>JAGFNQ010001004.1:248767-287958 GCA_024364735.1 Boesenbergia rotunda
TTCTGACTATTTCTCCTTGATCATTTAGTTTATTTCTAAAGACCCACTTAGTATCTATGATGGATTTGCCTTCAGGTTTAGGTACTAGTTCCCAGATTTGGTTCCTTTCAAATTGGGCTAATTCTTCTTGCATAGCTATGATCCAGTCAGGGTCAGGTAGGGCTTCATCTATAGTTTTGGGTTTAATTTTCGATATCATAGCTATTTGACTAAGGTTCCTATACGAGGACCTAGTCCTGACTCCTAGAGTTGGATCACCTACAATTTGATCGGACGGGTGACTTAGTCTGGGTTTCTTTGTTCTTCTAGAGCTTGGTTCAGCCTCAGGTCCGGCTGGTTGGTTTGGTTCACTATTTGGTTCGACTCTTTGGATTGGTTCATTTGGTGGTTCGATTCTTGGTTCAGTTAATTCATTAATTGGTTCAATAGTTAGTTCGTTTAAGGGTTCAATTAATGGTTCAACAAGTTGTTCATTATTTTCTTGGTCAGAGTTTGATGAAATTGGTTCTGGATTATTAGAATTTGAATTGATTTCTTCATCAAAAATTAAGTTGGTTGTTTCTTCAATTTTCTTAGTTTGTTTGTTGTAAACTCTATAGGCTCTACTTGTGGTTGAATACCCTAGAAAAATGCCTGGGTTTGACTTGGATTGAAATTTTCCTAAATAGTCTTTGGTGTTTAGGATATGGACTTTGCACCCAAAGACTCTTAGGTAGTGTAGGTTTGGGAGTCTATGGTAGTACAGTTCATAGGGGGTTTTGTTGTGTCGCTTATTAATCAAAACCCTATTTTGGATATAACAGGCTGTACTAGTTGCTTCTGCCCAGAACTGGTTTGCTAGTTTAAACTCGTTGAGCATAGCCCTAGCGGCTTCTTGTAGTGTTCTATTTCTTCGCTCAACTATCCCATTTTGTTGGGGGGTTCTAGGACATGAAAATTCATGTAAATACCCATTTACCTTACAGAATTCCTCAAATTTTTGATTTTCAAACTCTCCCCCGTGATCACTCCTAAGTCTTTTAATTTTAGTGTCATTTTGATTTTCAATTAGTTTACAGAATTCAATAAATAGATTTAGGGTTTCATCTTTGGTTTTTAGGAACTTAACCCAGGTAAATCTAGAGTAATCATCAACTATTACTAAGCAGTATCGGTTCTCGCTTAGTGACTTGGCTCCATGTGAATCAAATAGGTCAAGGTGCAGGAGCTCATGTGTGGTTTGAGTTAAATCAGACTGGATTAGTTTGTGATTGGATTTGGTTTGTTTACCTTGATTACATGATTCACATATTAGGTTTTCATTATTTTTGATTTTGGGGATACCTTTGATTAAGCCAAGTTGGGTAATTTTTGAGATGGTTCTCAAATTGGTATGACCTAATCTCCTATGCCAGAGGTTTGATTGTTCTGATTGTGTTAACATACATTTGGGTATAATAGGAAGATTTATAGTGTATACATTGTTTTTCCTAGTGCCCTTAAGTATGATTTCTGAGTCTTGTTCATTTTTAATTAGGCAGTTGGAACTGTTGAAAGTAACTCTATAACCAGAATCACATAACTGACTTATGCTAAGCAAGTTAAAATTAAAGTTTTCAACCAATAGAACTTTCTTAATAATGAAATCAGATTTAAGCTCAATGTTACCTGACCCAATTACCTTGAGTGTGGCATTATTGCCAAATGCCACTGAGCCTAGGTTTTTGAGTTTGAGCTTGGTGAACTTCAATTTATCTCCAGTCATGTGTCTGGAGCAACCGCTATCCAACATCCATTGGTCCAAATCTTTATGTTCCTACGCATAAAGAATCTTCTTGATTTGGATCCAATTAGAATTAGGAATAGCTTAAATTGAGTTTCACTGCCTAGTCTGTCTCACCCAAATCTAGGGTTTTCAATCACGTTAACCTTATAGGTTTTGTGAGACAGGTTTTGATAGTTTATTTTTGAAAAATTTTGAAAACAATTTAAATTTTGAAAACTTAAGTAATTTTGAAATTTTGAAAAGATGTTTTAAATCTATACTTAGCTGAAATTTTGTGTTAGATTCGAATTTGACAAAAATTAATTTGAATTTGAATTTCAAAAATTGGCTTCCAGGTCTTGGCGAGGCACTAGGCCTTCTTTGGCCGAAGCCTTATGGGATCATCCACCCTTTCCTTGACAAAGCCTTTTAATGAAATTTCATTTTCAAATTACTCTTTGAAAAATTTCTGGTCTAACTAGTTTGGATTTTGGATCGGTAGCTTCGGCTGGTTTCACCAGTCTAAAGAGACCAAGTAAACTTGATCTTATTAGAATTGGTTTCCCCAACGTACTATCATCTCACCTCCACCCAATACTATATTTTCAAGTTTCAGTTAAGTTTGTTTTGGTCCTTAAACTAGCCTAAGTCTAAGCATGATAATTTGCAGAAATTAAATAAACAGGCAAACAATCAAGCAATTTAAATTAATAATAACAAGTTTATCTAATAATGAAAATAGTTTTCAGTTTGGCTCCCCCTGGACTAAAGCCACGGTGATGGTTAGGCAAGATGTGAATCTTGTCCTTGGGGATCCAAAACTGATTTGATCCAGTTGGTTTGTTCAGGCACAGTTTAGGTACCCATGCCTGAATTTTTCCTCTGGACTGATTCAGTACAGACAAATATGATCTTTGTCGGGATTTGGTTCGGTAGCCAAGTCCAGATCGATTTAGAACTGATTTCTGTTTTCCAAGGATCATGTCAAGACCCTTGGAACCAGATGTAAATCATTCTAACGCTGTTCTAAATTCCTTAACCTGAGTTTTCAGGGAGGAATTCTCCTTTTCAAGTTTTTCAACTTGAGTAGAAGTTCCTTCCTGAACCTTCTCAGTTAAGGGTTTAGAGTCAGCTCCCTCTTTCAGGAGTTTTACTTCCTGTCGGAGGGATTCGACTCGGAGTTTGGCTTTAGCCAAGTCTCGAGAATGAAAAGAAATCAACTCACTTAATTGCAATTTATTAAAACCAGTTACCTTTATTTCTCAGTCTTCTGTGAAGGTCAGCTCGCCGTCCTCTTGTTCTTATTCTGACTCGACTTTTTCTGATGCGGTTAGAGCTAGGAGATTGGACTGGGGTGCCTCTTCTTCTTCTTCTGAGGAAGACTCGTCCCAGGTTGCTTGCAGTGCCTTCTTTCTTCTCGTCTTCTTGGACTCTTTCAGATATGGACACTCTGTTTTGTAGTGGCCCTTTTTCTTGCACTCGTAGCAGGTCACATTAGGCTTGTTCGCGGGTTCAGTTGGTTCGTCCTTTCTTCGGCCGGTTTTCCTTTTGTTGGTTCGGTTCTTCAGCTCCTTGTAGTAGTTTCGAGCGAGCCGGACCAGCTTAGTTTGTTCTCCTTCTTCATCTTCTGAGTCTGAGTCAGACTCGGGTTCAGGTTCAGTTTTCTTCTTCGTTGTCTTTAGGTTTTTACCTGCAATGAAAGCGATACCTTTTTCGACCGAATTGGTGTTAGTCTGTTCGTGCAGTTCTAGTTCAGAAAATAATTCATCTAGTTTTATTTTAGAAAGATCCCTAGATACCTTGTATGCATCTACCATAGATGCCCACAAGGTACTTCTTGGGAATGCGTTTAGAGCATACCTTATTAGGTCACGGTTTTCGACCTTATGACCTATTGCGTGAAGACCGTTCATTACCTCTTGGATTCGTGCGTGGAGCTGGGCTGCTGTTTCGTTGTCGGCCATTTTGATGGTGTAGATCTTGTTCAGTAGCAGATCCCTTTTGCTGATCCTGGTGTCTGAAGTCCCTTCGTGCAGCTCGATCAGTTTTGTCCATAGCTCTTTTGCACTGTTGAAGGGGCCCACTCGGTTCAGCTCTTCCTTTGTCAGCCCGCATTGTAGGGTTTGCGTTGCTTTTGCGTCGGCTTCTATCTTGCGCTTTAGAGTGTTGTCCCACTCCGAGTAGCTTTGTGGAAGTCCTTCCGCATTTCGGGGGATCTCCAGACCGGACTGGATAATGATCCACATGTCCACCTGAGTTTTCAGGTGGACCTCCATGCGACTTTTCCAGTAGGAAAAGTCCTCCACTGAAGAGTGGAGGTCTAGCGGTGCTGAATCCCTCTTGCATAGACATTTGTTCTGTAAAAGAAATCTTTACAAAAAAATTGTCCCAAGACTTGGTCTTGGATTAGCAGTGCGGGATTAAGAAATTAAAATATCGAGGGGTGTTGCATCAACCTCGATTAACAAGAAAGATCGAACGGTAAAGAAAAGAATATTAAAAGAATTCGAAAATCCGAAAAGAAATTTTCAAACTGGTGGTTGCACCAAGTTTGAATAACCCTGCTCTGATACCACTTGTTGGATTGAGGAGCCCGATAGAGGGGGGGTGAATATCGGAAAACTTTCGGATTAGAATAAGAGTAGGTACGCAGCGGAAATTAACGAAATGACACAGAGACGCAATCGATTTACTTGGTTCGGAGCCTGTGTCGACTCCTACTCTAAGGCCCACGGTCGTTGACCGTTTACTTTTGACAATTCTATATTTGGCGCAAATTAGTTACACAATTTGATTTACAAAATTAAATGCAATAGAATATTTAAATACAAAAGGTACGCTCTTCTTTTTACCGACGTCCGGAGTAGGTCGACTCTTTCGGGGCAGCAGGACGTCGTTAGCTCGAGGTGAAGCGTTTCCGGAGCAAGGCGTGAGCGTAGAAGAGCGTGGAAGCTTTGGAGCGAAGTTGATGCTGAAGGCTTGGGCGTTGGGTGCTATTTATAGCACCCAGGGGCGCCCTGGACGTCGGGGGCGCCCTGCCACGTGTCAAGCGATCCGCAGATCGCTCAGTCAAACTTTATCCCGCTCGAACAGGGATAATGTTTGACCGTGAGGGCGCCTTGGTCGTAGAGGGCGCCTTCGCTGACTTCTTCCGCGCAGAGATCTCGCTGTGGATGAAGCTGAGGCTTCGCAGTGATGAGCTGGAGGCGCCTTCGCTGACGAGGGCGCCTTCGCTGCTGAAGGCGCCTTGCCCATTAAGCAGCCTAAGCTGTCTTTTGCTTCGCTTGGTTTTGGTTCACCTTGAGGGCGCCCTGGACACTCAGGGCGCCTTACTCAGCTGCTGCCTCACTCCTTTGAGACTCTCTGAGTTACAGACACACATTCCTTCGGTCCTGCATTCAGGGTTAGTCCAAAACATAATAAAATAATTAATTATTATTTTATACAGCCTTAGCTGTCTTGGTTCTGACTTTGGTCTCCAAAATGGAGCCCTAGGTTGAACCGACGCCTACTATTCCCTCGACGGGGAACGCGTCCTCACCTACTCCTCTCAGGAGAGTTTACCTGATGCCAACCGCTCCTTTGGTTGGACTTTTGCCTGACGGTCCTTTGTCAGGTCTTGTGAACTGGCAGCCCTTCGGTAGTTGCCTAGCAGTCCTTCGCTAGGGCTTTTGGTGCTGGCAGTCCTTCGCCAGTGGCTAGCAGTCCTTCGCCAGTGCCTAGCAGTCCTTCGCTAGGGCTTTTCCTGCACACTTGATTAACTTGTTAGAAAACAAGAAAGACTTAACTTTTGACCTATGTTGCCATTATCAAAACACAGGTTTGACTTAGGTGCATTTCTGCACCAACAGTATTTGTTCAAGCCAAGACCACAATTCGGATCTATGTCCTTGTTGGGACCGGGTGCATGTTGACATGGATGCGGGTTCGTAATTTTAAAATTTAATTACGTGCAGCGGAAGATTTAGCATAAATAATTTCTCAAATTATTTAACCACACATCTAGCATGCATCCTTATGTTGTGTACACATGATCATACATTAAAATTTTGCAGAAAGTAAACTAATTTACTTAATACCTCACGTAACTCGAATGTAGGGACGAGATCCAACCGTAAGCGTCCCTTGGAAGCTCTGCCTCTATTCGCGTCCACGCCGAGTTTTCTTCGGGATGACTTCGCAAAGCCACGAGTTTCATGCCGGCAAGAACTACTAGATTCTCCAAAGGCACGACAAGAATACCAAGAGAGAGATGGGAAGACTAACCACCAAACGAAGAACGGAATCAAGATTCCGGGAGGAAGGAAGGAGTTGCGCCCACTTCTTCTTCTTCTTCGGCAGCTGCTTGGTGGTGGCTGAAGCTCACGGCAAAAGGGGTTCTCCTTTTAGGGCCGACGGCACTAGAGGAGGGAGAGGGAGAGAAGGAGAGAGAGAGGGGGCTTATTTCTAGATCTCTTAGATTAAATTCCAAGCCTTGCCTTGGTTCCATTATATAGTAGCCTCTCAACCGCCAAGTCTCCTTTTTATGGAATAAATTTTCATAAGAAATTTATCATATAAATTTTTCTATGATTTATTCCATCATGCCAAGTTTTTATCATAATTTAATTTATAATAGAAACAACCATGTCTCCCTTTTCTTATGGAATAAATTTTCACAAGAAATTTATTATATAAATTTTTCTTATCATGGAAAAATCAATTCATAATTGATTTTATAAAATAAAATAAACTATTCAAAGTTTATTTTAATTTTCATGAAAATAATAAACCAAACCTCGGTTTATAAAATTTATATTATCCATAATTTTATAAAACAAACCACACTTGGTTCATTTTATAACTTGAACCAAACAATTTGGTTCTCCCTTTTAATGTGGCCGGCCAAACAAAGAGGGTAGGGACCCTCTTTGCCCGACCAAACCCAAGCCAAGATCATATGAATTAAACTCATTTAATTCGTCTAATAAGCCTTCAAAAGACTTAGGCATTTTATGCTTCCGATGCATCTCTGAAAAATTCAGATTCGACTTATCTCACTTGATCGGAAAATCTGATTTTCAACTCGTTTTAAATTCCTCAAATTTCTTGTAGTGCGTGTGACTAAATAGGCTTTCAATTTATGTTGGCCGTCTATAATTAACCAATTATAGAATGATTATGAGTGGCACCTAGTAGTACATCATGATCCTCAATTAATCGAAAGATCAACGGTTGACCTTAGAAACAATTCTGAAACCCTTCAGCAGCTATAATGAATCGTGCCCCATTCCCTTCACCATCTTATACCCACTTGGTTTAGGACATGGTCTATGTGTGTCAGTCCCCACTTGGCTAACTACGTCACACCTAGCCTAAGTAATGTTTTCTCGTCCTACGGATTCTAATTACTCTCATGTATCTAAGAGATTCATACTCTGAACATGTCATGCTCTGGCCAGAGGCTTCGAGTAACAATCTGACGATAGGCCTTGGGTATGCATCTCCTCACAAGGAGTGGTGAATCCTTTGTAGGCTGTTCAAACATCTTCGGGCACTTCGGCTTATACCCAATCATCCTGGGTCCACACCTCCTTGGAGATGCTTGCTTAAGATGTCAAAGTATAGGCCTCCATGACCAAGATGACTTGAACACCGCAAGTCAAAGGAACATCGCACTTAAGCTGCAGTAAGAACTTCACTGACATGTCTATATGTATACTACCATATGAAGTTTTACAGTCAGTCACTCCAATGAACTAGTTCCCTTAACTAACATTCATGTTTATCTCCGGGCATCCCAATGTCACCAGCCAGTGAGAATCAGCTGATTAGAGAATAACCCATGCTAGTCTCAACAGAATTGATAGTGTCCGTATTTATCAATTCATCGACTAGGGACAATTTCAATACTTCACAATTGCACATGTAGAGATAATCACTAGTTGTGAATTCATCACAAATTCTCTCATGTTGTGAATTGTATTGCGGACATTCAGTAAATGAGTTTAAGATCACAATCAAATACATAAACATGTATACTCAAATAGTGAATATTCATTTATTAAAATAAATGATTACAATCATAAGGTGATTGCCTTAGGACACTTTTCTCATATCACTAACAAACTCCCACTTGGCCTAATGTCAATCGCTACGGTACCCAATACCACAGGCTCTAACATGACCCTCAAACTTGCTTTGAGGCAAGGCCTTAGTTAAAGGATCCGCTAAATTCCTTTCAGTGGGAATTTTCTCAATTTGTATATCATCCCTACTTATAATCGCTTTGATTAGATGATAGCGGCGAAGCACATGTTTGGATCGCTGATGAGACCTTGGTTCCTTTGCTTGTGTAATAGCTCCATTGTTGTCGCAGTAAACCGGTATTGCTTCATTAATTGTTGGAATCACACAAAGTTCTGAGACAAACTTTTTGATCCAGACTGCTTCCTTTGCTGCTTCCGAAGCTGCAATATATTCCGCTTCCGTGGTAGAATCCGCTACGGTGTCTTGCTTGGAACTCTTCGAACTTATTACGCCTCCATTCAAAATAAATACGTATCCGGACTAAGATTTGGAGTCATCATTATCTGTCTGGAAATTGGCATCTGTATGTCCACGTATTACCATATCACCTTCTCCATATATTAGGAACACATCCTTAGTGTTTCTTAAGTACTTGAGGATTGTCTTGACAGCCACCCAATGATCCATTACTGGATCAGACTGGTATCTGCTTGTGACACTCAGAGCATACGATACATCGGGCCTAGTGCATAACATATCATACATGATAGATCCTATCACGGATGCATAAGGAATCTTATTCATGCAAATCCTCTCGTCTTCTGTGCGCGGACACATAGACTTCGAAAGGTTGATCCCATGCCTGATGGGAAGGTAACCTTTCTTGGATTCCGACATGCTAAACCTTTTTAGCACTCGGTCTATATATGTAGACTGTGAAAGACCAAGCAATCGTTTTGATCTATCTCTATAGATTCTAATCCCAAAGATATAGGTTGCTTCTCCCAGGTCTTTCATGGATAATGTTTTGGACAACCGAATTTTAACTGGTTGTAAGGCTGATATATCGTTTCCTATAAGTAATATGACATCGACATATAACACTAGGAATACGACTGCACTCCCACTAACCTTCTTGTACACACACGGTTCGTCAGGATTTTATGAAAAATCAAACCCTTTGATTGTCTCATCAAAACGGATGTTCCAGCTCCTGGATGCTTGCTTTAGTCCATATATGGATCGTCGAAGCTTGCATACTTTGGTTTTATCAACTGATGTGAAACCTTCAGGTTGTATCATGTATACATTCTCAAGTAGGTTTCCATTAAGGAAAGCTGTTTTCACATCCATTTGTCATATCTCATAATCATAATGAGCTGCAATGGCCAATAGCATCCGAATGGATTTAAGTATAGCTACTGGTGAATAGGTTTCGTCATAATCAATTCCTTGTTTCTGACGATATCCTTTTGCCACTAATCTTGACTTAAAGGTAACAACATTACCTTCCATGTCGGTTTTCTTCTTGAAAACCCACTTGCGCCCTATGGGCTTAATCCCTTCAGGTGGGTTAACCAAGTCCCATACTTGATTTTCGTACATGGAATCCATTTCCGACTTCATGGCTTCAAGCCATTTATCCCTTTCTGAATTTTTCAGAACATCTTCATAACTGATAGGTTCGTCATCGCTAATGAGTAACACGTCGTTCGATTCACTTATGAGAAATTCGTATCTCTCTAGAATATTGCGTGTCCTATCAGACCTACGAAGAAGTGGTGTTGTTTTATGTTCAACTGATAGCTCATCATTATGAGTTATTGGTTGTGGGTCTAGACTAGGTGTTTCTGTAATGTCTATTGGAGTTTCTTGAACTTCTTCAAGTTTAATATTACTCCCACTGTTTTCTTGTAAAAGAAATTCTTTTTCTAGAAATACAGCATGCCTTGAAACAAACACCTTTTGTTCCAAGGGATGATAAAATTGGTAACCTTTCGTTTCCTTAGGGTATCCAATAAATAGACATTTATCAGACTTAGCATCCAATTTGTCTGATACAGTCCTCTTTACATAAGCAGGACAACCCCATATCTTTAGGTGAGATAAATGAGGTTTCTTACTATTCCACGTCTCATATGGAGTAGTAGAGACTACCTTGGTCGGGACTCTGTTTAGCAAGTAAACAACTGTCTTAAGTGCATAGCCCCAAAAGGATTTTGGAAGAGTTGCATGATTCATCATAGATCTAACCATGTCCATCAAGGTTCGGTTACACCTTTCAGATACACCATTATGCTGCAGAGTATATGGAGGAGTCCATTGAGACAATATCCCATTGTCCCTAAGATAATCTTGAAACTCTTGACTTAAATATTCACCACCCCGATCGGATCGAAGTATCTTAATACTTTTGTCAAGCTATTTCTCTACTTCACTTCTGAACTCTTTGAATTTTTCAAAAGCTTCAGATTTGTGTTTCATTAAGAACACATACCCGAATCGTGAGTGATCATCGATAAAGGTAATGAAGTAGCTATGGCCTCCTTGTGCAAGAGTTGACATTTGTCCACATACATCAGTATGTATTAGACCAAACAATTCTCCCACTAGTTTACCTTTTCCGTAAAAGGGTAATTTGGCCATCTTGCCTTTTAAGCATGATTCGCATGTATCAAATGAACCAGGTTCAAATGATTCCAGAATTCCACATCGGTGTAATTTGGTCATACGTTTCTTGCTTATATGGCCAAGACGACAGAGTCACGTGTAGGAGTCTATTTGAATATCTATTCAAGTACGTTTGTTGCTAACTTCGATATTGAAAATGTCACCGGATAAATCTAACGTGTAGATGCCATTGTATAAAGTTCCGGTTCCATAAAGAACACCATTTAATGTTATGTAACAACAATTGTTACCAAAAGTTAAATGATAACCCTTTTCATTCGACCATGAAATAGATACAATGTTCTTTATTAACGAAAGAACAAAATAATAATTATCCAATTCTAAGACAAGTCCAGTAGGGAGCTTTAGCAAATATGTTCCGATGGCAACAGCAGCAATCTTTGCTCCATTTCAAACTCGCAAATTCACTTCTCCCTTGACAAGTCTTCTTCCCTGTATGTCATTACATATATGTGAGCTACACCCAGTATCAAGTACCCAGGTGTATGAGAAAATAGAGTGACATTCAATAACGAAGATGCCTGAAGAGGATGGGGCATCGGATGCCTTCTTCTTCAAGGACTCAAGATAAACCTTGCAGTTTCTTAGCCAGTGGCCCTCCTTGCCGTAGTGATGACATGTGCCTTTTGGTGTCTTTTCAATCCTTTTGTCCTTAGTTAACTTATTGGTGTCCAAAATGGAACGTAAATTCAGAGAAGACATGATCAGGTGATTATCCTAGAAATACAAATTGAGGTTATGTGATGAGAAGAATGCATCAATATACATTAATTAAATCCTATTTATTTTCGAATTGAATAACCCTTTTTTTCAATTCAGGAGATCATAGGAACATCTCCAAATAGGTTGATATCCAACCATAGATAAGAACAACCATGGCTGTAGTCCATCAAGTTATTCTAAGCTATGAAGGTAGGTAATTTTACTAATTACATATCACACATATGTAACTATCACATTATGGTATCAACTAATTGAATGTTTGCATAAATCATTGGGTTGTTAACTCATTAACAATTATGCAACATTATACATAGCACCCAACTGCACCTCTCTTTACATCGACCTTGGATGTGGCACAACAAATCGATGCTCCAAGCTTAAGGCTGGCCCATTAATCAAGAAATAGTTTTAATATGGTTGGAGCTCATTCAACCGTTTAGTCAGGCTTGGATGTGTCCAACAACCAAAACTAAGGATTGACCTCTGACTCCAACTATATTAATCATAAACTAATTCCATGGTTTGAACATGTTGAGGTTCAAGCCGGGCATGGATGTGTCCATCAACCCAAATGAGAAACAAAACTCCAGTTCTAACCATATTAATGGAAGGTGTTGGCCTTAATATTTTGTAAGGGGTTTTGGGTCTCATCTTTTTCTTTTAAGCACATTCATGACATATAATTATGTCATGTACTAACGATTTCCTTAATAAAGTATGTATGTGACTTAATTTATCAAGTCTCATTAATTGAATTAAGAACCGGATTTCCTAATTCCAATTTCATACTTTATTCAAGGAATTGTTTTGGGAAACAATTTCCTAAATTGTCATAATCAATTTCGGAAATAATATGTTTAAGACTTTGATTTCTCTAAATCAAATCTTATTAAATTAAGAGACAGATTCCCTTAATTCAACCACATATTATTTTTATGAAAATTTTATTTAAGGAAATATACTCTATAGGAAACAATTTTCCTAATTAATTTTGGAGATAATAATATGTAAGAGCATCACCTCATAAATCAAATAAGAAAATTATCGTTTGAGAATCACCTCAAAAATTTCCAAGATTTGATCACATATTTTATTTATGGAAAATTAATATCAATAAATAACTTAATTTGGACGGCTCCCCGAGGCTCAATCCAAAATAAGAATTTATTGATAATATAATTTGGACGGCTCTCCGAGGCTCAATCCAAATTAAACATTTGACAATTTATATTCAATTTAGGAAATTTAATTATAACAACTAACTTTAAATTGGATGACTCTCCGAGGCTCAATCCAAAATAAAGAATTTTGTAAATAATTTAATTTCCAATTATGAATTTAAATGCCAATTAATATTCCATAATTTGTCTAGACTTTCTCGAAAGAAAGAGCCCAAAATTGCAAGTTTTCCATAAATGGAAAGTTTCAAAAAAAAATTCAGAATAATTGTAAGTTTCTGTTACAAAGAAAACTTACGTATTTCCAAAATTGAAAAATTTTCCAAAATAGGAAATTTCCAAAATGGGAAAGTTTCCAAAAATGGAAAATTTTCACAATTATCATAAAATTTCAGAAACAGGGATATTTCAAAAGTTTGCGAAATTTCATGAGGATTTCCAAACTTTGAAATTCTTAAATCTAAAATTTACTATAATTGGAAAGATTCAATAATTGAAAAATTTTCCAAAATTGAGATCATGACAAAGTTTTCTGCAAAACAATTATATGATTATGTCGAACACTAACCTCGCTCTGATACCACTGTTGGGACCGGGTGCAAGTTGACATGGATGCGGGTTCGTAATTTTAAAATTTAATTACGTGCAGCGGAAGATTTAGCATAAATAATTTCTCAAATTATTTAACCACACATCTAGCATGCATCCTTATGTTATGTAGACATGATCATACATTAAAATTTTGCAGAAAGTAAACTAATTTACTTAATACCTCACGTAACACGAAGGTAGGGACGAGATCCAACCGTAAGCGTCCCTTGGACGCTCCGCCTCAATTCGCGTCCACGCCGAGTTTTCTTCGGGAAGACTTCGCAAAGCCACGAGTTTCGTGCCGACAAGAACTACTAGATTCTCCAAAGGCACAACAAAAATAGGACAACATGTCATCCAAAGGGAAACGTTAGTGCCATCACTTTGAGGAGTGGGAAGGTGGCTTCAACTCAAAATGGTCCAAGGGCCGATTTTTCTGAAAATAGGACAACACCTTCATTTCCAGCCCCAAACAGCCCTGAAAAACTCCAAATTCAGTTGGTTTCAACCCTAGTCCAAGCCTAACTCCTTCATCGAGTAATCCTGTGATTTTGGTGGAGAATGAATGAGAAATCAATGGTAAATATGGATTTACAGCAGCTACTGTAGATGGACTTCCAGCTCAAAATTCAGTTCAACATGTCTCGGTTCAAGAGGAGAATTTAAAGGTTCCTTTGCCCTTTCCCCTATGAAAAACCCAAGCCAAAAAGCAAGTAGAGGAGAAGGCCAAGGAATACAATGAACTTGTCAAACTTTTTAGCAAAGTGGAAATTAATGTACCCTTGTTGACCATGATAAAACAGATTCCTAAGTATGCCAAATTCCTCAAAGATTTATGTGTTCACAAGAAGAAGCTTAAGGAGAATGAGTTGGTCATCTTGGGGAAAAATGTTTCAGCACTTATCCATGTCATCCCTCAGAAGTGTGAAGATCCAGGGGTTTTCACTGTGTCTTGTGAGATAGGGAGGACCATGTTCCATGATGCTATGTTGGATTTAGGAGCTTCCATAAATGTGATGCCCATATTAGTCTTCCAGATGCTTGATATTGGCCCTCTACAGCCTACTGGTGTGGTGATTCAGTTAGCAGATCGGAGTCAGACCCACCCAGCCGGTATAATTGAAGATGTGTTGGTAAAGGTAAAGGAGTTGATATTTCCTGAAGATTTTTACATTCTGGATATAGAGGGAGACTACCTTGCACACAGATCTCCACTCATCTTAGGGAGGCCATTTTTAAAGACTGTAAGGACAAAGATAGATGTTTATGCTGACACACTGTCCATGGAGATTGGAGACACAGTAGTTCAATTTAGCATATTTGATGCCATGAAGCACCCTAGAGAGGACCACTCCATTATGAGCATTGGGATTCTAGCGGAGTTGGATGATGCAGATATATTAGCTGAGGGAGCTTCGTTTATGGATTCCAGAGGAGTTGGTATTTCAGAAGAGGTTGAAGTTGTAGTTGCTATTGAGGCTGAGGATGATTCAGAGGGTATTTCAGATCGACTTCTAGCTGGAGAGGATTTTCTAAGTGTAGGGGATTGCACAGAGCCCCAAGGATCACCTATTTCTATTGATATTTCAAAGGACTCAGAAGAGAGGTGTGTGAGTGTAGGGGATTGCATTGAGCCCCAAGGATCACCCATACCTAGTGAGCAGACCCAAATTGAGCTTAAGCCACTACTAGATCATTTGAAATATATTTTTCTTGGAGAGGAGCAAAGTTTTCTAATCATTATTGCACAACACTTGGAATCAGAGCAAGAAGAAAAATTATTGCAAGTTCTGAGGCAGCACAAGAAAGCTATTGGGTGGACTTTATCAGATATACAAGGTATTAGCCCAGCAATTTGCATGCACAAGATATTCTTGGAAGAAAATGTTAAACCAGTGAGGCAGCCACAAAGGAGACTTAATCCACTCATTTTGGATGTTGTTAAGAAAGAGGTGACTCGATTCCTACAGGCAGGAATCATTAACCCTATTTCTGATAGTCAGTGGGTTAGTCCCATTCATGTGGTGCCCAAGAAATCTAGAGTTACAGTGGTGGAAAATGCAAGTAATGAGTTAGTGCCCACCCGAGTTAAAAATTCATGGAGAGTATGTATTGATTATAGGAAGCTAAACCAAGTCACTAGGAAGGATCACTTCCCATTGCCATTTATTGATCAGATGCTTGAGAGGTTGGCAGGGAAGTCCCATTATTGCTTCTTGGACGGGTACTCAGGCTACTTCCAGATTTGTATCGACCCGGAGGACCAGGAGAAGACTACCTTCACTTGTCCGTTCGACACTTTTGCTAACAGACGCATTCCATTTGGACTCTGCAACGCTCCAGGAACGTTTCAGCGATGCATGGTAAGTATATTTGGTGAGTCATTAGAGCATTGCATGGATATTTTCATGGATGATTTTTCTATTTTTGGCACGTCATTTGATTCTTGCTTAGATAATTTGTCTAGGGTTTTACATAGATGCATTGAGACTAACCTTGTGTTTAATTTTGAAAAATGTCATTTTATGGTAGAGCATGGAATTGTATTAGGTCACATAGTCTCTAAGAGAGGTATTGAGGTAGATCCTGCAAAAATCAGTGTTATATCTGCTTTATCTTACCCCATATGTGTACGGGATGTTCGTGCTTTTCTTGGACACGCAGGTTTCTATCGCAGATTTATTAGAGACTTCAGCGATATTGCTTGGCCCTTGACAAAACTTTTGTAAATGGATGTTGAATTTTGTTTTGATCATAAGTGCAAGGAAGCTTTTCATAGACTCAGGGAGGCTCTTACTTCAGCTGCTATTATTAGACCACCTGATTGGAATTTACCATTTGAACTAATGTGTGATGCATCTAACTTTGCTGTAGGAGCTGTTCTAGCATAGAGGGTGGATGGAGCACCTCACATCATATGCTATGCCTCCAAGACCCTAGATGCTGCCCAAGCCAATTACACCACCACTGAAAAGGAGCTTCTTGCCATTGTTTTTGCTTTAGACCGTTTTAGATCTTATTTATTGTGCTCACATGTCATTATTTTTTCTGATCATGCTGCTTTAAAGTACCTTTTGAAGAAGCCAGATGCTAAGACTAGGCTAATCAGATGGATGATTCTACTCCAGGAATTTGATTTGGAAATCAGAGATTGAAGTGACAAAGAAAACTTGGTTGCAGATCACCTGAGCAGAATTGAAGGAGATGGGTCCACTACCACCATTGATGATGCCTTTAGAGATCAGCATCTTCTTGTAGTACATGGTGAGTTACCTTGGTATGCAGACCTTGTTAATTTTTTAGCAGCTCATATTTTTCCTACATACTTTTCTAAAGCTCAAAAAGATAAACTTAAAAGTGATTCTAAATTCTATGTGTGGGATGACCCGTATTTATGGAAATTTTGTAATGATCAAATAATTAGGAGATGCATACCTGACCATGAGATTTGTTCAGTACTTACTTTTTGTCATTCATCAGCATGTGGGGGACACTTTGGACCACAAAGAACAGCTAGGAAAGTTTTAGAGTGTGGATTGTATTGGCCCACCTTATTTCATGATGCATATGTGTTTTATAAAAACTATGATAGATGTCAGCGAACTGATAACATAGGAGCTAGAAATGAGATGCCCCAACAGACTATGCTATATTGTGAGATTTTTGATGTTTGGGGTATAGACTTTAAGGGACCTTTTCCTGCATCCTAGGGATATTTGTACATTTTACTTGCTATAGATTATGTTTCTAAATGGGTGGAGGTCATTCCCTCCAGGACTGATGACTCTTGTGTTGTTGTTAGTTTTGTCAGGTCACACATATTTTGCAGGTTTGGAATTCCCAGAGCTATCATAAGTGACCAAGGATCTCACTTTTACAACAAACACATGAAGGCCCTACTTAGCAAGTATGGGGTTGTACACAAGGTTTCTACTTTCTATCATCCCCAAATAAATGACCAAGCCAAAATTTCAAATAGAGAAATCAAATCAATTTTGGAAAAGACTGTTGGGCCTAATAGGAATGATTGGAGCAAGAGACTAGATGATGCACTATGGGTCTATAGAACGACATTCAAGACACCAATTGGCATGTCTCCCTACCGGTCAGTGTATGGAAAAGCTTGTCATCTACCCGTGGAGATAGAGCACAAAGCATATTGGGCGGTGAAGGCTTGCAACTTTGATGCTACCATGGTGGGAGAAGAGAGGAAACTTCAACTTCAAGAGCTTGAGGAGATTAGACTAGAAGCATTTGAGAACTCAAGGATCTACAAGGAAAAGACCAAGAACTTCCATGACAAACACATAGTGAGGAAAGAATTTCAAATTGGTGACAAGGTCTTATTGTACAAGTCAAGGCTCAAGTTGATTAAGGGTAAGTTGAGGTCAAGGTGGGAAGGTCCATTTATTGTAACTAATATTTTTCCCTATGGTGTTGTTGAAATTAAAGATGAGGCTAATGGATTTATGTGGAAAGTAAATGACCACCGACTTAAGAGATACTTTGAAGAACTAAAGGAGCTACAGGTGGATGGAGTGGACATCAAAGATGCTATCTACCCGACCTAAAGGGGAGTTTTCTTTTCCTTGCGTTTTATTTCATTGTAAATACCATTTGATTGTTTTCAAGTAGTTAAATTTCCTTTTCCAACGAGTTTTTGATAATAAATGTTTAGTTAATATAGGATGAATAAAGAGTGATTGCAGATACCATTTTACCGTTTTGGTACCTTATTTTTGCATGAGTAGGAATAAATGTATCCCGCTAGGTTTTCTCTATATCATCTTAGAGTCTTTTGAAAGCAAATTAAATTTGATTGTCAAGACTTAGGATTTGAGCCAATGGATGAAAATTCTTAGTTGCTTGAGTACTACTTTGTTATGGACTCTAGATAGATAAGTTGAGATGAATTCTTTTTACCAAGTGAGGACTTAGCCTTATTTTTGAGATACACACATATGATTATACTCTAGAACTTGCTTAGGTTCTTTCAAAACCATATTTCTATGATTGGACCACATTTATAAAGGTTAATCATTTTATTTTCCCTTCTCATTGCAACATATCTTGTTGATTCATGCTTATTTCTTTTTCCTTCCCCTATTTTTCTGCTCATTACCATATTTCTCTATAGACATGGTCACTTAGGATTGTTCTTGATGTTACTTTGCCCGAGACGGACAAAAGTTTAAGTGTGGGGGAGGTGGCGAAAGCTTTGAAAGGAATTTTGGTGAGAAGTGGTGTATTTTGAAGTTTATTATCTGTTTTATGAGTTTTAAGATGGGTTGTTTTTGTGGATTCTGAGTGTTTGAAGGGACTCAAGGAATGGAAGAATATGAAAAAAATCATAGAAAACAGAAAAAAAGAGAAGAGAAGAAAGAAAATGGAGAAGTGTGCCAATTTGATGGGTGATGTATCAAAGATGAGTTGTGAGTATTGAAAAGTTAAGATCACTTTTGGAGCAATCTGATTTATGAATGTTGTTTGGTGCTCTAACTCCATGAGGATAGTTTGGAAAGGAATGGGGGCTTACAAAGGTTAGTAACTAGTGAAACTTTTCAAGCCTACCAAAAGCTTCCATTTAGACATGGAATTGGCAAGTGGAATTGTCTTCACAAGTTCAAATGGGTTACTATGACTGAAGTGGAGAATTGGGAGTAAAATTTGGTTGTTCGATCTAAATTGACGCTTCAAGGAAAAAAACAAGAAGCAGCTGAAAAAAAATCACAGAAAATAGAAAAAAATGAAAAGAAAAGAAAAGTAAAGAAAAGACAAAGGAAATCATGAAGATTCAAAAGATGGATAGATTTTTGAATTTGAAGTCGAGAATAAGAAGCTAGATGGGTTAAGATTTAGTGATGATTGGAAGAAAGGAAAAATTCAGGCAAAAGTCAGTACCAGTCTGATCAGGGAGGACCAGTCTGATCAGGGAGGACCAGTCTGATCAGGGAGGACCAGTCCGGTCAACAAACCGATCAGGCAATGTCTGATCGGTCTCTGGACCAATCAATGAAGTTGGCACAGTACAGAACACTGTCTTCAGTATTGAACCTCCTCCAAATCAGCTCATACTTACTTCCCTTGGCTCAGAATTTAGTAGAGACTACCATAAGAGGGCATGGTGCATTAGAAATAATTTTGAGTATCCAAGTCTTCTATTTTTCCTTACTTTACATATTTCTTCTTCATGCTATACTTCTTTACCATAGTTCCACTACTAGAATTTTTGCATTCAACAACACATAATCGACAACGATTTTTTGATAAAGTGTTGTCTTATGTCAATTTAACAACAGTTTTAGTATTAACCGTTGTTGTTGTTGGTCTGTATACGTAAAAAGACAACAGTAATAACAAAATGTTGTCGTATGTATACTCAATGACAACAGTTATAAAATAACTGTTGTCTATAGGCGGGATTTACAACAACTGATGTGATAAACTGTTGTCTATTATGACAATAGACAACAGTTATATTAAACTGTTGTTGTTGTATTGTTGTGCTGTTCAAGCAATAAACAAAATCAACGGTGGATATCCAACTGCAAAAAAAACAACGAACAGTCATTCTCTTATTTTTCGATCCACGCCCGCCAAACCCCCGACCATTTCCGCTTCTCTCACACAAACCCCTCGCAGCCACGAGTCGACGCCTCTCCCCCTTCTTCATCGCCCGTGTCCAAGGAAGCCCCGAGAGCGGCGCTTCCTTTCACCCTCGCGAGGTCAGCCCCGACTCCTCTCGCTCTCTTCTTCTTCATCGCGCAAGCAAGGAAGCGACGCCTCCTCACTTACATTTTATTCTTCCTCGATCGCGTGCCCTACCTACTGACGCCCAGGCAAGCAGTACCCTGCGTCAACACCACATCTTCATCGCTAGCTACGACAGGCGAATTGCTCCTTCCAGGCTGAGTGCCACTGCCAGCGGCTCTCCTAGTGAGTTGAGATCGCTATTGATTATTTTTGGTATCGTGAGTTGGAGCTACCCTAGTCCTCTTCCTAGGGATTTCTGGAAATTAGGGCTCTTGAATGTGGCTGGGTTTCATCTGATCGAAACAGAAAGGGGCAGAGGAAAGCTTGGTGTGTGGGTTTTCAGGTAAGGCTTGGTTGTGATCTTCATTCTTGGATGTTTCCCTTTGGATTCCCAAACTTGTACGTGAGCTCTATTAGATTCTCAAATTGCATTAGCTAGGTTTAGTTGAGCTTTGATCATTCTTTTATATAGGACCCAACTAATTCCTTGATAACTTCATTCATTCACTAACTGTTGATGAGTTTGAAACTAAGAACATTGTCCAGTAGAGCATAATTTTCTGCCAACCCTATTAGTAGTTTACAAGTAGATTTATAGCATCTTATGCTCTTTGGTTTGCTGTGTAAGACTTTGCTATTCAGACAAAAACTAACAATTTGTTTGTAGATATATTTTGTAACTTTATTTATTACTCTGTAAGAAATTATATTTAATGTAATGAAAATGTTTAAGGATCTAAATGTTACTATACTAATATAGGCTTTGGATGTACTTCAATAGTAAGATGCAATCCATATGTCAACCTCAAATAATTTCCCTCAGAATAGATCTGACAATGCATATTATTTTAAATTAAATTTGCTTAAACTACATCTCGGAACTGATATTATGTGAATTTACGCATAGAAATGAATGGTTTGAGGTAGTTACAAATATTGACATTAGATATTGCATGCTATCAATATTGCATTCTATGAATATGTGAATATTGCATGCTATGAATATTGCTTAAGATTTTTTCTTTTTCTCCCTTGTTTACTTATTTTTGCTCAAATATTGACAGTAGATATTGCATGCTATGAATATGTGATGTTTCTTGTTAGGTGGGTTAAGATTTTATTGTATAATGTGTATTTATTTTGAAGGTAGGTGTTGGCTCATTTCTAGTTGATTAGTACTTGTAACAAGAATGGACAAAGAATGGATGTCAAAGGATAGATTATCACGTGAATATGGTATTGGAGTAGAGTCTTTCTTGCAATTTGCACTGGATAACGCTAACAATCCTAATGCAATACCTTGCCCATGTGCAAGATGTGGTAATATTAAGAAGAAAAATGTTGAAATTATAAGGGCACATTTGTATAGTAATGATATAGATTTGACATATCATACATGGATATGGCATGGGGAAAGTAGTATGGCAGAGAATTCAATGAATGATAATGATCGAGTAGGGCAAGATGAAGACAATTCTTTTAGTGAGGAGCCTATAGATATGGTGCAGGCTGTTTATGATAGTTATGATCAGAATCCAAGCCATTTCAATAAGTTACTTGAAGATGCCGAGAAATGCCTATATCCTGGATGTACCAAATTCATAAAGTTATCTGCCATTGTGAAATTATTTAACTTGAAGGCAAAATATAGTTGGAGTGATACAAGTTTCACCGATCTACTTATTTTGTTTGGAGAAATGCTTCCAACTGACAACGAATTTCCATTATCTCTGTATGACGCAAAGAAAAGCTTACGTGCATTAGGGATGAATTATGTGAAAATTCATGCTTGCCCTAATGATTGTATCTTATATCGAAAGAAGTACGAAGACTTTGCCAACTGTCCTACTTGCGGGACATCAAGGTGGAAGTTAAGCAACAAATCCAAGGTAAAAGAAGGAGTTCCTGCAAAGATCCTATGGTATTTCCCACCTATTCCAAGATTTCAAAGAATGTTTAAGAATAAGGCAATATCCAAGGCGTTGACTTGGCATGCCGATAAAAGACTTCGTGATGGATATTTACGTCATCCAGCAGATGCGCCTTCTTGGAAATTAATTGATCGCATGTGGCCAGAATTTTCTGCCGAGCCAAGAAATCTGAGATTGGCTATATCGGCAGACGGGATCAATCCCAATAGTTTGATGAGTTCTGCATATAGTTGTTAGCCAGTTTTAATGATCACATACAATCTTCCACCATGGCTGTGTATGAAGAGAAAATTTGCTATGCTTACCTTGTTGATATCTGGTCCTAGACAACCTGGAAATGATATTGATGTTTACTTAGCACCATTGATTGATGACTTAAAATGCTTATGGGATGAAGGTGTTGAAGCATATGATGCATATCGAGAAGAAAGTTTCTCTCTTAAAGCTGTGCTACTATGGACAATCAATGATTTCCCTGCATATGGGAATATGTCTGGCTGTGTTGTGAAGCGATATTATGCATGTCCTATTTGTGCAGAAAAAACTTGTGCAAAAAGGTTGAAGCACAGTAGGAAAATGTCATATACAGGTCATAGAAAGTTTCTTCCTTTAAGTCATCCTTATAGAAGACAAAAGAAGGCATTAATGGGAAGCAAGAGTTTAACCCACCACCAAATCCATTGAGTGGCCATGAAGTTCTGGAAAGAGTCGAAAGAATTAATTTTCAATTGGGAAAAATAGGTGGAAAGCTACAATCAAAGAAGAATGATGGTGAAATATGATGGAAAAAGAAATCAATATTCTTTGAACTTGAATATTGGAAGGACCTACATGTTCGACATGTTCTTGATGTAATGCACATTGAAAAAAATGTTTGTGAAAGTCTCATCGGTACTTTACTTGACATTCTAGGAAAAACAAAGGATGGAGTCGCGGCAAGATTAGACCTTCTAGAAATGAATATAAGGACTGAATTGGCACCAAGGGTTGGGGAGAAAAGAACATTTTTGCCTGCTGCTTGTTACACTCTAAGTAAAGATGAGAAAAGGAGTATTTGCAAATCTTTAGCGGGAATCAAGGTCCCTGAAGGTTACTCATCTAATGTTAAAAACCTTGTCTCGATGACGGATTTGAAACTTGTTGGTCTTAAGTCACATGACTATCACACTTTAATGCAACAATTACTTCCCGTAGCCATTCGTGGTGTCTTGCCAAAACATGTCAGAGATACTATCACTCGGTTGTGTTTCTTCTTCAATATGCTATACAGCAAGGTAATAGACGTTTTAAAGTTGGATAACTTACAAAGAGAGATTGTGATGATATTGTGTTTGCTTGAAAAGTATTTCCCCCCTTCATTTTTTGATATAATGATACATTTAACTGTTCATCTTGTGCGGGAGGTCAAATTGTGTGGACCCATTTGGTATAGACATATGTACCCATTCGAAAGATACATGAAGATTTTGAAAGGGTACGTACACAATCACAATCGACCGGAAGGGTGCATAGCTGAAGTTTATATTGCTAAGAGGCTGTGGAATTTTGCTCAGAGTATCTATCTAATGTCCACACAATTGGGATACCATCAAGGCAATGTATATGACAACGTACTAAGCCTTTATCAGGAGCAGTAGTGCACTCCGCTAGGCATGATGAATTGCAGCAAGCACATCGTTACGTATTGGCGAATGATGATGAGATTGATCCTTATATCGAGTAAGAAAACTAACTTATCAGTACTTTCATTATACTTGAATATAATATTGTATTGATTTATTTATTTGAAATCATTCCATTAGGGCACAAATGGTGGAGTTGAGAGCAAAATTTCCTCATAAAGCTAGGTCTAAAAGGTGGTTACAAGATGAGCATAACTGAACATTTATTAAATGGTTGCATGATAAGGTACATTCCAAATGTACTATCTATTATCATATATATACAATCTAGGTATCAGTATAATAAAATTTAAATTTTATTATATTTATAAATATAGGTTGAACAGGAGGTTGCGCATTCTACTTGTCAAATATCTGAAAGATTGAAGTGGTTAGCGCGCGGACCAAGCATGAAATTGTTAAAGTATTCTAGTTATTTGATTGATGAGGTTATTTACACTACAAAACAGCGTGATGATGTTCGCATTACTCAAAACTCTGGAGTCAGTTTAGTTGCAAAGACAATGCAAGTCTCTAGTGCAAAGGATAAAAATCCAATTGTGTCAGACATGGTTTTTTATGGAGTCATTGAAGAAATATGGTCACTCGATTATCACAAATTTCAAATTCCAATGTTTAAATGTATTTGGGTCGAGAATAATAATGGTATTAAAGCGGATGATCTTGGTTTCACATTGGTAAACTTAAAAAGAATTGGATTCAAATCAGATTCTTTTATCTTGGGGAGTCAAGCAAAGCAAGTATTTTACATTCAAGATCCGGAAGATCCTGTTTGGAGTATTGTACTTGCAACTCCTACTAGAGAGTCATTTGAATATGCAAGAGAGGATGAATTAGAAGACATTGCAATCCACTATCAATCTCTTACCAGAGGGTTACCATCAATGGATGTTAACGGAGTTGATGAAAAGGAACCATCATGCATTCGTGAAGATTGTGAAGGGATTTGGGTCGACAATATTTAACCAAAAAATAATTTGCTTTTGAAGACGTATTTGTAGACAATGATGTTATATATCTTGTTCAGATTTTATTTGGTTTTGATTACTAGCTTTAAAATCACTGGTTACCTGTAAGAAATCCTATTCAAGTATGTTCAAGTTTTCTATTCATTTTTCTGTTGGCGTCACTACTATATAGTTCTTGCTCATGTTGCTCTGGGGTAGCTGCTAAGATTTTTGCTCACTGATGATGGCTTCTGTTCCCTTTTTCTCTCATTATATCGGTATTTTGTCTACAAAAGTTGAAGAGACTAATCTAATTTAATTCTTTCTATAAAATTGATTGGTATTGAGTGCAATGAGCCTTTAGCTTTTCTAAATTTCTGAACTAAAAGAATCCCCTCCTTTTTCATAGGGAGAGTTACTAAGGTCTTTGGGTGGTGCGAAAGCTTCAACTTCACTTTTGGGAGTTCCACTAGGACACAATTCCTCATTCCGGTAGGTCTCTGCTTTTGCTCCTGGTTGAATTAGGGAGGCCGTTAAATAATGGTAGTATTAACTCAATCACGAAAACTAGATTTAGGTTAATCTTCACAGGTTTGACTTTTTTATAATCTTTGCAGATGTGTTGGATGCTGAAATGTTTAGACTTTCTTTTAACATTGCCAAATGTTGTTTTCTCAGTTGTATCCACTAAAACTGATAACAGAGCCCTTTATGTTAGGTATTTGTTTTATTGTCTATCATACACAAGTGAAGAGTACTTAAAACCTCACTTTCTACTAAAACACTTTCAGCAAGGACAAACCACTAGCAATCAGGTAAGTTATATATTTTCATTAGATATTAGAGAAGCTATTACCTTTATGTTAGGTTATATACTAGGGCATTCAAGGAGTTTGGTAATTTCCTTGAAATTTGATCCAACTAGGCTTTCTAATGTACCCATTTTGCAAATGGGTGGAAAATTACCAACCAAGATTAACAGTTGTGTATCATCCAAATGGAATCCCATCCCTTAGAGATCTTAGAAGACTAACAATAAAATACATAGCAAAATGTTCTCATTACAACTTTTAAACTGAATCTTTTTGCAACGACCCTTCTGGTATTTAACATTATTCCTTAACTTACAAACCCAGTAAACACTGATCCACAAAAATCAATATTCATCTCTTTACATGTCATGCCATAAAAAATCAATCCCAAGCCCCCTGCTTTAGTCTCTGACTGTTGGTGAACAATTGGTAACACATGCAATGGTGAATAACTGACATGCATATGCATTTTGGGATATCCCAAAAGACTGAGTTGAAATACGTGAATAACTGCCTCAATGAACTAATTATTTGTTTGTTAGTTTGTTATTTTTGTTGTTTGTTGATACATATCTTCATGGATCATTTTTTATTGGACATATGCATTTAATAGAATAACTAATTAGAGTGTTTGTTCTCTTTTTTCCAGCAGCAGGGACTTGTTCATGATCATGTTTGAAGACCATTAATCTGACCTTCCAGCTGCAGGGACTTGTTCGTGATCATGTTGGGTCAGAATTATATACAATTTGAACTCTTGTAATTTGGGTCAGAAGATACTTTAGTGGTTTCGTCTGTAGAAAGGTTTTTGGACAGAAGATACTTTTGTGGTTTCGTATGTAGAAAGCTTGTGATGGATCTTTATTGTAAATATGTTGATGATGTTTGATATATATAGTTTTTGTTTCGAGGTTAAATTATTGCCTTTTAATTGAAAATATAATGGAAATATCTTTGTTGTCAAATTGGTATGAAACTGTTGTGGAACAGTGCAAACGCACAACAGATTTTTTTTAAGCTAAACTGTTGTTGTAGATAAACGGTGGCATACGACAACACAGTGATAAAACTGTTGTCGAATATAATAAAAGACAACGGTGAATATGACATACGACAACGGTGATAAACTGTTGTTATTGATATACGACAACGGTTATACAAACTGTTGTCGAATATAATAAAAGACAACGGTGAATATGACATACGATAACGGTGATAAACTGTTGTTATTGATATACGACAACGGTTATAAAAACTGTTGTCGAATATAATAAAAGACAACAGTGAAAAACTGTTGTGAAAATGTTGTCGAATGTGATATACGACAACAGTGGAAAACTGTTGTCAAACTGTTGTCGTAGACAAAAATGACAACAGTGATTCACTGTTATCGTAGACCCCCCCTTTAACAAGATGGCCTTTAACAACAGTGGTATTTGGCATACGACAACAGTGATTCACTGTTGTTGAATGCATTTTTTCTAGTAGTGTTCTTTCCTTATCATATCATATTCCTCTATTTCTTTATCATTAGTCTTTGGTATCTAAATTCATGGAACTTCTCTTTCATTCTATTCATTTTCATGTTTCATTTATGTGTTCTAATAAACCTTGTAGATGTGGATCCAAATCAAGAATGGAGGTGGAGAGTAGATAATAAGCAAGCCTATGGTAGTTCAAGAAACATGTTGTGTTTGAGTGAGCTCTATTTTCATTGAAATGTAGAATTAGGAAGAGAGCCACTAAAAGTCCCTTTGGAAGGTTTTGTGTGTTGAGTTCATCTCAATGAGTCATGAAGGAGGAAGTATGCTAAGTTGTTGATTTAAGGACAAGATACTAGTCTATTGAGTCCAGATTTTTGAGAATTGACAACCCTAGGTAATTTCTTTTCAATTGCTTCTTACTATGATTGAGAATAATCTAGGGGGATACATTTTAATTTCTTGGTAGCTTGTGCGAGACACCCAAGAATAAGTGTGGAGGAGTTGATAACTTTCATTTTGTTGGTTAAATTAGGCCCTCAAATCCATGTTTTGATCCACTATTCATATGCTTAAGTTTGCATTATATTAGGTTTCATGGATTGTCTTCATTTTAGCTTAAAATTCAATCCTTTCTATATTTAAGATGTTTTGGCACTTAAATTTAATATCATTTTGTAAGTTTCAGATCATCATGGACCTGGATCATATTGGGTCAAACTTGGGTCAGAATTGGATCCGGGTCAAAGGGATCAAGCATCGGATTAATATGGGTCGCCCATTCAAGAGAACGGTTAGATCTGAACCATCCTCTAACTTCTGGTCGATCCAAGATCACGATAGACTTAATCAAGTTCATGGATCAAGATCTGAAAGTTTGGGCCAGATCAGAGTTAATTCAGCCGTTGGATCAAGCAATAGAGGATCTAGACCGTCCAAGCTAAAGAAGAGAAGATCTGAGCCATCCTCTTCATATCTGAGTGATCCGAGCTAAGAAGCAGTAGATCAGAGCCCTTGATCAGGATCTGGGAAGTTTGGGTTCGATCTGACTTGATCCGACCGTTGGATGAGATGGGAGCAATCCCAGCCGTCCAAAATTCAAAAGGAAATTTAAATGAGGAATTCCCTCTCGCTGAGGGGTCATCGCCAGATCGCGTCTTCTGTTTTCGTTCTGTTCTTCGTGTTCTTCTATTTCCGATCGGAGGTGACCACCAAATCAAGTTGTTTTCCAGTTTTCGATTCATCAAGCTCAGTTTCCATGGAAGGATCGCAATCCCTTCGTATCTGAAAGCTCCGACGAGGGTTTCACCGTGAGCGAGCTCCATCCGACCAACCTTCATCCGATTCCATTTCTTTATCAATCGGGCCAAATCAGAGGGGTTCTCTGAGCTGGTTCGATGTTCCCTGAGCTGCCACTCGCCATCCAAACCATCGCAGAAGAGAGGATCAGAAGGAGTTCAGATTCCACCGCAAGCTACGCGATTCCATCTCTGCAGCTGAGTTTTGATCAATTCTTGAGCAAGGGGGTTCCGAGCTCGATCTTTTTGTGATGGCAAGGAGAAATCTCGATGAAGAACTTGAACTGGTGTCTATAGCTTGTAGATTTCGTTTATGTAATCAAATCTGCATTGTTTCAGTAAAGTTTCAATTCGCGTTTCAGACATAGATCGGTCCTGGACCGATCCAGACAGCACCTGATCGGTCATCAGTCTGATCAGGCATGTATCTGATCGGTCAGCCGACTGATCAAGATATTTTCCTGCACAAACAAACTCTGTTTTAGTTTTTAGCTTGTTTAAATTTCCATTTCCAAATTTAGAAACAATGTTAGGAATCTCTGCAATTGATTTCAGTTCTATATTTCAATTTTGCAACTTTAAATTGTTATGTTAAATTTTCCTAGTGGTTAAGTTTCATTCTTGCAATACCTAGTTTAACTCTACTTAGTTGAGTCAATTCCATTTCAAATCTACTTCCATTCTTATTTGCAAAACAAACCCCCATTTTATCTAGAAAACCCAAATCATTTTACAACAAATAATTTTCAAGCTTGACTCAAACACTCACAACTAGTCCTTGGAAAAAAATACGACCTGAGCCCCTATTCTACATTTCTATTTTCCTAGCAAGGGTTTTCAGTTATAAATTGTAAATTTGAGTGCTCATCGTGACACTAGAATTGGGCAGCATCAGCCTTTTTCATGACTTACTTCGGCCAAGTTCTTATTTGTAGTGGCTCTCCTCTTTCGTCGACGGGTGCATCGAATCCTTCTACAACACTTATCCAATTCTCAATGTCATTCATTAAGTAATATTGCATTCTACCTTTCCAGTCGGCGAAGTCGTTTCCGTCGAAGAAAGGAGGCCTTGTAGTGCTATATCCCTCTTGAAACACCATTTCTTTGTACTCCGGCCGACGATGAGTTCTCCCGAAGCGAACCGGTTCTGATACCAATTGATAGATCGAGTGCTTGCTAGAGGGGGGGGGGGGTGAATAACACTTTTTCAATATTTTCTCTACAAGGAGGTTAGCGCAATACAAACAAAATATATGAAAAATAAGAGAATAATGCTAACTCAGAATATTTTACTTGGTATCCACCTCGAAAGGTGACTAATCCAAGGATCCACGCGGTTCACACTCTCCACTATGAATCCCTCCTTCAAGGTGGAGAAAACCTTTACAAGTCATCTTCTTCCTCTTTACAAGGTGCAATGAAAAGCGAGAGGAAGATCTGAGGAGTATTGGCACGAACAACACTTTCTTATAGTAAAAAAATCATACTGTCCTCGTGCCAAAAAGTCCCCTTTAAATAAGAGAACAGGACAACATCGCAAGTTGTCTAGCCCCGCACCAGTCGACTACCCCTGGGGCAGTCGACTGGCCTAGCTTTAAATGCCAACCAATGACTAGTTTTTGGGGGTCACCAGTCGACTGCCCCTGGGGCAGTCGACTGGTCGAAGGCTGAAAACCTTCTATGAGTTTTAGCGGTCAACTGCCCAGCATCTACAAGCACTCACACTCACTCTGAGCACTCTCCTTCACATGTGCCTTCAGGTATACTCCCTTGGCTTGCCCCTTGAAGCCTTCTTCCTCCGGCTATCGTCCCTCGGATGCGCACACAAGCCTTCCCTTGGCTTGCCTCCATGCCACCCTTCACATGTGCCCTTGAAGTCCACTTCCCGGCTTGCCCTTGGAGTCCTCCTCCCTCGACTCTCATCTATCGGATATGTTCTCCATGTGTGATTCTCCAAGTCCTGCAAACTCAATCACACATATCAAATACAACACAACACCCTAACCTTAAACATATTGGCACACACACATCAAAACCATGATCTTCCCGATCATCCTTGGGCCGATTGCCTCAACAATGGTCACTAGTTCATTGGAGTGACCTACTATTAGACTTCATATGGTTATCTACATATATAGATATGCCAATGATGATCTAATTGCAGCTCGAGTATAAGTTTCCTTTGACTTTAGATATTCAAGTCACCTTAGTCATGGAGATTTATATTTTAACATCCTAAGCAAGCATCTCCTTGGAGATGTGACCTCGAGATGATTGAGTATAAGTCGAAGAGCTTGAAGGTGTTTAGATAGCTCATAGAGGATTCATTGCTCTTTGCGAGGAGACCTATATCTTATGATTACTTGTTAGGATTATTACTCAAAGTTTTTAGCCAAAGTATCACATGTCAAGAGTATGAGACTTTTGGACATATGCCAGAGTAACTTGAATCCACAGGATGAGAAAGTATTACTTGAGCTAGGTGTGACATAGTTAGCCTAATGGGGATAGGCATATAGATCATGTCCTGAACCAAGTGGGTAAAAGACAAGTGAAAGGAATGAGGCACAACTAACTATAGATGTTGAAAGGGTTCCGAAGTGGTTTTGGAATCAACTATGTTTTTTTGATTAATTAGGGATCATGATGTACTACTAGGTGTCACTCATGATCGATCTATAATTAATAGTTAATTATGGACGATCAACATAACCGGGAACCTATAAGGTTATATTCACTACGAGTTTATTAAAGAGAAATACAATAAGTTTGAGAATTAGATTTTCAGATCGAGAGAGATTGAGTCTCGTTGGTCCAAACAAAAGGTTAATATGGAAAGAGTCTGTCATAACGGAAGCGTACGTGGATGAACCACGTCTTTGAAGACAAGTTGGACCCTTTTTTATTTTATTTTAAACCAAATTGGATTGGTTTTAGTTAAAAGGAATTTGATTATTGAATCAAGTGGTTAAACTTTAAACCAAACTTATGGCAAATGGATTTTGATGTTTTGGGCTAATGGATGAGGTTTTGGATTGGATCCAAATCCAATAGGAGGTCCATATGTAAGATATGGATGAGAGGAAATAAATTTGATTTTGGAATTAAATTTAATTTTGGAATTAGATTTATTTTCGAAATTAAATTTCTTTTTTCCCTTATTTTCTCTCTCCTCCTTTTATTTATCTTTTCGTTGAAAAAGTTAAAGATAAGTGATAATTACTATTTTGTTAATCATTTTAGGCTCTCAAATCTATGTTTTGATTCCTTTTTATATGCTTAATATTGTATTTACATTAGGTTCCATGGTATATGTCTATTTTAGCTTTTGAATTCAATCCTTTCTATAATTGAGGTATTTTGACACTAAATTTGAATCTAATTTTGTAGGCATTGAAGGATCATGGACCTAGATTGAATTGAATCGAGTTGAGCCAAAATTGGATTAGGATCAAGACGATCAAGCATTGGATTAATATGGGCCGTCCAATCAAGACACGGTGAGATCTGAGCCATCTGTCATCTTCTGATCAATCCAAGCTCAAGATAGAGTTAATCAAGACCTCATATCATGATCTGGAAGTTTGGCCCAAATCAGAAGCCATCTGACCGTCGGATCAAGCTTAAGGGGAGTCTCAACCATCCATTCAAAAGAAAGGGAGATCTGAGCAATCCATTGCAGATCTGATTGATTCAAGCTAAGGAGAAGTAGATCAGGATCATTGGTCGAGATCTGGAAGGTTTGGTTCAGATCTGAGGAGATCCGACCATCGGATGCAGCAAGGATGATCATAGTCGTTCATTTCTAACAGTTATAACCGAACTCCTCCTCAGATTTGAGCTCGATCACGCTCTTCCTGTTCTTCCCAGTTCATCGCTTTCTTCTTCGATTTCTTTGCGCACCCACTGTAGATCCAAGGCATTCTCCAGATTTCAAATCACAGGATCAATTTCCTGAGAAGTTGCGATTCCATATCGTCGCTGCCAAGCTCCGTTGAGGGTTTCGCCAGAGTTTGCTTCATCCGATTCACTCCGGATTGAATGTCTTCATCGATCGGAGTTCTCAGAGCATTTAGAGGGGTTCTCTGAGGAGTTCTGAGCGTTCCGGAGCCCCATTCGCCATTTGATTCATCGAGAAGGAGGAGATCAGAAGAAGAGTTCAGCTGCACATCAAACCAACGCAAATCGACTGCGGGAAGTGATTTCTTGTTTGATTTTCGAGATAGAGGGTCTCTAGCTCGATCCTTGTGTGACGACAAGGAGAAGATCTGGTGAAGAACTTGATCTGTAATCTAGATTTTGTTCTAAATTCACTCCTGTAGTCGTTTCACTTTGTATCAGTTCGCATTTCAGCTACTGATCGGTCTGTTCGACCGATCCAATCAGCATCTGATCGGTCAGTGTGACCGATCAGACTTGTATCTGATTGGTCTGTCGACCGATCAGGCAATATCAGCTGTAATTGAGCCATGTTTCTTAAGCATGTCTTGTTTCAGACTTTGTAATCCTGCCGTTTAGTTACAAACTGCTTGTATTCCATTTTATTTGCTTAGTTACAGCTTTCTTGAACTTAATTCTAGTCTTGAATTTCATTCTTATAATTTCAAGGCGAATTACTTAGTTTTCAATTAGGTTAAGTGTAGTTTACATAATTTCCTAGTTAATTTCTATCTTAGTTGAGTTCACTCTGTTTCTACTGCTATTTCATCCCTTATAGCAAAACAAACCCCCATCTTATTTGATAACCCAAAACATTTAACGACAAAAATATCAAGCTTGGATTAAGCACACTTAACTAGTCCTTGGAAAATACGACTTGAGACCCCTATACTACATTTAATTTTGTGAGCTAGGGTTTTCAACTTATAAATATCTAAATTTGAGGCTCATTCGTGACAATTATATTGGGCAGTCCATCAAATTTTTGGCGTCGTTTCCGGGGAACACTAGTTGAGTTTGTTTGATTTTAGCTTGTGTGCTTATTTTCATATTTTGTGATCTATTTCATTTGCTTTATTTTTTCTATATACATTTGCTGTCATTTCTTGTTTGGTTTATGACCAGTACTGCAGGTGGTGAACTTGAGGAGTTTGATCCTGAAATTGAGAGGACCTTCAGAACAAGGAGAAATTAAGGCAGAGTTTCAGAAGCTATTGAGATTATTTCTACTCAGTCTATTTCTACTCAGTTAAGCAGTCCCATGGCAGAACACCAGAAAACTATGAAGGAGCTTGCAACTCCTGATGATGCATTCCAGTATTCATGTATTGCCTACCCAGAGCAAGCTGGTGACTTTGAGCTGAGATCAGGCCTTATCCATTTATTGCCAAAGTTTCAAGGATAATCTGGAGAGGACCCAAATAGACATTTGCATGAGTTTCATGTAGTATGCTCCACCATGAAGCCTCAGGGGATTTCTGAAGAGGATATCAAGTTGAGGGCATTTTCATTTTCTTTGATTGGAGCAGCTAAGGATTGGTTCTATTATTTACCTATCGGACACGTTTCAAGTGTTAGTGATATGAGAGAAGTGTCCTAAGGCAATCGCCTTATGATGTAAACATTTATTTTAATAAATGATAATTCACTATTTGAGTATACATGTTTTATGTATTTGATTGGGATCTTAAACTCATCTACTGAATGTCCGCAATACAACTCACAGCATAAGAGAATTTGTGATGGGATCACAACTAGTGATTATCTCTAATGTGCAATTGTGAAGTATTGAAATTATCCCTAGTCGATGAATTGATAAAAATGGACACTATCAATTCTGTTGAGACTGGCATGGGTTATTCTCTAATCAGCTGATTCTCACTAGCTGGTGACATTGGGATGTCCGGAGATAAACATGGATGCTAGTTAAGGGAACTAGTTCATTGGAGTGACTGGCTGTAAGACTTCATATGGGAATCTACATATAGATATGTCAATGAAGATCTTACTGCGGCTTAAGTGCGATGTTCCTTTGACTTGCGGTGTTCAAGTCATCTTGGTCATGGAGACTTATACTTTAACATCTTAAGCAAGCATCTCCAAGGAGGTGTGGACCCGGGATGGTTGGGTATAAGCCGAAGTGCCCGAAGATGTTTGAACAGCCTACAAAGGATTCACCACTCCTTGCGAGGAGATGTATACCCAGGCCTATCGTCGGATTGTTACTCAAAGCCTCTGGCCAGAGCATATCATGTTAAGAGTGCGAGTCTCTTAAATACATGAGAGTAATTAGAAATCCAAAGGACGAGGAAGACACTACTTGGGCTAGGTGTGACGTAGTCAGCCTAGTGGGGACTGACACCATAGACCGTGTCCTGAACCAAGTGGGTATAAGGTGGTGAAGGGAATGAGGCACGATTCATTAGAGCTGCTGAAGGGTTTCAGAATAATTTCTTCTGGGGTCAAACCGTTGATCTTTCAATTAATTGGGGATCATGATGTACTACTAGGTGCCACTCATGATCGTTCTATAATTAATGGGTTAATTATAGACGGCCAACATAAATCGAAAGCCTATTTAGTCACACGCAATACGAGTAATCCGAGGGATTTAAAACGAGTTGAAAATTGGATTTTCCGATCAAGAGAAACGAGTCGAATCTGAGTTAATCAGAGGCACAATGAAAGCTAAAATGGCTAAGTCTTTTGAAGGCTTTTTGGGCGAATTAAATGAGTTTAATTCGCGACCGGTTCGGGTTGGTTTGGCCGGCCAAAGGAGGTGCTAACCCTCCTTGAGGTGGCCGGCCATTAAAGAAGATTAAACCAATTTAATTGGTTTAATTAATAAAATAAACCTAGCGCGGTTTGTTTTATAAATTATGGATAAATAAATTTGTATAAAGAAAATTTATATAAATAAATTTGTAGAAATTTATTCTTTTTATGGAAGTTAAAATAATCCATGAATTGGTTTATTTTAATTTTATAAAATCAATTATAAATTGATTTTATCATAATAAGAAAGTTTATAAATTTCTTATAAAATTTATTCCATAATTTAAAGAGAAGAAGAATTAGTTTTATTATAAATTAGTTTATAATAAAACTTGGTTTAAACGGAATAATTAGTTAAGAAAATTTATAGGATAAATTTCTTATAACTAATTCCGTTTAGAGGGAGACTTAGCAAAGAGTTGCTACTATATAAAGGACCCAAAGGCTAGCCCTTTATTCACAATAACATCAATCAATTAATCAAGAGTTGATTAAGAGTTCCCTCTCTCTCTCTTTTATTCTTCTCCTTCCCCTTCTCCCCACCTAGGGCCGGCGCCCTTCACTTTGTGAATTAGGGCCGGCGCACCAAGCCCTCCTCCAAGGGTGAAGTTGGCGTAAGCTACAAGAAGAAGGAGAACCCGAACACGAAGAAGAAGAAGCGGATAGCGACTCCTCTCTTCCGGAATACGATTCCGTTACTTCATTGGTTAGTTTTTCCATTGTTTCTCTTATTCTTCTAGTTGTGCCTTCCGAGAATCTAGTAGTTCTCGTCGGCACAAAACTCGTGACTTTGTGAAGTCATCCCGAAGAGAACTCGGCGTGGACGCGAATAGAGGCGAAGCTTCCAAGGGACGCTACGGTTGGATCTCGTCCCTTACTTCGAGTTACGCGAGGTACTTGGTAAATTAGTTTACTTTTCGCAAACTTTTATTTCATGATTATGTCGATACACTATAAGGTTGCATGCTAGATACGAAGTTAAAATAATTTGAGAAATTATTTTATGCAAACTCTTCCGCTGCACGTAAAAATTTTAAATTTTACGAACTCGTATCCTTGTCGACATGCACCCGGTCCCAACAGTGGTATCAGAGCCGGTTAGTGTTCGACTTAATCATATAATTGTTTTGTGGAAAACTTTGTCATGATCTCAATTTCGGAAAATTTTTCCAATTATGGAAACTTTCAAATTATAATAAATTTTAGAATTAGGAATTTCAAAGTTTGGAAATCGTCATGAAATTTCGCAAACGTTTGAAATTTTCTAGTTTCTAAAATTTTATAATAATTGTGAAATTTTCCCATCTTTGGAAAGTTTCCAATTTTGGAAATTTTTCTATTTTTGAAATTTTCAAACTTTGGATATATGTAAGTTTCCTTTGTACCAGAAACTTACAATTATTCTGAAAACCTATTTTCGAAATCTCGCAATTTTGGGCACTTTCTTTTAAGAAAGTCTAGACAAATTCATGGACAGTTAATTGACAATTAAATTTGAATTGGTTTTTAAATTGACAACAAATTCTTTATTTTGGATTGAGCCTCGGGGAGCCGTCCAATTTAAAGTTAGATGTTGTAATTTAATTTCCCAATTTTAATTGAAATTGTCATGTTTGATTTGGATTGAGCCTCGGGGAGCCGTCCAATTGGATTTACAACACTTTACTTTTCTTTGGGTATCTGAGCCTCGGGGAGCCACCCTTAGAAAACGATTTGTTGTAATTAATCAATCCATGAATAAAATATGTTTTAAGAGGTAATGCTCTTACATATTGTTGTCTCCAAAATTAATTAGGAAAATGATTTCCTATAGAGTTTTCTTAAATGAGATTTTCATGAAAATAATATGTAGTTGAATTAAGGGATTTGTCTCTTAATTTAATAAGATTTGATTTAGAGAAATCAAAGTCTTGAACATATTATTTCCGAAATTAATTATGACAATTTAGGAAATTGTTTCCCAAAGCAATTCCTTTAATAAAGTGTGAAATTAGAATTAAGGAAATCCGGTTCCTAATTCAATTCATGAGACTTGATAAATTAAGTCACATACATACTTTATTAAGGAAATCGTTAGTCATGACACATGTCATGAATGTGCTTAGAAAAGATGAGACCAAAACCCCTTACAAAATATTAAGGCCAACACCTTCCATTAATATGGTTAGAATCGGAGTTTTGTTTCTCGTTGGGTTGATGGACACATCCATGCCCGACTTGAACCTTAACATGTTCAAACCATGGAATTAGTTTATGAATAATATAGTTGGAGTCAGAGGTCAATCCTTAGTTTTGGTTGTTGGACACATCCAAGCCTGACTAAACGGTTGAATGAGCTCCAACCATATTAAAACTATTTCTTGATTAATGGGTCAGCCTTAAGCTTGGAGCATCGATTTGTTGTGCCACAGCCAAGGTCGATGTGAAGAGAGGTGCAGTTGGGTGCTATGTATATGATGCATACTTGTTAATGAGTTAACAACCCAATGATTTATGCAAACATTCAATTAGTTGATAGCATAACGTGATAGTTACATATATGTGATATGTAATCGGTATAATTACCTACCTTCATAGCTAAGAAAAACTTGATGGCCACAGCCATGGTGATTCTTACCTATGGTTGGATATCAACCTATTTGGAGATGTTCCTACGATCTCCCGAATTGATAATAAGGGTTATTCAATTTGAAAAATAAATAGGATTTTATTTATGTATGTTGATACATTCTTTAATAAATCTTCTCACATAATCTCAATTTGTATTTCTAGGATAATCACTCGATCATGTCTTCTCTGAACTTGCGTTCCATTTTGGACACAAATAAACTGACTGGGCCGAACTACATGGACTGGCTTCGAAACCTGAGGATAGTCCTCAAGGCAGAGAAGCTTGCTTATGTCCTTGAAGAACAACTTCCCACCCATCCTCCAGAAAATGCAACTCCAGACCAATTGTTGGCCTATCAGAAACATGTGACCGATTCTGAACTTGCGAGTTGCATCATGCTAGCCTCTATGGTACCTGAGTTGCAAAAGCAACATGAGCATATGGATGCTAATACCATCATCTTCCATCTTCATGAGTTGTTTGAAGAGCAGGCGAGATCCGAAAGGTTCGAGGTCTCCAGACTCCTCTTCACCACTAAGATGCAGGAAGGCACTTCTGCCTCGCAGTTTGTGTTAAAGATGTTGGGGTACATTGAGCGACTGAGCGCACTCGGTTTTGCAATGGATCATGAACTAAGTATTGACTTAATTCTGAGTTGTTTGTCCAAGAGTTGTTCACAATTTGTGATGAACTATCGGATGAACAAACTGGAGACTTCAATTCCTGAGTTGATCAACATGCTGAAGACTGTGGAGCCTTCTGTAAAGCCAGATCAAAAAGCGGTACTGTTAGTTGGTTCCTCGAAGAAAGGTTCTAAGAGGAAGGCCAAAGAACAGAACAAAGGGAAGAAGAAAAAGGCCAAGAAAACTGAAAAGAAACCAAAAGGAACTTGCCATCACTGTGGCAAGGAAGGTCACTGGCGAAGAAACTGCAAGATTTATCTTGAGTCCGTGAAGAAGAAGGCATCCGATGCCCCATCCTCTTCAGGTATCTTCGTTATTGAATGTCACTCTATTTCCTCAGATACCTGGGTACTTGATACTGGGTGTAGCTCACATATATGTAATGACATACAGGGGCTAAGGAATAGAAGAAGGCTCGTCAAGGGAGAAGCGAATTTGCGGGTTGGAAATGGAGCAAGGATTGCTGCTATTGCCATCGGAACATATTTGCTAAAGCTCCCAACTGGACGTGTCTTAGAATTGGATAATTGTTATTTCGTTCCTTCGTTAATAAAGAACATTGTATCTATTTCATGTTTGAATGAAAAAGGTTATCATTTAACTTTCAGTAACAACTGTTGTTACATAACTTTAAATGGCGTTCTTTATGGGAATGGAACTTTGTGCAATGGCATCTACACGTTAGATTTATCCAGTGACGTTTTCAATATCGAAGTAAGCAACAAACGTGCTCGAATAGATAATCAAATAGACTCCTAACGTGGCACTGTCGTCTTGGCCATATAAGTAAGAAACGCATGACCGAATTACACCGATGTGGAATTTTGGAATCATTTGAACCCGGTTCATTTGATACATGCGAATCGTGCTTAAAAGGCAAGATGACCAAATTACCCTTTCCCGGAAAAGGTAATCCAGTGGGAGAATTGCTTGGTCTAATACATACCGATGTATGTGGACCAATGTCAACTCTTTCACAAGGAGGCTATAGCTACTTCATCACCTTCATCGATGATCACTCACGATTTGGGTATGTGTTCTTGATGAAACACAAATCTGAAGCCTTTGAGAAATTCAAAGAGTTCAGAAATGAAGTAGAGAAACAGCTTGGCAAAAGTATTAAAATACTTCGATCCGATCGAGGTGGTGAATACTTAAGTCAAGAGTTTCAAGATTATCTAAGGGACAATGGGATATTGTCCCAATGGACTCCGCCGTATACACCACAGCATAATGGTGTATCTGAGAGGCGCAACCGAACCTTGATGGACATGGTTAGGTCTATGATGAATCATGCAACTCTTCCAAATCCTTTTGGGGCTATGCACTTAAGACAGCTGTTT
>JAGFNQ010001005.1:0-34231 GCA_024364735.1 Boesenbergia rotunda
AGCCTTTGCAGCTCATAAAGGATTTAAACTCTACAATAGATGTAAAATCCGCCTTTCTGAATGGGTTTATCAGAGAAGAGGTCTATGTAGGACAACCCCCCGGTTTTGAGGACATAGAAAAACCTGACCATGTTTACAAACTCAATAAGGCACTGTATGGACTAAAACAAGCACCTAGGGTATGGTATGAACGCCTATCGACCTATCTCATTTCTAAGGAATTTAACCAAGGACAAATTGACTCAACCCTTTTTGTTAAAACCTTAGAAAAAGACATCTTTATTGCCCAAATCTTGGATCCACCAACTCAAATTCTTAAAAAAATTTGTAAAAATAATGGAAAACGAATTCGAAATGAGCTTAGTTGGTGAGCTCAACTTCTTTTTAGGATTACAAATTAAACAAACTAGGGATGAAAATTATGTCCATCAATCCAAATATGCTAAGGAGTTAATAAAGAAGTTTAAAATGGATAACTCCAAAAGCATAAATACCCCTATGGCCACAAATATAAAAATAGATAATGACCCTGATGGTAAACCTGTAGACCTTAAACTATATCGAAGTATGATTGGTAGTCTACTTTACCTTACAGCCAGTAGACTTGATATCCTTTTTGCTGTAGGAATGTGTATGAGATACCAAACCTGTGCTAAGGAAACACACTTAGCAGCCCTAAAAAGAATACTTAGATACATCAAGAGCACCCTAAATGTAGGGCTTTGATATCCTAGGACCTCAACTTTTGACCTGTCAGGATACTCGGATTCTGACTATATTGGTTGGAAACTAGATAGAAAGAGTACAAGTGGAAGCTGCCAACTTTTAGGAAATAGTCTAGTAAGTTGGTGCAGCAGAAAGCAGCACTGCGTAGCTCTATCCACAACTGAAGCTGAATATGTTGCTTTAGGAGAGTGTGTAGCACAACTCTTATGGATGATGCACACTCTTAAGGACTTCCAGCTTGATTACACCCAAACCCAAGTCCACATTGATAACATAAGTTCGATTAATCTAACTAAGAACCCAATCCAACACTCTAGAATTAAACACATAGAAGTTAAACACCACTTCGTAAGAGATCATGTAGCCAGGGGTGAGATAGTCCTTAAGCATGTAGACTCAAAATCTAACTTAGCTGATATCTTCACCAAACCCTTACCTGAGTCTGAGTTCAACTCACTAAGAAGGTAGTTAGGGTTATGCTTGGTAGAATAGGACTGCTCTAATTATGGTCTTTTCAAAAACTGTTTCATTTCTTATTTAATTTGAAAAATCATTTCTTTAATTTCATTATGTTATTAAAAATGATTTTCCGACTTAGTTTTTTTCAAAACTTACCCCCTTCAAAATTAGGGCTTTTTCGCAAATGGACTTAGCCTAGGCCCTAACCCTAGAACTGCACACACCTATAGATCTAGAAGCCAACATCTCACAAGCACCTTAGGGTACTTTTGATTGATAACCTAGACTGGGTTGAGATGGTTAGGTATATGCCTTGATTCAAGATGCTTTAAGTTAGTGCATCTGCAGTAATTGGGGCGATAAATACCAATTAAACAGTAATCAGGTTAAGTGTCAAGCTTAGAAAATCTAACTTGAACAGATCACTTAACTTGACTAACCCTAGAGAAAGCTACTATTTATAACAGTTAGTAAGTAGCTAACTATATTAGACAGGACTCGAAAGAGAATATTTAAATTGATTTGGTGCAGTTTATACTTAGAATTGGTTCAGTACAGTATCTTACTTTTATTACTCATTTTTCTTGCTATATATTTTTTGATATATGGCAAAGGGGGAGAGATGGAAAGGAGAGAAAAGAAGGTTTTAAAATTTATTTTTTTTTTTAAAATTATTTTTTTTTTCAAAAACTTTTATCTCCTTTTTCAAAAAGTAAAGTAATTCAAAATCACTTTGGAAAAATTTTCTAAGTGTTATAAATTCAAAATTTTACTTGAAATTTTTTCTGCTTAAAATTTTTTTTCTCTCTAAGTGTTAAAACTTCAGAAGTAGTTTTGAAAATTCTTTTAACTACTAACTCAAATTGTTTTGAAAATTCTTTTAAGTACTTAACTCAAAGTTGTTTTCAAAACATTCTAAGTACTTACTCTAAACTTTTTTGGTGCAAAATTTTCTAAGTGTTAATTTCAAAATTCCCTTGAAAATTTTTTAAGTGCTAAATATTTTGGAAAATCTTTCTAATCTAAAAATCCCGTCTTGAAAATTTTCTAAGTATTGAATACCTGAAAAAAAATTTCAACAAAGACTTAGAAATTTTTTCAAAAACCCCATGAATGTTCGAAAAACTCAAGGGGAGATTTCTTCCAGGGGAGGAAATTAAAATTGATAATTTACCTAATTTTGTTTAACATAACTTTTTGAACCGGGTTGCCATAAATCAAAAAGGGGGAGATTGTTGGTGCAGGCAGTACCTAAGTTGAACCTAGGTTTTGATAATGACAAAGGGTTCAAGAGTTAAGATATTATTGTGTTCTAATGTGCTTACTAAGTGTGCAGGACGAAGACCTAGGTACACTAGGCAAGAAGTCCTGGCAAAGGGTTGGGCAAAGAAGTCCTGGTCAAGGACTGGGCAAGAAGACCTGACCGGAAGTCGGGCAAGGAAGTCTTGGTCGAGGACTGGGCACGAAGTCCTGGCAAGGGGCTGGGCACCGAAGACATGACCGGAAGTTGGGCACGAAGACCTGGTCAGGTGGATCGGGCAAAAGTCCAACCGGAGGAGCTGGTTGGCAAAAGATAAACTCTCCTGAGAGGAGTAGGTGAGGACGCGTTCCCCGTCGAGGGAACAGTAGGCGTCGGTTCGACCTAGGGTTCCATTTAGGAGACCCGAAGTCAGAACCAAGACAGCTACGGCTGTAATTACTACTTATTATGTTTTTGGGACTAACCTTAGTTGCAGGGTCGTAGGACTGATCGTCTGCAAGTGAAGGTTCTTGACTCGGCCTAGGCGCCCGAATGGAGTCAGGCGCCCGATTGGGCTCAGGCGCCCGTAAGGATATGGGCGCCCAAGGGTGAAGGAAAAAATCAAAAACCAACTGCGAAGCCACTGAACCAAGGCGGATCAGGTGCCCGTGAGGTCACGGACGCCCCCATCAGATCAAGTGCCCAAGAGGGGAGGATAAGCGCTGACCTACCCGTGGATAAGGATTCCCAGATCGAAGGGCATGTGTCAGGCGCCCCCAACCTATCAGGCGCCCGATAAAGACTATAAAAGGGGCTCGACCCCAAGGCTTCAACAACACAGTTTTCTAACACTTCATAGCTTTTCGTTCAAGCGCTATGCCCCGGCAAACTCCGACTTCGAGATTCCAGCGCTGCCGACGATGCTCTGCTCTGAAATACGATGCACACCGGGCGTCGATAACGAAAAGTGTAACTAGTTTCATTTCCGCTATATTCCTGAACTCAATTTGTAAACTGTTTTGCACGATTATAGTATTGCCCAAAGTAAATGGTCAAGGACCGTGGGCCTTGGAGTAGGAGCCGACCGCGACTCCGAACCAAGTAAAAATCTTGTGTTCTTGTGTGCACTTAATTATTTTCGCTGCATTTTCGCTCTTTATTCTATCCGAAAAGTTTTAACGATATTCACCCCCCTCTATCGTTTTTCTCGATCCAACACTACCAAATTATGATCTAGAGATTTGTACAATAGTGTCCACACAATCAATAGTATGTACATGACACTTGATTGTTATTTGGCTAAAATAAGTTTAATCAAATGGCATCCCTTTGCTTTATGATCTAGAGATTTGTTTAACTCCTATGATCCTTATGCAGTCTAAATATATCAAGTTGTTGTGAACTACCAAATTAGCTTGATTTAGCCAACCCAGTTGAAGACAAGTAATATGAATGCAGTCAATATTGATGATATGCTCGGAAGCCTGAACTGGCCATCCAAGAAATGGCTTATCCATTTTGATCTCATGTCCAAGGCATGAAGATTCGAGTAGCTCTCAGTGAACCCAACAATTGCAAGTTGAGAAAGCCTCAAATATATCTGAAGAAAGAACCGCGATTCGCGACACCCTGTTATAAAGTTCTTACTGAACATTCTAAGCATTCAAAATAGGCAAAATTAAAGAAAAATGGCAAGTAAGTTTTCAGTATGTACCCAGGAAAAGGTGTTTATGCTTGTCGTCTCATGTTTTCCAGTCAACCTCCTTTCATTACCTTCTCCATATGCACTGATGTGCTCCTTGTGCCTGAGCGACAAATTGAGGATTGCCTTCTTTATTACTTCAAAGCCACCTTCTTCTCTCATGCTCTTGGTGCTGCATTACCAAGCATCTAAATCAAGTCAATAAGGTGAACATATTGACAATATTAACGAAAAGCATATTTGTCGGAAAGAAGAACTATGATACAATTTCTTCAAAATACTTAACTCCACATGGACCTCTTACCTGTAATTCGTGTGGCATCCGGCGCCATTCCAGTCACCCTAACCACATTACAAACAACTCAATATTATTTCTGATATATCCTCACATAAAAGTCAATGTATTTCAAAGTACCTCGATTGGTTTTGGCTCAAGAGAAAGAACAACTCTTGCTTGCTCAGTAATTCTCTAGATAAGGCAAAAATATAATCATTAAGTGAAAAAAGGACTTAAACACCAAGAATTCTTGATCGTAAGTAATCATCATATCTTATGTTCAAAAACTAAGAAAAAATTGAAACAATAATTATCTTGAATGACTTTATAGAAAGAGATCTCTATGATAAATGGACAATACAAATTTCGTAAAAGATCAAGGAAAACGATAAAATGTTGCTCAATCTTTCCTTCAGTTTTGAGATTGGAGAGAGAAAAAACATTACCTCAAGAATGTATCTTGAAGCCCATATGTGATCCCCTGCTTTGATTCCGACGCTGGGTCCAACTTGGTGCTCCCACTGCATAAATACATCTTCTGTTATCTATCTATTGAAGTTGAGAACCCTCAAATATATCTGAAGAAAGAACATCATAGACCTGTTGGAGCAATCAGCCCTAAGATGGTCCGGTGTGACCATGGGTTTTGATGTTTGGGCAAAGGGTTTAAGTTAGGTTTACCCTTGTATATTTGATATGCGTATGTTGAGTGTGCAGGTTGTACAGGTACGCATATGGACTTGACTGGACGGCCTCAGTACGGTGAAGGATGGCATGGAGGCAAGCTGGAGGCTTGTGTGCGCATCTGAGGGACCTTGGAGTGCAGGGACGATGAGCTGATGGGCGCGAACTTCGAGGCGTACGTGAAGGGTGGCATGGATGCAAGATGGAGGCTTGCGTGCGCATCCGAGGGATGAGGGCCGAAGATGAAGAGGGCGCGAAGGCAACAGTCGAGGCTGCGGAAGAGGAGTGAGTCGAGTCGTGAGGGTACGAGTGCAGTGTGATTGTACTCGGGAAATCCTAGGGTTTGAGTGCGGAGTGGAATGTACTCAGGAGGGGAAACCTTAGGTGTGTGAGCAGGGCAGTCGACTGCCATTGTGGCAGTCGACTGGGACCACAACACACAGAGAATCGGGTCGACCCAAGGAGGGTCGACCAGTCGACTGGAATTGGTTCCAGTCGACTGGCTCCAGTCGACTGGTCCTGTACCAGTCGACTGGAGGTCGACCGTTGCGAAGGCGGCTGAGGCATTCATTGCATATTTTGTAGCCGTTGAAGACTACCAGTCGACTGGTAAGTGAGCAGTCGACTGATAGCGAGAAATCAGCCCCGAATCCTATTTAAAGAGGACTTCGTGGTGGCTGAGTTTCTTGACGAAACTTGTCTTGGTTAAGGGCAAGTTAGTAGTCTTCGTGTCCAGAGCTTTGGTTGGTGTTGTGGTGAGGTTTCTCCACCCACAAGGAGCGACACGTGATAGCCGGAGAGCATCCGGGGAGCGATCCGCCGAAGGATCAAGGGATCGTCCACCTCACGGACTGTCGTGGAGTAGGAGCTTCATCTTCGAACCACGTAAATCTGGTTGGTTAGCATTGTGTAGTTGTTAGTTTGTTTTTATTTGTATTTCCATTGCGCAACTAATAACGTAGGTGAAAGAAAGCACCGAAAACGCTATTCACCCCCCTCTAGCTAGGGCCAACTTGGTGCTCCCACTGCATAAATACATCTTCTGTTATCTATCTATTGAAGTTGAGAACCCTCAAATATATCTGAAGGAAGAACATCATAGACCATGATACAATTTCTATCCTAACAGTGAAACATATGAAAAATACCAATTGTCATTTGAGAAATCGTACATTAATATGGAACCATCTACCAAGTAGTATACCAAGGAAAGCAAGATATTCTTTTCATAGAATTAGTGTTTCAGTAATGTTGAAATTTTAGGAGATCAGCATATGAATGAAATAAAGATCAGTAATGTACTCAAGAAACTGAATGAAATAATACCTGGCCAGGCATAACCTCCCCATTAGTTCCACTTATGTTGATTCCAGCGTACAGACATGCCTTGTAATGAGCATCTGAGATATCACGACCAAATGTCTTATCTGCACCTACCGCACAGTAGTAAGGCCCCTGCATATTATATTGTCATGATTATTAACGTGTTATAAACCAAGCAGTATAACATAGAGGATGTATCAATTTTTCTCATGTATTTATCCCCTTTTTGATGGGAAAATTAAGGAATAACTAGAAGATAGTGTAGCTCCTCTTTTCATTCTCATTTTCATTGCATAATTCAAGTGTTTGCCAGGAAATTGAAAAATAAGTTACCTGAGGGCCAGGATAGCCTCCCACAGGCCATCCAAGAGGCCACTTAGCGTTAGTTTGTAAGGTGTACTCTTGGTCGATACCGTACCTGAAAGTATTGTATAGTATTATAAAAGAAAACATCTTAGTTTGGCAAATTGAAAACAAGACAGATCTATTATACAACTGCATAAGAAAAGGAACCGGTGGTCTCGAGATAACTATGCTTTATCTTACCAAGGAACTTCGTCAATGAGTAACTTGTATTTGTATCAAAAGTTGCCTTAGTTGTGAAGTAGTAATTAAGCATGTCTTCTGGAGCTCGACAACCAAGAAACACAATGGGCACTGCTAGTTTGACTGGAACTGCATTTATTTGATTCCTTGCCATTTATAACTTGTATCAAGGAAGAGAGTCCATGTGAGTTTACTCCAATGAGTTTACTGTATATTACATCTGGTGATACATGTATACTAAAGAAGAAAACTAAGGGAGAAATATCTGCATTGAAAAAGCACTAGTGTTCGTAAGGTTGTGTTAAATTTGTTAGAACTGCAATTTTAAAATAGTTTGAATCATATAAACTTATAATCTCATCGTAGAACTTCAGATAGTATTAAACTACTATAGTAGGATATATAGCTTACAATGTAGGCTGAATCATATCTAAATATAAAATCGCAAAATCTTATAGCCAGCTACAAGAAGAATACCCTTGGAAGAAGTTGTGATCAGGTACCGTCCCATGCTTTTTCATCAGGGGCATGTTCCTTGTGAAGTGTCTTTCAGTGATTTTGTTGAACAACCATCTCTGAATCACATGAATAAAACGAATCAGATTTCAAAATAGGCAAGTTACAAGTCATCTTACAGGCAGATCACTATTCTATTCTCCCTTAGAACAATCAAAATTGGATCATCTTCTGATCTTCTCAATGTCAACAAGCATAAATAGAGACTTACCAGAGGACCCAAGAAGGTGGCCAGCAGACTCAAGAAAAATCCTTCCACAGGTTTGTGGACGAGAATCTCGGTGAATCGCGTTCGGTAGAAATGACCGAAAAGACAAAATCTCATGCTAGCAAGTTCATCAATAAACCAACGTTTGGTTTGAAGAATCATAGTGCAAGGTAAGCCAACTCCTGAAGAATTAGAACATGAAAAGGTGGGGAGGAGATTGTTGAACGAAGAGAAGGATTCGGTTTATCCAGCCACCGTTTGCGTCTGCGCACTCTGATGCGATCTCAAATGCCGTCTTCCCTGAGCCGATGATGGTGACTCGCTTCCCTCGCATGAGAGCGGCAGCACTGGCATCGTCCATGTTGGAGTACTCCATTGAGTCATAGTCATTCCATCGAACACCTAAGCTGCAACCCGTTACGCAAAGTTGGGGAAATTTGGGGCATTGCTTAACCTCCTGATGCACAGGATCAAGAAATCCACCCGATAGATCTAGGGATCTGATGAGATTGAAGTTTAATTGCTGAAATTGGAGAGAGGTATGAGCATCTAGAGATTCGATTTTGGGGATTTTACCTCGGTGGAGGGATTGCTCTGTTGGTGCAGTGAGCACTAAAGTCAAACCTATGTTTTGATAATGGCAACGGGGTTCAAAAGTTAAGTCTTAATTGTTATCTAACAATGTTACTTGAGTGTGCAGAAAAAGTCCTAGGGAAGGGCTGCTAGGCACCTGGCGAAGGGCTGCCAGGATAAAAAGCCCTAGCGAAGGACTGCTAGACACTTGGCGAAGGAATGCCAAGATAAAAAGACCTAGCGAAGGACTGCTAGGCGTCAGGCGAAGGACAGCTTGGAACTGAAGCCCTAGCGAAGGAATGCTAGGCACTGGGCGAAGGATAGCTCGGTATCCAAGACCTGGCAAAGGATCGCCAGGCAAAAGTCCAACCAAAGGAGCGGTTGGCATCAGGTATATTCTCCCGAGAGGAGTAGGTGAGGACGCATTCCCCGTCGAGGGAACAATAGGCGTCGGTTCGACCTAGGGCTCCATTTTGGAGACCCAAAGTCAGAACCAAGACAGCTAAGGCTGTATAAACTAACCACTTAATGTTTTGTTGTGTTTTGGACTAACCCTGGATGCAGGACCGAAGGAACATGTGTCTGCAGCTCAGAGAGCCTCAAAGGAATGAGGCAACAGCTGACCAGGGCACCCGGAGTGTCCCGGGCGCCCCCATGGTGAACACAAAACACAAGTTACAAAAACAGGCTTCGACAGTACAACTCCCGGGCGCCCCCGTGCTCCCGGGCGCCCCCATGCTCTCGGGCGCCCCCTGCGCTGCGGGCGCCCCCAGTGCCAGTTACCGAAGCACACCCTCGCGAAGCCAAGAAGATGGAGTTTTGACCCGGTCAATTCGGGCGCCCCGAGCGCTCCGGGCGCCCCGGTCAAACCTGATCCCGAAGGTAAAGGGATCAGATGTTGACCGAGCATTGTGCGGATCAACTGCCACGTGGGGGGGCGTGTTAGTGATATGAGAGAAGTGTCCTAAGGCAATCGCCTTATGATGTAAACATTTATATTAATAAATGATAATTCACTATTTGAGTATACATGTTTTGTGTATTTGATTGAGATCTTAAACTCATCTACTGAATGTCCGCAATACAACTCACAGCATAAGAGAATTTGTGATGGGATCACAACTAGTGATTATCTCTATATGTGCAATTGTGAAGTATTGAAATTATCCATAGTCGATGAATTGATAAAAACGGACACTATCGATTCTGTTGAGACTAGCATGGGTTATTCTCTAATCAGCTGATTCTCACTGGCTGGTGACATTGGGATGTCCGGAGATAAACATGGATGCTAGTTAAGGGAACTAGTTCATTGGAGTGACTAGCTGTAAGACTTCATATGGAATCTATCTATAGAAATGTCAATGAAGTTCTTACTGCGGCTTAAGTGCGATGTTCCTTTGACTTGCGGTGTTCAAGTCATCTTGGTCATGGAGACTTATACTTTGACATCTTAAGCAAACATCTCCAAGGAGGTGTGGACCCAGGATGATTGGGTATAAGCCGAAGTGCCCGAAGATGTTTGAACATCCTACAAAGGATTCACCACTCCTTGCGAGGAGATGTATACCCAGGCCTATCGTCGGATTGTTACTCAGAAATCTCTGGCCAGAGTATATCATGTTTAGAGTGAGAGTCTCTAAAATACATGCGAGTAATTAGAAATCCAAAGGACGAGAAAGACACAACTTGGGCTAGGTGTGACGTAGTCAGCCTAGTGGGGACTGACACCATAGACCGTGTCCTGAACCAAGTGGGTATAAGGTGGTGAAGGGAATGGGGCACGATTCATTAGAGCTGCTGAAGGGTTTCAGAATAATTTCTTCTGAGGTCAAACCGTTGATCTTTCGATTAATTGGGGATCATGATGTACTACTAGGTGCCACTCATGATCGTTCTATAATTAATGGGTTAATTATAGACGGCCAACATAAATCAAAAGCCTATTTAGTCACACGCAATACGAGTAATCCGAGGGATTTAAAACGAGTTGAAAATTATATTTTCCGATCAAGAGAAATAAGTCGAATCTGAATTTATCAGAGGCGCGATGGAAGCTAAAATTGGCTAAGTCTTTTGAAGGCTTTTTGAGCGAATTAAATGAGTTTAATTCGCGGCGGTTCGGGTTGGTTTGGCCGGCCAAAGAGGGTGTCAAAACCCCCTTTGGTGGCCGGCCACAATAAGAGGAGAAAACCAATTAATTTTGGTTTAATTAATAAAATAAATCTAGCACGACTTGTTTTATAAATTATGGATAAATAAATTTGTATAAAGAAATTTATATAAATAAATTTATAGAAATTTATTCTTTTATGGAAGATTAAAATAATCCATGAATTGGTTTATTTTAATTTTATAAAATCAATTATGAATTGATTTATCCATAATAAGAAAGTTTATAAATTTCTTATAAAATTTATTCCATAATTTATAGAGAAGAAGAATTAGTTTTTATTATAAATTAGTTTATAATAAAGACTCGGTTTAAACGGAATAATTAATAAGAAAATTTATAAGATAAATTTCTTATAACTAATTCCGTTAATTCGGTTTAGAGGGAGACTTAGCAAAGGAGTTGCTACTATATAAAGGAACCAAAGGCTAGCCCTTATTCCAATCAATCAAGAGATTAATTATTCTCTCCCTCTCTCTCTTAATCTCTTCTCCTCTCCCTCTCCCTCTCCCTCTCTTGCCTAGGGCTGGCGCCCACCCTTGTGGATTAGGGCCGGCGCACCCAACCAACTTCCAAGGTGAAGTTGGCGTGAGCAATCAAGAAGGAGGAGAACCCGAACACGAAGAAGAAGAAGCGGATAGCGACTCCTCTCTTCCCGGAATACGATTCCGTTACTTCGTTGGTTAGTTTTTCCATTATTTCTCTTATTCTTCCAGTGGTGCCTTCCGAGAATCTAGTAGTTCTCGTCGGCACAAAACTCGTGACTTTGTGAAGTCATCTCGAAGAGAACTCGGCGTGGACGCGAATAGAGGCGGAGCTTCCAAGGGACGCTACGGTTGGATCTCGTCCCTTACTTCGAGTTACGAGAGGTACTTGGTAAATTAGTTTACTTTTCCGCAAAGTTTTATTTTATGATTATGTCAACACACCATAGGATTGCATGCTAGATACGAAGTTAAAATAATTTAGGAAATTATTTTATGCAAACTCTTCCGCTGCATGTAAAAATTTTGAATTTTACGAACTCGTATCCTTGTCGACATGCACCCGGTCCCAACAGGGCGCCCCCGACGTCCCGGGCGCCCCCGACGTCCCGGGCGCCCCCAGGCCCTATATAAAGGGCCCTCGACCCCATGCTTCAATAACAACTTCCAATCAACGCTTCTACGCTCTTCTGCTCTCGCGCTTCGCCTCGGAATCCTTGCAACTCGAGCCGACGACGTCCCGCTGCTCCAAAAAAGTCGATCTACCCCGGACGTTGGTAAAAGAGCGATTTAAGTTTACTGTACTTAATTCTGTAATACTCTTTTGTAACTATTTGCGCCTTATATAGAATTGCCCAAAGTAAACGGTCAACGACCGTGGGCCTTGGAGTAGGAGTCGACCCAGGTTCCGAACCAAGTAAAATCGACCGTGTCTCTGTGTTGTTATTCTCCACTGCGTACTTGCTCTAAATTTTCCGAAAAATGATTTCCGATATTCACCCCCCCCTCTATCGGTTTTCTCGATCCAACAAGTGGTATCAGAGCGGGGAAGTTCAAACCTGGTGCAATCACCAGTTTGAAATTTTTTTCGGATTTTTATTCTCTATTTTTCGTACGAATTTTCGTTAAATATTTCGCTCGAATTTTTTTTTCAAGGTTGGTGCAACACCCCTCGTTATTTTATTTTGTTCATCCAACACTACTAATCCAAGACCTAGTCTTGGGAAATTTGTTTCTTTTTGTTAGTTTCTTGTTTGACAGATCAAATGGCCATGCAAGAGGGATTTAGCACCGCCAGACCTCCACTTTTCAGTGGAGAAGACTTTTCCTACTGGAAAAGCCGAATGGAGGTCCACCTGAAAACTCAGGTGGACATGTGGATTATCATCCAGTCTGGACTGGAGATTCCCACAAACGCTGAAGGCTTACCTCAAAGTTACTCAGAATGGGACACCACTCTCAAGCGCAAAATAGAAGCCGATGCAAAAGCAACACAAACCCTACAATGCGGCCTGACAAAAGAGGAGCTGAACCGAGTGGGGCCCTTCAACAGTGCCAGGAGCTATGGGCAAAATTGATCGAGCCGCACGAAGGAACATCAGATACCAGGATCAGCAAAAGGGATCTGCTCCTGAACAAATTGTACACCATCAAGATGGCCGATAACGAATCAGCAGCCCAACTCCACGCACGCATACAAGAATTGATGAACGGTCTTCACACTATAGGTCACAAGGTCAAAAACCGTGACCTAATAAGGTATGCCCTAAACGCATTCCCTAGAAATACCTTGTGGGCATCTATGGTAGATGCATACAAGGTTTCATGGGATCTCTCTAAAATTAAATTAGACGAATTGTTTTCTGAGTTAGAACTTCATGAACAGACTAACTGCAATATAGCCGAGAAGAGTATTGCCTTTTTTGCAGGAAAAACTAGAAGATCGACAAAGAAGAAACCTCAACCTGAACCCGAGTCTACCTCAGACTCAGACGCAGAAGATGAAGAAGGAGATCAATCTGAGCTGGTCCAACTAGCCCGAAGTTATTATAAAAAATTGAAGAACCAAGCCAACACACGGAGGATAAGCCGAAGAAAAGACGAACCAGCTGAACCAGCAAGTGACAAACACAAGCCCAACGTAACCTGCTACGAGTGCAAGAAGAAAGGGCACTACAAGACAGAATGTCCAAATCTAAAGGAGTCCAAGAAGACAAGACGGAAAAAGGCACTCCAAGCAACCTGGGACGAATCTTCCTCAGAAGAAGAAGAACAAGCACCCCAGTCCAACCTTCTAGCCCTGACCGCCTCAGAAGAAGTCGAGACCGAGTCTGAATCAGAAAAGGACGACGGCAAGCTAACCTTTTCAGAAGACGGCGAAATCAAGGTAAGCAGTTTTAATAAATGTCAATTAAACGAACTTATCACTTATCTTTCTCGAGATTTGGCGAATGCCAAACTCCGAGTCGAATCCCTCCGACAGGAAGTAAAACTCCTGAAAGAGGGAGCTGACTCTAAATCATTAACCAAGAACATTCAAGAAGGAACTCCTACTCAAGTTGAAAGACTTGAGAAAGAAAACTCCTCCCTGAAAACTCAGGTTAAGGATCTTAGAGCGGCCTTAGAACGATTTACTTCTGGTTCCAAAAATCTTGACATGATTCTTGGAAAACAGAAGTCCGTTCTAAATCGATCCGGACTTGGCTACAGAACCAAATCCCGACAAAGATCGTATTTTGCTGTACTGAATCAGTCCAGAGGTAAAGTTCAGGCATGGGTACCTAAACTGTGCCTGAACCAACCAACTGGATCAAATCAATATTGGATCCCCAAGGACAAGATTCACATCTTGCCTAATCATTATCGTGGCTATAGTCCAGGGGGAGCCAAATTAAAAACTATTTTTATTGTTAAATAGAGTTAAATTCTTGCAATTTGCCTGATTGATTGTTTATTTAAATTTCTGCAATTAACCATGCTTAGACTTAGGTTAGTTTAAGGACTAAACAAACTTAACTGAACTTGACAACATAGTATTGGGTGGAGGTGAGATGATAGTACGTTTGGAAAACCAATTCTAATAAGATCAAGTTCACTTGGTCTCTTTAGACAGGTGAAACTAGCCGAAGCTACCGATCCAAAATCTAAACTAGTTAGACCAGAACTTTTACAAAGATTAACTTTGAAAATGAAACTTCATTGTACGGCTTTGTCAAGGAAAGGGTTGTTGATCCAATAAGGCTACGGCCAAAGAAGGCCTAGTGCCTCGCCAAGACCTGGAAGCCAATTTTTGAATTTCAAATTAAAATTACTTTTTGTCAAATTCAAATCTAACACAAACTTTCAGTTAAGTATAGATTCAAACATTTCCCTTCAAAATAAATTGAAATGTTTTCAAAATTAATTAAGATTTTCAAAAATAAATCATGGTTTTCAAAAATTCTTTTATCAAAACCTGTCTCACAAAACCTATAAGGCTAACGTGATTGAGAACCCTAGATTGGGTGAGACAGTAAAAATAAACTCAATTATAATTACTTTAATACCTAAATAGTAGTCAACTTGGTCAAACCATGGTCAACATAGTCAAACCATGGTCAACATAGTCAAACCATGGTCAAAACAGTCAAACCGATTAAACCATGATCAAACCGATTAAAACCATGGTTAAATAATAACAAGACATAAGATTTGTCTTTACCTATACTATTCCGGGCGCCCGGGACAACACGGGCGCCCCATCCCATACCTTTTCCTACCCTCGAGACATAAAAGCTGCCTTTACCCTTGACCGGGGCACCCAGAACCACGCGGGCTCCCCCATAGCTCTCAATGCAGCAAAAGCTGGAAAAGCAGCCTGTTGAGGGCGCCCGGGCTGTCCCGGGCACCCCCAACCAGTCAAAATACTGCCTTTGGCAGTAAACACTGACCAGGGCGCCCGGAAGCTCCCGGGCGCCCCCGATGGTATGCCTATATAAGGCACCCGAATTCCCCTCTCTTCCCACACCAAACTCAACTTCCTTCTTTACTTCTTTCCCTCCAAGGAGATCGTGCAAGTCCTCATCCTCAACCATGCCTCCCCGAGCTGCCCGGTATAATTTATTGCATTTAAATGTATTTTTTTTGCTATGCTTCCTTTAATTTCCTTAACTTAGAAGACGCCGACCAAACCCGGCCAACCCCGGTGCCGAACCAAGTCTGGACCCTAAATTCCCTACCCTAGAGTTATGTAATAAGTTTGCACAAACCATTTACAAGCCCATTAAAACAAGTTATCTTAATAGGCACTTCTTTACCCAATCATGCCCCGTCCCCATGAACATTATCAACTTCTATCAATTAGATAATCTTGTCTTCTGCACTCATACCATTAATGAATCCTTATGTGCAGAGTTTTACAACAACGTAATTCGACAAGATAATCTAATGTTTCACACTACTGCCCTCTCAGTCTACATTTTGCTGCTATCCTCCTAGGAACCCCCCATTTGATCCTCCCTACTCACACATTACCCTAGACACCATCCACTCCTATTTCTATAGGGCAGACCTCCCCGCAAATAGACGTTTCCAAACTGTTGAACTTCAGGCACAGGACTATGCCTTGTATAGAGTCCTGGTCCGCTGTATCTCACCACTCTCCACCAGAGATCTCGGGACTATGCGACCCTTTCATGCTTTCCTTCTATATGCCCTAGTCCATCACCTTGACATAGACATTGGACTCCATATGTTTCATACCATTCTGCATGCGTCCAGTGTCACGACCCAGGGACGAGTGCGCACACCATTTTACCACATCATCACATCCCTTCTTCATCACCACGGTCGTGATATTACCATGGGTGAAATAACCGCTATGACTGACTTTGACGAAATAGGATTTAGGAACTTCTCGTTAGCGGGTCTAGAGGTGTCGGCCACCGGGGTTCTTAGTTGGAGACGACAGCAGGACGGGGCTCCAATCGACTCAGACGCGGAGGTTGACGTCGACGTTGGAGACATCGCTGCAGCAGCCCGAGCACACATCGACGAGCCCGCTCCACCGACACTCTACCAGAGAGTGACACATTTAGAGACACAGGTTCAGAGTCTCCGAGAGGAGGTCGAAGCCTACCACATAGAGCAGATGGATGCTCGTCGAGCCGATCGAGAAGTGGCTGACGCATGATTCATTGAAATGATGGCACGATTCGATTCATGGCAGCCTGGCCCATCTGATCATCCCTGTCCCTCGTCCTAGATTTGATTAGTATTGTACCAGTACCTATTTGACTACCCCTACTCAGTAGGGTTGACTTGTGTTTAACTGTATGACTATGTTGAACCTTGAGTACCTGCTTAATTCTATGTTGACTAGCTTATGATTACTAGTTTCTTGTCAATTCAGCAGTTAGGATTGTGCTCTGTAGAATAGATTAACTCTACTGTTGATTTTCTTTCTGCTTTACTTGATTTGAAAATTAGTTTCTAAAATTAGAAATTTGAAAACTGGTTTATTTAATTTCAAAATTAGTTTATTTTAATTTTTTATTCGACTTAGTTTCATTTCAAAACTACCCCCTTTCAAAGCTAGGGCTTTTTCGCAAATGTACTTAGCTTAGGCCCTAACCCTAGAACTGCATGCACCTACAGACTTAGAAGCCAGCATCTCACAAGCACTTTAGGATACTTGTTGATTGATAACCTAGAAAGGGTTGAGATGCTTAGGTCTTTGCCTTAATTCAAGATGCTTTAAGTCAGTGCATTTGCAGCAATTGGGGCACTAAATACAACTTAAACAGCAATCAATTTAAGTGTCAAGTTTAGAAAATCTAACTTGAACAGAAACACTTAACTTGACTAACCCTAGCGAAAACTACTGCTTATAACAGTTAGTAAGTAGCTAAATGGGTTAGACAGGTCCCTACAAGAAAAAATTAACTGATTTGGTCTAAGTCTTGGTTCAGTACAGCAAAATCATATGAATATTTTTTTGCAAATTAATTTCTGCAATTTCTATCTGTTTTTGATATATGTCAAAGGGGGAGAGATAGGAAAAGAGAGAATTCAAATTTTCTCAAAAGTTCAAATTTTGAAAAAAAAATTTCTCTCAAATATTTTCTTCAAAAAGTTAGCTACTTAAGTCTTTTCAAAAAGCTTTTCAAAACCTTTCTAGAAATACTTAAGTTTTTTGTTTTAAGAAAAATCTATTATGTACTTAAGCTTATTAAGTACTAAGTTATTCAAAATACAAACTTTTATAAGTACTTTAAGCTTAAGTTTTTCAAAACTTTTATAAGTACTTTAAGCTTAAGCCTTTCAAAACCTTTATAAAGTACTTAAATTATTTTAAAAAGTTTACTAAGTACTTAAATTATTTCAAAAGTTTACTAAGTGCTTAAGGTTTTGAAATCCTACTAAGTACTTAACTTAAAAATTTTCAAACTTAAGAGTACGTTAAACTTAAGACTTCAAATTTTTGGTAAGTACTCGAAACTCATGCTTTCAAAAATTTCGTCTATGTACTTTTAAAACTTAAGTTATCAAAAGATTTCTAAAGCACCTAAACTTAAGTTTTCAAAGTGCTTCTAAGTAAAGTTTTAATAAAATCTTAGAACCCCACGAAGTTTTGAAAAATCTAGGGGGAGATTCTCTCCAGCGGGAGGGAACAAATTTTTATGCTTTTGATTAAACTTAACTTTTTGAACTAAGGGTTGCCATAAATCAAAAAGGGGGAGATTGTTGGTGCAGTGAGCACTAAAGTCAAACCTAAGTTTTGATAATGGCAACGGGGTTCAAAAGTTAAGTCTTAATTGTTATCTAACAATGTTACTTGAGTGTGCAGGAAAAGTCCTAGCGAAGGGCTGCTAGGCACCTGGCGAAGGGCTGCCAGGATAAAAAGCCCTAGCGAAGGAATGCTAGGCACTTGGTGAAGGAATGCCAAGATAAAAAGACCTAGCAAAGGACTGCTAGGCTCCAGGCGAAGGACAGCTTGGAACTGAAGCCTTAGCGAAGGAATGCTAGGCACTGGGCGAAGGATAGCTCGGTATCCAAGACCTGGCAAAGGATCGCCAGGCAAAAGTCCAACCAAAGGAGCGGTTGGCATCGGGTATATTCTCCCGAGAGGAGTAGGTGAGGACGCGTTCCCCGTCGAGGGAACAGTAGGCGTCGGTTCGACCTAGGGCTCCATTTTGGAGACCCAAAGTCAGAACCAAGACAGCTAAGGTTGTATAAACTAACCATATAATGTTTTGTTGTGTTTTGGACTAACCCTGGATGCAGGACCGAAGGAACGTGTGTCTGCAGCTCAGAGAGCCTCAAAGGAATGAGGCAACAGCTGACCAGGGCGCCCGGAGTGTCCCGGGCGCCCCCATGGTGAACACAAAACACAAGTTACAAAAACAGGCTTCGACAGTACTACTCCCGGGCGCCCTCGTGCTCCCGGGCGCCCCCTGCGCTGCGGGCGCCCCCAGTGCCAGTTACCGAAGCACACCCTCGTGAAGCCAAGAAGATGGAGTTTTGACCCGGTCAATTCGGGCGCCCCGAGCGCTCCGGGCGCCCCGGTCAAACCTGATCCCGAAGGTAAAGGGATCAGATGTTGACCGAGCATTGTGCGGATCAACTGCCACGTGGGGGGCGCCCCCGACGTCCCGGGCGTCCCCAGGCCCTATATAAAGGGCCCTCGACCCCAAGCTTCAACAACAACTTCCAATCAACGCTTCTACGCTCTTCTGCTCTCGCGCTTCACCTCGGAATCCTTCCAACTCGAGCCGACGACGTCCCGCTGCTCTGAAAAAGTCGATCTACCCCGGACTTTGGTAAAAGAGCGATTTAAGTTCACTGTACTTAATTCTGTAATACTCCTTTGTAAACTATTTGCGCCTTATATAGAATTGCCCAAAGTAAACGGTCAACGACCGTGGGCCTTGGAGTAGGAGTCGACCCAGGCTCCGAACCAAGTAAAATCGACCGTGTCTCTGTGTTGTTATTCTCTGCTGCGTACTTGCTCTAAATTTTCCAAAAAATGATTTCTGATATTCACCCCCCTCTATCGGTTTTCTCGATCCAACATGCTCTTGTGCTACACGGTGAGGTAGCTAAGGGGTTCAGTTAAATTGAAGGATTAGATTATGAGGAAACCTATGCACCTGTAGTTAGACTTGAAACAATTAGAATGCTTTTAGCTTACGCAACCCATAAGGGATTCAAGTTATATCAAATGGATGTTAAGTCTGCCTTCCTAAATAGATTTATAAATAAAGAAGTTTATGTAAGTCAATCCCCAGGTTTTGAGGACTTAGAATATCTTAGCTATGTCATTAGACATAAAAAGACCCTATATGGACTAAAACAAGCACCTGAGTCTAGTATGAAAGATTATCCACTTACTTAGTTTCTAAGGGGTTTAACTAAGGCCAAATTTGATAGATCGAAGAGCGTTTGCTAGAGGGGGGGTGAATAGTAATTTTCAAACCCCTTTCTTTCTACACGGTTAGTTGCACAGTGGAATATACAATAAAAATAATAAAGCAAAAACTAACCAATGCTAACACGGAAGATTTACTTGGTATCCACCCTGGACAGGTAACTAATCCAAGAATTCGTCGGTGGATCACTACCCGGATAACCTTCGGCTAACTCTGTCACTCCTTGTGGGTGGAGAAACCTCGCCACAGCACCTTGACACGACCTGAGCACAAAGACTACTATCTTGCCTTTAACCAAGACAAGATTTGTCAAAAATCTCAGCCACCACGAAGTTCTCTTTAAATAGGACTCGGGCTGAAACCCTCGCCACCAGTCGACTGGTCTAGCCTTAATTGCTAGCCAATGGTTAGTTTTCGGGGTTACCAGTTGACTGCCATTTTACCAGTCGACTGGTCCATCCCCGAAATCATTTTGTGAGTTTATCAGTCGATTGCCTCCTAGGCAGTCGACTGCCCCACTCACACACCTAGGGTTTCCCTTCCCAAGTACACTTCTTTCAGCACTCGACCCCTAAGATTCCCTGAGTACCTTCACACCGCACTCGTACCCTCACGACTCGACTAACTCCTCATCCGTAGCCTCGACTATTGCCTTCGCGCCCTCTTCATCTTCGGCTCCCGTCCCTCAGATGCACGCAAGCCTCCAGCTTGCTTCCATGCCATCCTTCACGCATGCCTCGAAGTCCGCGCCCCTTAGCTCATCGTCCCTGCTCTCCAAGGTCCCTCGGGTGCACAAAAGTCTCCAGCTTGTCTCCATGCCACCCTTCACCGTATCGAGGCCGTCCAGTCAAGTCTATATGTGTAACCTGTACATCCTGCACACTCAACATACACATATCAAATACACACGGGTAAACCTAATTTAAACCCTTTGCCCAAACATCAAAACACTTGATCACTCCGGACCACAGATTGCCTCAACAAAATTGACCCAACTTTATTTGTTAAATCCTTAGAAAATAATAGCCTAAATCTATATGGATGATATCATTTTTGGCTCAACTAACATAACTTTTCTAAAAGAATTTACAAAAGTAATGGAAAGTGAATTAGAAATGAGTTTAGTAGGTGAACTAACATTCTTCTTACGACTTTAAATCAAATAAACTAAAGATGGAAATTATGTTCACTAATTTAAATATGCTAAAGAATTAATTAAGAAATTTGGAATGAAAAATTCTAAAGAAATTAACACCCCTATGACAACTAACATTAAAATAGATAATGACCCAGAAGAAAAACCTATAGATTTAAAGCACTTTAGAAGTGTTATAGGTCGCTTACTATACCTTACTGCTAGCCAACTAGATATTTTATTTGCAGTACGTATTTATGCTAGGTACCAAACTTGTACTAAGGAATCCCACTTAAGTGCTGTCAAAAAGAATTTTTACGTATATTAAAGACACCCTAATTTTGACCTACTAGGTTACTCTGATTCAAACTATGCAGGGTGCAAATTGATAGATCGTTTCCGGTACGCGAGAGGGAGTGAATAGCGATTTTTGAATCTCTTCTACCTACACGGTTAGTTTGTACAGCGGAATATACAATAAAAACAATAAGACAAAACTAACCAATGCTAACAATGAATATTTACTTGTATCCACCCCGGACAGGTGACTAATCCAAGAATCCGTCGGTGGATCAATCCCCGGATAACCTTCGGCTAGCTCTCGTCGCTCCTTGTGGGTGGAGAAACCTCGCCACAATACCTTGAGAAGACCTGAGCACAAAGACTACTATCTTCCCTTTAACCAAGACAATATTCGTCAAGAATCTCAACCACCACGAAGTTTTCTTTAAATAGGACTCAGGCTGACACTCTCGCCACCAGTCGACTACTCCTAGGGCAGTCAACTGGTGCCACTAAAATTCGACTGTTGCACCCCCAACGTTCGAATTCTCAGCCAACTCACCAGCCACCTACCAGTCGACTGCTCCCAGAGCAGTCGACTAGTCCCCGGCCAGAACCCTTCTGTGAGTTTCATCAGTCGACTGGTCTACTCACCCACCTAAGGTTACCCTTCCTGAGTACATTCCACTCCACACTCAACCCCTAGGATTTTCTGAGTACAATCACACATCACTCGTACCCTCACGACTCGACTGACTCCTCGCTCAGCAGCCTCGACTATTGCCTTCGCGCCCTCTTAATCTTCGGCTCCCGTCCCTCGGATGCACACAAGCCTCCAGCTTGCCTCCATGCCATCCTTCACGCAAGCCTCGAAGTCTATGCCCCTCGGGTCTTCGTCCTTGCTCTCCAAGGTCCCTCAGGTGCACACAAGCCTCCAGCTTGTCTCCATGCCACCCTTCACCGTACCGAGGCCGTCTAGTCAAGTCTATATGTGTAACCTGTACAACCTGCACACTCAACATACACATATAAGAACACAAGGGCAAACCTAATTTAAACCGTTTGCCCAAACATCAAATCACTTGGTCACTCCGGACCACATATTGCCTCAACAATCTCCCCCTTTTTGATGTTTGACAATACGTTTAAGTTAGGGAAAGCAAAATAGAAGTCAATCGTAATAACAATGCATATGCAATGCAAGAATGGATCCTATCCCAAGGCATCCTACACCTAACCCTCCAGGTTAGGAATTTTCACTAGAATGGGCTTTTTAAAGCTTCTCCTAAGCTCTCCTACATTGGACTTACAAAGGCTTTTTAAGAACCTCTCCCAGGTTCCCCTTACGCCAAGAATAGAGCAACCATGTTCCCCCTTAATCTCAACTCCCCCTAAACCTAGGGTTTCTAGCAAAGGTGTGTTTGATTTCCCAACTTAAACCCAACACTTCTCCCCCTTTGCCTAACATAAAAAAAAACCCAACAATATCCCAATTATTGGTTCTTTGAATCCCTAATGATTACAAACAAAGTGTACTAGCACTCCATACACTTGTTTTCACTTATTCGGACCCAAGTCAGCTGCTGGATACCCACACCAGCCCTGACCAGTCGACTGATACTCTGAATATCAGGTTTTCTGGCCAATTTCAGAATTGCGCCAGAAATTCCACAAATCTTCAAAACTTCCCAAATTTTGTGGAGAACTTTGTGGTACCCATACCTACTTAGGAAAAATACATTCCATAATTTATCTATCACAATTCCCAAGTTGGACACAAAATCCAAAAATTTCTTATGAAAATTAAGGCAAACAAGGGCAACCTCCCCCTTAACCTATGTCTTCTCCCAATTTTTATTTTCCAAGGTTAAGTTCTACCCAACTTAACCCACTAACACCATGTTGAGTTATACACATCCCAACACCCGAGTTCTTCCCCCTTTGACCATATCAAAGGATTGCCCCCAAGGAACCTTTCCCTTAGTGCCAAAAAGAACTCACCAACACTTAGAAAAGTCTAAAAGGTTTGCAAGCACATTTGCTGGATATATTCTATCCTAGATAAATATGATTTGATTAAAATTATCAAATGTGCTTGGCATTGGTACAATTCTCTAATTTCCTTAAAGAGGCACACTTTGTATCATTTTTGAACTCAATTTATGATTCCTTGTGTTTGCCAAATCTAATCATTATCAATTTACACAAGGAATTGTCCTCAATTCTTTCCTTATCCATATCCTTAATATGATGAAAGCTTCCCCTTTCCTTATCCATATCTCTAATCTTAGATACACATGAGAAACTTATCAATCTTTCTTGAATTTTCCATATGGCCTCATTTCACATAATCACCATTAAACCATAAGTCAAACCTTAATTCAACAAGTATAATCAAGGATTTTAATTTTAAGGCCATATCTTATCATCCAATATACCTTTTCTCTCTAACCCTACTGGATCAGTCGACTGCCCCTGGGGCAGTCGACTGTGAAAACTTACAGAGAGCTTCTGGGCTGAAATTCACTTCGTATCAGTCGACTGCCCCTAGGGCAGTCGACTAATACCTGATATTCAGGTTTTCAGCCCAATTTCAGAAATGCCTAGATAATTCCATAAATCTCCAAAAATTATGAAATATTGTGAGGAGATTTGTGGGACCAATTGTAACGCCCGCCCTTATATCTACTCTCGGGGCGGGGTTACGTACCATCAATCATATAATTTAAACATAAAATAAAAAGCAAAAGTGCAAGGACTAAGTACTGAGCATGCTTGTTTAAAACTATCAAGTGATATTTACAAGTGCTAAGCATACTAGAACATCATTTGAAATATCTTAATAAAGAGTTATCCTATAACATGATAGGTTCACAAGTAGTTCAACTCATAACATAATCAAGTATAAGAGTAATCTAAGTGTAATCACTAACATTCCTTATTAAGAAAACATTAACATCAGCATAGTAAAGTAGATATAGAATCATTCTTTCCCGAGCCACCACCCCACACATCTTCAGCCCTCCTGCCTCTTCCTTTAGTTTAAGTGTCCCTTACCCTGATCTGCAGCATAAGACAACACATAGACTAGTAAGCACAAATGCTTAGTAAGGATCCTGTCCTACTCGCAAAATCCATACGGAATAATACAACATGTACACATAATGAATCATAAGTATGAGTTTATCATAGCATACTAACATCAAAGTTTCTATGCAAGTAGTATAAAGTATCTTAAGCATACCCTTCACATATAATAAATATTTTCAAAACAATTCCATAAAGGTATTACTTAAAAATATTTCAACATCATATAGGGCCCAGTTGTATACCACATAATGCGCGTTCCCTAATGAATTGGGGTAGCGAGCCACCAATCCCATTAGAGCAGGACCCTTCCGTCCTACCGGAGCTATGACCTTAAGTTAACATGCACCCCGGATTTGTTTAACGACTCCCTTCCGAGTCGGGTACACAACTTACAAAGTAAAATACTTATCATGTCTTTACATATATGCTAAGGAGTACTCCAAATTCACTTCTCAAGGGACACACCACTCTTCAAGGGTGCTCATGATCCCATAGGGACACACCACACAACATAAGGGGTGTTCTTGATCCCATACTTAGTGGAGTATCCTCTCAAGCATTTTAACATACACATCACATGCAATCTCATAAGGGTGCCCCATGGGCTATAAGACATGCTCATACATACATCATGCTTCAACCACTTAAACATACTTTATATATGACAAGATTGGTCGCATAGATCATACTCATATCATAGAAAGTGGTAGCATGCTTCATGGATTAAATTCATTCTTCCTAACCCTAAACTAGGGGTTGGCCGAAATTCATAAGGTAAGGATAGGTTAGGTTTTTGACATCAAACATCCCATACCAGCATCACATATATATACATCATGCATCATACTAAGCATAGCATACATCATGGGGAAATCAACCTTCACAACCCTAATGTTCCTTGCCTTGGCCGAAAGTCATGCTAGGGAAAAATTAAGTTTTCCAATCAAACATTCCATTTAAACATCAGATGCATATACATATCATCATCCCAAACATAAGCATATCTCATAGGGTACATCCCATACAAGCATCACATATATATATATCATGTATCATACTAAGCATAGCATACATCATGGGGTGCTCAACCTTCACAACCCTAATGGTTTATGCCTTGGCCAAAAGTCATGCTAGAGGGAAGTTAAGTTTTCCAATCAAACATTCCATTTAAACATCACATGCATATACATATCATCATCCCAAACATAAGCATATCTCATAGGGTACATCCCATACAAGCATCACATATATATATATCATGTATCATACTAAGCATATCATACATCATGGGGTACTCAACCTTCACAACCCTAATGGTTTATGCCTTGGCCAAAAGTCATGCTAGGGGGAAGTTAAGTTTTCCAATCAAACATTCCATTTAAACATTACATGCATATACATATCATCATCCCCAAACATAAGCATATCTCATAGGGTAGTTTAACCTTCACAAACCCTAATCTTGGGGTGTTGGCCGAAAGTCCTAGGGTAGGGGGAATTAGGGTTTTTGCAATGAAACATTCACACAGACATTTATACAAACACCTTGTATACACTATCATACAATACACTAAGCATGGATATATTATGGGATAATTCAACCCTCACTAACCCTAGTTTCCATGCCTTGGCCGAAACCCATCCAAACCCTAAACCCTAGTTTTTGTCATCACAATATGAAGGGACACAACATATATGTATACCCTAAGTCCCAAGGAGTCTCCTCATGCATCAAGGAGTAGCCAAGGTCTCCCCCTTGGGGGTGGCCGAAACCTACACAAGGGTAAAACCCTAAGGTTTTGTTCATAACATCATGAAGGAAATAACATATACATATACCCTAAGTCTCAAGGGGTCTTCTCATGCATCAAGGAGTAACCAAGGCCTTCCCCTAAGGGGTGGCCGAAACTTACACAAGGGATTTTCCCTTTTTCGAAAACAAGAAGAACAAAAGAATCATGCACAATAATTACACTGCAGGCGAGGGGATACTTACATCCTTTCGCTTGAATTTCACCTTCTCTAAACCTTTAGGGTACCCTTTGTAACGCCCGACCTTATATCTACCCTAAAGGCGGGGTTACGGGTCCATACATTCATATCATCCAATCATGTTAAACATGTATATCCAAAGAAAACAGTAGAGTAGTCACAATCATCATATATTCAGAGTATAGCAATACAATTTTAATCTTTTATCGGAAGCAGTTAGATTCTAGACAACTAAGGTAGATAGAATCTTTCATCCTTTCCCGAGCCATCACCACACACATCCTCTAGCCTTCCCTCTGCCTCTTCCTTTAATTCAAGTATTTCTTACCGCTATCTACAGCATAAGAAAACAACATGAACTAGTAAGCAAAACATGCTTAGTAAGAATCCGGGCCTACTCGCAAAATCCATATCGATACATCATATCATGTACTCAGTAATCAAGATAGAACAAGATTAAGCATCATAAGCATCTCATCAAGCATCATAAACATCACATCAATTTATCTCTAAGTACTTTACGGAACAATATTATCACATGATGGGAAAAGTATGCTTTTCAAAAAGGTTCCATAATGGTAAGTACTTCAATATAACATATCATCATCCAGGGCCCAGTTGTAGTACCACATCATGCGCGTTCCCTAATAAATTGGGGTAGCGAGCCACCAATCTAATTAGAGCAGGACCCTTCCGTCCTACCAATGCCATGACCTTAACATGCTCATTGGATTTGTTTAACGACCCCCTTCCGAGTCGGGTACACAACTTTTCAAAGTAAAGTAATTTATCATGCAATTACTCATATATGTATATGCCTAAAGGTACTCTTAATCACTTCTCAAAGGGACACACCACACATTCGGGTGCTCTTGATCCCCTAGGGACACACCACGCATTCGGGTGCTCTTGATCCCAGTTTCAATAGAGTATCTCCTTTTTAGGCATATTATCAACCACATCATGTTCATACATCATATGTCATCCATGTTCATACATCACATGTCATCCATACATGCATCATGTTTTCATACATGTTCATATATTCATCATATTTTATACATGTTCATACATACATCATATGTCATACATGTTCACATGTTCATCATATTTCATACATGCCTCATAATTCGTACATGCATCATATTTCAATCACACATCTCATTTAATCATCTCATGCATATACATCTCATATCATTTCACATACACATCACATAAAATAATTCCACCTTCCTAAACCCTAATGTTCATCATAGGTAAATCAATCATCCCTAAACCCTCATCTTCCTAAGTTGGCCGAATATTGTAAGGGTAGGGTAGGCTAGGTTTTTGACATCCAATCTTCACACAAATATTTATCCAAGCACCTTACCTACACTACTAACCATTTACTCATCCTAGGATAACAAACAACCCAAAACCCTAATTCAATCCTCTTGGGCCGAAAGTTGTAGGATAGGGTAGGCTTGGTTTTTGGCACCAAATTCTCACACAACCAATTATACAAACATCTTGTATACAATATCATACCATACATTAAACATGGATAAACTTTTGGATAATTCCACCCTCACTAATCCCTTCTCTAGGTCTTGGCCGAAACTTATACAAGGGGTAACCCTAGAATTTTGTACATAACACCATTAAGAAAACCCATACACATTTACATTAAGTTTTAAGGAATGTATTCCTATAACCAAAGGGACCAAGGCCTCCCTCCAAGGGGGTGGCCGAAAGTCTCCCAAGGGGAAACCCTAGTGTTTTGTTCTCCCAAAAATTTGGAAACAACACCTATGGGTCTAAAATCCCTAGGGCACTAGCATGTATCAAGATTTGACAAAGAAAACTTCACTTGGACCCCTTACAAGGGGTGGCCGAAACTTCCTAAGGGAAGTCTTGTGATCTTTTGCAAAGGAATGCACACAACAAACGTTCAACAACAATTATGCCACAGGCGAGAGGATACTTACATCCTTGCGCTTGAATTTACTCTTCTCTTTAAATTGTAAGGTACCCTACACTTGGAGGGTGAGTGAGAATCCTTCTCTTGGAATCTTCCTCTAAGCCTTCTTGAACTTAGTAGTGACAAGGTCTTTGGAGAGTTTTCTTCCTTCCAACTTTTCTAGGGCTAGAACCCTAGATCTTGTTTTCGAAAATGGAAGGGGAAGGGAGAAAGGGGGTCTCGGTTTTGGAAGATGAAGAGGAAGAAGAAAAGGAGAGAAGGAAGTTGCTCCAACTTCCACCTATTTATACTTTTCTCATGAAAAGACATGTCTCTTTACTCTTACACACTTAACAAGCATGTTTCTTATTCTCTCAACAAGAAACAATGCTTGGTGTAGTGGTTAAGGCATGGAGAGTGCAACTAGGAGGTTCAAGGTTCAAATCCTTGCTTCCTCCTTTCCACCTCTTCTTTTTATTTTATTTTGCACTAATCCATATCCAACCCCTTAAGCCAAACCCATCATGAAATTTCATAACAATAATAATATCATGAATTTCCTTAACATTTCATAATGTTTCATGATAATATTTCATGAATTCCATCACATCTCATATTCATGAATTCATAATATTTCATAATATTTCATGATAATATTTCATGAAGTCTATCACATCTCATATTCATGAATTCATAATATTTCATAACATTTCATGATAATATTTCGTATTCTTCCATAATAATATTTCATCATGAATTCACAATATTATCCACATAATATTTTATAAGGAATTCATAATATTATTCATGGTGAAATTTCGGGGTGTTACACCCTTGATTGAAGGAGAGGTGAGGGTTCCTCTTACTAGCACTTCTCTAGAACTCTTGGCCCTAGTAGAGGGCAAAATCCTTGGATGAGTCTTCTTCCTTCCAATTCCCTAGGGTTAGAACCCTAGGGGGAAATTTCGAAAATTGAAAGGGAGAAGGGCTCTAGGGTTTTCGGTTTTTAGAGTGGGGAAGAAGAAGAATCAAACTTCCTTCCCCCTCTCTTATTTATACTACTTTCATGAAGGGACATGTCTCTACACTTCCCTAGCTTTAACTAGCACATTTCTTATTCTCTCAACATGAAACATTGCTTGGTACATTCGTTAAGACATGGTTAGTGTAACTAGGAGGTTCAAGGTTCGATCCTTGCTTCCTCCTTTCTACACTTTCTTTTTATCACATTTTGCACTAATCCACATCAATGTCCATTAAGCCAAGCCCATCATGACATTTCTTAATAATGTTTCAAGAATTCATAATATTATCTATGGGGAAAAATTGGGGTGTTACAATCCCCCATACCTTATAAAAAGTTCGTCCCGAACTTAAAGCAGTTCCAGATACTTTAATCATATGGCCTCCTCTCGTACCCATGTGACTTCTTCGAATTGTTCGTTCCGCCACAGAACCTTTACTAGGGTACTTCCTTGTTCCTTAGCTTTTTGACTTCCCGATCTAGGATCTGAATAGGTCGGCATTCGGAACTTAGGTTCTCCTGTACTGGTTGGGGCTCTATCATTTGATTCCCATCAGAGGTACATTTCCTGAGCATTGATACATGGAAGACATTGTGGATAGCCGACATTTCTGGCGGTAGCTCCAGTTCGTAGGCCACTTTGCCCACCCGTCTCAGGATCTGGTACGGTCCCACATATCGCGGACTCAGCTTCCCTCTTTTCCCGAATCTCATCACCCCTTTCATAGGGGCCACTTTAAGGAATACTGAATCCCCAACATCAAACTCTAGTGGTCTGCGTCACTTATCAGCGTAGCTTTTCTGCCGACTCTGAGCAGTCTCTATCCTCTGGCGGATATTCTTGATAGCCTGAGTGGTTTCATCTATAATATCAGTCTGAAGTCCCATCTCTTTCTTTTCACCACTCTCAAGCCAGCATATAGGAGATCGGCATTTCCTTCCGTATACTGCTTCGTACGGTGCCATCCTGATAGTAGCCTGATATCTGTTGTTATAAGCAAACTCTTCCAGGCTCAGGTATCGACACCAGCTTCCCTTGAAGTCCAACGCACAAGCTCGTAACATATCCTCTAGTATTTGATTCACTCTTTCAGTTTGCCCGTCAGTCTGGGGGTGAAAGGCCGTACTGAATTTCAGGTTCGTGCCAAGAGCCTTCTGCACGTGTTCCCAAAAATCCGAAGTAAATCGACCATCCCGATCAGATATAATGGTCTTGGGAACCCCGTGTAGTCGGACAATTTCCTTGACGTACAGTTGAGCCAACTGTTCTACTGAGTAGGTCATCCCGATAGCCAGAAAATGGGCAGACTTGGTTAGCCTGTCCACAATAACCCATATACCATCATATCCATTCGTTGTTCTAGGCAGCCCTGAAATGAAGCCCCTAGAGATGTCTTCCCATTTCCACTCGGGGATCGGCAGAGGTTACAGAACTCCTCCAGGCCTCTGGTGTTCTGCTTTGACCCTCTGGCAAGTCAAACACATACTGATATAGTGGGCTACATCTCGCTTCATACCGGACCACCAAAACTTGCTCTTCAGATCTTGATACATCTTGGTAGACCCAGGATGCATCGCATAAGGTGTTTCGTGAGCTTCCTCAAGGATTCTTGTCCGTAAATCGGAGTCGTCGGGAACACATAATCGATCCCGGAGATATAAGACTCCGCTGTCTGAAATCCGAAATCCATTGTCCTTGCCTTCGAGAACCTCTTGCTTGATCCTCGGAAGGCTCGGATCATGATTCTGCTTTTCCAGAATATCGTTGAATAATGTCGGCGAAATCATCAGGGTGGATAACTGTCCTGATATGATTTCAATCCCAAAATTCATAATTTCTTCCCCTAAGGGTTGTGACAAAGCTGATAAAGACATCAAAGTAGCACATGACTTTCTACTGAGTGCATCGGCTACCTTGTTGGCTTTCCCCGGATGGTATAGGATCTCACAGTCATAATCCTTGACCAATTCAAGTCATCTGCGCTGTCTCATATTCAGATCTTTCTGGGTGAAGAAGTATCGCAGACTCTGGTGATCTGTATAAACTTTACACTGAGTTCCATATAGATAGTGCCTCCATATTCTCAGTGCAAAGACCACCGCTGCTAGTTCTAAGTCATGGGTAGGATAATTCCTTTCATGTTCCTTGAGTTGCCTAGAGGCATAGGCAATCACCTTCCCATTTTGCATAAGTACAGCTCCGAGTCCCAGTTTGGATGCGTCGCTGTACATATCGAAACCCGTATCGCTTTCTGGAAGAGTCAATATCGGAGTGCTAGTCAGCCTCCTTTTCAGTTCAGTAAAGCTCTTCTCACATTCATCGGTCCATACATATTTCTTGTCTTTCTTAGTAAGAGGTGTCATAGGGTGTAGCGACCCGCCTTCTTCTACCTTAGACGGATCGTTACTTTTCTCTACTTCTCGACTTCTGATGCATGACTTAAAAATGCGGAAATCTTTTTTTTTTAAATTCATCTAATAATGATATTCTAACTTAAGTAGTCATGCACGATACCATATCACACTTTCCTTCTCAAAAGTTCGCAAGATGATACTCATTGAAGCTTGCCTCGCCCAACTCAACTTTCGGGTATCAGTCGACTGATACTGTATCAGTCGACTGATAGGCCTGAAATCTGAAATTCAGGTTTCGGCACTTGCTTCAAAGGTCCACCAATCATGTATTTTCGAGCCATATAAAACTATGATACCATTTCTATACTCTATGCCAGTTTTCTAAACAATTTAGCCAAACAAAATCAATCCATAAACTTGAAATTAGGACTTTTGCGGAAGAAAATAAACTATTCAAGTTATATGAACTTAAACACTAAAGTTTGTACCAATCTTGACTCCTATGCATTCCTAACACCAAATACATGTTTTATAACCTTGCTAAAGCATTATGATATATGGATGCAACTTTTCTAAACATATTTAAGCAATAAAAACTTGATTCAAGAGAAATTGATACTATCTTGGCACATGCATCTATTTCTCTAACAAAGTATCAATATCTCTAATTACTCACATTTCTACTCATCCAATGCAATCATAAGAATATGTAGGCTAAAAGAAATAACATGGAATCTATACTCTAAGAAATTGAGTATGTAAACTATCCAAAACTTATATGTTTGCCAACTCCATAAAACAAGAACTTGAAATCTGAATAAACTATAACGTTGTAATTTAAATAGTTAAATTGTCTCGTCTCAAAGATCTCTCCAAAATCAGCCACCACACACACTTTTCTCAGCACCGCCTCGTCGCCTTCCTTCAGAATTGTTTGCCTTTACCCTTATCTGCAATAAGAGGAAATGTATCTAGTAAGCAAAAAGCTTAGTAAGTACTATCTAGCTCACAAAAACTCGAAATGTGCAAACATGCTTCTAGAACAATATGAAAATCATATGAGATACTAATATGCTTGAAAGAAAGCTAAGAACATGTATAACTCAAAACATGCATACTCAAGCAATAATAAATCTCAATTTACTTTTCTTGGCTCAACTTGAAACTTTAGCTATTCTTTAACTTTTGAAAAACTTTCTTAACTTTCGAAACTTTGCTAAAGCATATACTTGAAAATAATAATCACTTGGATCCACTGAAGACGTAAGTACCATCTCATATGCGCGTTCCCTAAAAGGTTGGGGTAGCGAGCCACCAATCCTAATAGAGCAGACCTTGGTCTACCAGGGCCAAGACCTTGGAATTGGACACCTGGATTTCTTTAACGACGCCCTTGGACGCCGGGTACTGGCCTTAGAAAATAAAATAGCTTTTCCTTCTTTTCTTTCTTATCTGTAAATGCCTTGGCATTTTCTCGAGCACCTTGCGTGCTAAAATCCCTAAGTCTTGACTTTTGGGGATTTCTTAAGGCCTTGGCCTTTTCTTTTCTTATCTTTATCTTTTCTTTTCTTTCCTCATAGCTTTTCTTGGACCCTAAACTCACATAGGGTACTTAATCAACATATATAAGCATATAATGAACTAAGATCACATGCAAAAACTCAAACAAAAAGAAAATATCTCTTTTAAAAACTTTTAAGGGAAATTCTTGCGGAAAAACCGCCTCTTACTGCAGGTGAGCAGTACTTACTTGATCTCTTGGACTTACAACCAAGATTGACGTCTAGAGCTCGGGAGAAACTTGAGATCTCGGAGAATTCTTCACGCCTACGCGTTCCTCTCGTCGCGGGGATCCCGAATATAGGAATATCTCTCGGAGGAGAGCTTTGGCTGGCCCTCTATGGTTTGGTGTTGTCGGCGTCGCCCAAGAGAGGAGAGGAGGTCGGCGTGAGGGTTTGGAGAGGAGAGAAATAAAACTTCTCTCTTTAATTATCTATTTATACTTAAGGGGCGGACCAACCTAACTATACCTTAAATACACTTCTCCCCGTCCCTTGTTGTGCTTGATACCCTAGCCTGGCTGGTCACGCGCTTGCCTTGTCTCCTGCTGGTCGCGGGTTCGAACCACCGGCTGCCCTTAAGTGGTTTTTTCCTTTTTCCTTTTTTTTTCTTCCTTTTTAAAATACTAAACGAACTCGGAAAATTCCATAAAAATATTCTAAAAATCCCTAAAAATATCTAGAATATTTCTAAACCATTTTTAAATAATTCTAAGGACTTTAAGAACTAAAAATGGGAATTTTGGGGCGTTACAATCCCCCATACCTTATGAAAAGTTCGTCCTCGAACTTAGAATAACTCTGGATATCTCTCTCTCATGCTGTCCTCACGTTCCCAAGTAGCCTCTTCATGCTTTTGATTCTGCCAGATGACCTTCACTAGTGGCACTTCTTTGTTTCTTAATCTTTTAACTGCATTGTCCACTATCTGTGTCGGTCTGCTCTCATAACTAAGATCTTCTTGGATCTGTACTGACTGAGGCTGAATCACTTGGCTAGGGTCGTGAATACACTTCTTTAGCATAGAGACATGAAAGGTACTGTGGATAGCTGACATATCCTCTGGTAGGTCCAGCTCATATGCTACCTTACCCACCCTCTTTATGATCTTGTAGGGTCCTATGTAGCGAGGACTTAGCTTGCCCTTCTTGCCAAATCTCATCACTCCCTTCATAGGAGCGACCTTGAGAAATACTGAATCTCCAACTTGGAATTCAAGTGGCCTACGGCGTGTGTCAGCATAACTCTTCTGTCTACTTTGGGCAGTCTCAATCCTCTGGCGGATCGTCTGGATAGCCTGAGTGGTCTCATCTATAAGCTCAGTCTGGCTGTCTAGTCCTGACTCCATCTCTTTCTTCTCACCAGCTTCTTGCCAACATATGGGTGATCTACATTTCCTGCCATATAATGCCTCATAAGGTGCCATCCTGATGGTGGCCTGATAGCTATTGTTGTAGGCAAACTCAGCTAAGCACAGAAATTTGCACCAACTACCTTAAAGTCCAACGCACAAGCCCTGAGCATGTCTTCTA
>JAGFNQ010001006.1:0-48697 GCA_024364735.1 Boesenbergia rotunda
GATTTAACTGCAATACAGGTATTAATGGAATCATAATTGAGTTTTAATTTTACTGTCTCACCCAATCTAGGGTTGTCAATCATGTTAGCCTTATAGGTTTCGTGAGACAGGTTTTGATAGTTAAGACTATTTTGAAAATTTTTGATTAATTTTGAAAATAATTAAATTTTGAAAACTTAATTAATTTTGAAAACAATTAAATTTTGAAAACTTAATTAATTTTGAAATTTTTGAAAAGATGTTTAAATCTACAAATAACTAAAATTTTGTGTTAGATTCGAATTTGATAAAAAAAAAATTGAATTTGAATTTCAAAAATTGGCTTCCAGGTCTTGGCGAGGTACTAGGCCTTCTTTGGCCGTAGCCTTATGGGATCATCCACCCTTTCCTTGACAAAGCCTTTTAATGAAATTTCATTTTCAAAATTCTTTGAAAAATTTCTGGTCTAACTAGTTTGGGTCTTGGATCGGTAGCTTCGGCTAGTTCCGCCAAATTAGCTTCCCTAACGTACTATCATCTCACCTCCACCCAATACTATGTTGTCAAGTTTCAGTTAAGTTTGTTCAGTCCTTATACTAACCATTCCTAAATCTAAGCATGGTAAATTGCAGGAATTTTAAGTAAACAATCAATCAAACAATCAAGAATTAAATTCTTATCTAATAATGAATATTGTTTTCAGTTTGGCTCCCCCTGGACTAAAGCCACGGTGATGGTTAGGCAAGATGTGAATCTTGTCCTTGGGGATCCAATACTGATTTGATCCAGTTGGTTTGTTCAGGTATAGTTTAGGTACCCATGCCTGAATTTTACCTCTTGACTGATTCAGTACAGCAAAGTAAGATCTTTACCAGGATTTGGTTCTATAGCCCAGTCCGGATCGATTTAGAACTGATTTCTGTTTTCCAAGGATCATGTCAAGACCCTTGGAACCAGATGTAAATCGTTCTAAAGCTGATCTAAGATCCTTAACCTGAGTTTTCAGGGAGGAGTTCTCCTTTTCAAGTTTTTCAACTTGAGGAGGAGTTCCTTCCTGAACCTTCTCGGTTAAGGGTTTAGAGTCAGCTCCCTCTTTCAGGAGTTTTACTTCCTGTCGGAGGGATTCGACTCGGAGTTTGGGTTTTGCCAAATCTCGAGAAAGATATGAAATTAATTAACTTAATTGACATCTATTGAAACCACTTACCTTGATTTCGCCGTCTTCTGAAAAGGTCAGCTTGCCGTCGTCCTGTTCTGATTCTGACTCAGTCTCAACTTTTTCTGAGGCGGTCAGGGCTAGTAGGTTTGATTGGGGTGCTTCTTCTTCTTCTTCTGAGGAAGATTCGTCCCAGGTTGCTTGGAGCGCTTTCTTTCTTCTTATCTTTTTGATTTCATTTAAGTTTGGATATTCTGTCTTGTAGTGGCCCTTCTTCTTGCACTCGTAGCAGGTTACGTTGGGCTTGTTTTTGTCATTCGTGGGTTCAGCTGGTTCGTCCTTTCTTCGGCTGATTTCCATTTGTTGGTTCGGTTCTTCAGCTCCTTGTAGTAGCTTCGGGCTAGTCGGACCAACTTAGTTTGATCTCCTTCTTCTCTTCTGAGTCTGAGTCTGAGTTAGACTCGGGTTCAGGTTCAGACTTCTTCTTTGTTGTCCTTCCAGTTTTACCTGCAACGAAAGCAATACCTTTCTCGACCATATTGGTGTTAGTTTGTTCGTGGAGTTCTAGTTCGGAAAACAATTCGTCTAATTTTATTTTTGAAAGATCTCTTGAGACCTTGTATGCATCTACCATAGATGCCCACAAGGTGTTTCAAGGGAAAGCGTTTAAGGCATACCTTATTAAGTCACGATTTTCAACCTTGTGACCTATTGTGTGAAGACCGTTCATCAACTCTTGGATTCGTGCGTGGAGCTGGGCTGCTGTTTCGTTGTCGGCCATCTTGATGGTGTAGAGTTTGTTCAGGAGCAGGTCCCTTTTACTGATCCGAGTATCTGATGTCCCTTCGTGCAGCTCGATCAGTTTTGCCCAAAGCTCCTTGGCACTGTTGAAGGGGCCTACGCGGTTCAGCTCTTCTTTCGTCAATCCGCATTGAAGAGTCTGAGTCGCTTTAGCGTCGGCTTCGATTTTTCATTTCAGAGCGGTGTCCCACTCTGTGTAGCTTTGAGGAAGTCCATCAGCATTTTTGGGTATCTCCAGTCCGGACTGGATGATGATCCACATGTCCACCTGAGTTTTCAGGTGGACCTCCATACGACTTTTCCAGTAGGAAAAGTCTTCTCCACTGAAGAGTGGAGGTCTGGCGGTGCTAAATCCCTCTTGCATGGCCATTTGATCTGGAAAAGAAAAACTAACAAAAATATCCCAAGACTTGGTCTTGGATTAGTAGTGCGGGTTAAGTATAAAAAAAATTTATTAAAAAAAATTTGAATGAGAATAAGAAATAAAAATCCGAAAAATTTTCAAACTGGTGGTTGCACCAAGTTTGAACTTCCCCGCTCTGATACCACTTGTTGGATCGAGAGAACCGATAGAGGGGGGGGTGAATATCGGAAATCGTTCGGATTTAAAAAGAGAATGCGTAGCGGAAGATTAAAATTAAAAACACACAGACACAGTCGATTTTACTTGGTTCGGAGCCTGAGTCGACTCCTACTCCAAGGCCCACGGTCGTTGACCGTTACTTTGGGCAATTCTATATACGGTGCAAACAGTTTACAAAATTTGATTACAAAAATAAGTGCAGTAAACTTTTAACTAGCTCTTTTACCGACGTCCGGGGTAGATCGACTTTTTCGGAGCAGCGGGACGTCGTCGACTCGAGTTGGAAGGATTCGGAGGCGAAGTGCAAGTGCAGAAGAGCGTAGAAGAGTCGATCAGGAGTTGTTATTGAGAGCCTGGGCATTGGGTGCTATTTATAGCACCTAGGGGCGCCCTGGACGTCGGGGCGCCCTCCCACGTGTCACGTGATTCGAGATTCTCTCGGTCAACTTTTATCCCACCCGAATAGGGATGAGGTTTGACCGTGGGGGCGCCCTGGACGCAGAGGGCGCCTTGCTTGACTCCTTCTGCACGGGCTTCTCGTACAGATAAGGTTGCTTGGCTTCGCTGGCATAGGTGCGGGGTGTGAGGGCGCCCTGGCTGTTGAGGGCGCCCTCGCTGCTGAGGGCGCCTCAGCCAGTAGTTGCCGAAGCTCCTTTTTGCTTCATTTGTTTCATGTTCACCTTGGGGGCGCCCTGGACACTCAGGGCGCCCTACTCAGCTGCTGCCTCACTCCTTTGAGGCTCTCTGAGCTGCAGACACTCGTTCCTTTGGTCCTGCATCCAGGGTTAGTACAAAAACAACATAAAGCAGTAAGTTGTTAGTTTCATACAGCCTTAGCTGTCTTGGTTCTGACTTTGGGCCTCCCAAATGGAGCCCTAGGTCGAACCGACCCCTACTGTTCCCTCGACGGGGAGCGCGTCCTCACCTACTCCTCTCGGGAGAGTTTACCTGATGCCAACCGTTCCTCTAGTTGGACTTTTGCCTGACGGTCCTTTGTCAGGTCATGGATGCCGAGCTGTCCTTCGCCCGGTGCCTAGCATTCCTTCGCTAGGGCTTCTGTCCTGGCATTCCTTCGCCAGTGCCTAGCATTCCTTCGCTAGGGCTTTTGTCCTGGCATTCCTTCGCCAGTGCCTAGCAGCCCTTCGCTAGGACTTTTCTTGCACACTCAAGTAACATTGTTAGATAATAATTAAGACTTAACTTTTGAACCTTGTTGCCATTATCAAAACATAGGTTTGACTTTAGTGCCTACTGCACCAACAAGAACAACCATGGCTGGAGTCCATCAAGTTATTCTTAGCTATGAAGGTAGGTAATTATATCGATTACATATTACACATATGTAACTATCACATTATGCTATCAACTAATTGAATGTTTGCATATATCATTGGGTTGTTAACTCATTAACAAGTATGCAACAATATACATAGCACCCAACTGCACCTCTCTTTACATCGACCTTGGCTGTGGCACAACAAATCGATGCTCCAAGCTTAAGGCTGACCCATTAATCAAGAAATAGTTTTAATATGGTTGGAGCTCATTCAATCGTTTAGTCAGGCTTGGATGTGTCCAACAACCAAAACTAAGGATTGACCTCTGACTCCAACTATATTAATCATAAACTAATTCCATGGTTTGAACATGTTGAGGTTCAAGCCGGGCATGTCCATCAACCCAAACGAGAAATAAAACTCTGGTTCTAACCATATTAATGGAAGGTGTTAGCCTTAATATTTTGTAAGGGGTTTTGGGTCTCATTCTTTTCCTTTGAAGCATATTCATGACATATAATTATGTCATGTTCTAACGATTTCCTTAATAAAGTATGTATGTGACTTAATTTATCAAGTCTTATTAATTGAATTAGGAACCAGATTTCCTAATTCTAATTTCACACTTTATTCAAGGAATTGTTTTGGGAAACAATTTCCTAAATTGTCATAATCAATTTCGGAAATAATATGTTTAAGACTTTGATTTCTCTAAATCAAATCTTATTAAATTAAGAGACAGATTCCCTTAATTCAACTACATATTATTTTCATAAAAATCTTATTTAAGGAAATAAACTCTATAGGAAACAATTATTCCTAATTAATTTTGGAGACAATAATATGTAAAAGCATCACCTCATAAATCAAATAAGGAAATTATCGTTTGAGAATCACCTCAAAAATTTTTAAGATTTGATCACATATTTTATTTATGGATAATTAATTACAACAAATTATTTACTTTGGGTGGCTCCCCGAGGCACTCCCCAAAGAAAAGAAAATTGTTGTAAATCTAATTTGGTCTGCTCCCCGAGGTATTGTTGATGCAGTCAGGCCCTGATTGTTGTTTTGGTGTTGACAACGATTTTAGTTTAGGAGGATGATTATGATATGGAAAATCCTAACCTGGGAGGTTAGGTGTGATGATTATGATTAAGTCCTGATCGAGGATTAGGCATGATTTGGAAAATCCTAACCTGGGAGGTTAGGTGTGATGATTATGATTAAGTTCTGATCGAGGATTAGGCATGATATGAAAAATCCTAACCTGGGAGGTTAGGTGTGGAAAATCCTAGCTTGGAGGGCTAGGTGTTGGAAAAGTCCTAATTCGGAAGGGTTGGGTGAAAAGTCCTAGCTTGGAGGGCTAGGTGAAAAGTCCTAACTTGGAGGGTTAGGTGCAAATTCCCATCCTGGAGAATTAGGTGAAAAAGTCCTGGCTTGGAGGGTCAGGTGCCTAGCTTGGAGGGCTAGGTTGGATGATGTTCTAACTCGGAAGAGTTGGGTGAAAAGTCCTAGCTTGGAGGGCTAGGTGAAAAGTCCTAGTTTGGAGGGCTAGGTGAAAAGTCCTAACTTAGAGGGTTAGGTGTAAATTCCCAACTTGGAGAGTTAGATGGAAAAATCCTTAGCTTGGAGGGCTAAAGTTGATGAATTCCTAGCATGGAGGGCTAGGGGTGAGTCACTGGATCGGTCTGGTGACCGATCAGGGACATTTGGCACGCTGCTCCTTAGTGGATCGGTCTGGTGACCGATCCAGCTATGTCTGATCGGACTGGTGACCGATCAGGGAGCGCACAGTGAGATTGGGAATCTACTGTGTGGCTCCTGATCGGACCGATGACCGATCAGGGAGCAGGCTGCTTCCTTGCTGTCTTGCTCCTGATCGGTCTGGTGACCGATCAGGGAGCAAACGGTGAGTGAGTTCCCTTGCTAATCAAAGTCTTGGATCGGTCTGGTGACCGATCAGGGATCTTGGATTTGATTAAAAAATTACTGTTCATCTGCCCTGATCGATCTGGGTGACCGATCAGGATCCATTCTGATCGGTCTGGTGACCGATCAGGCTTCACCCTGATCGGTCTGGTAACCGATCAGGCGTGTATAGCTGCGAGAGCTGGGAATCCCAGCGAAGCAGTGGATCGATTTGGTGACCGATCCACACACCCTGGATCGGTCCGGTGACCGATCACTTTAATTCAAATTTCACTGTCAGACGCGGTCAGAGCGTCTGATCGTATCGGATTTGCTGATGTATGTTTCTGATATGTGATATGCTGCGTGATCTTCTGCTCTAATGCTCTGATTGAGTTTCAGGTGACAGGGGAGGATTCAAACATTCAAGGAGAAGTCAAAGCGCGCTTTCCTTGGAGCAGGTCTGTCCCTTTTCCCATCTCAGGTTGCAACGGCGAGCTACAGACTGGAGCTGAGACTGGAGCTTGACTGAGGAGCTCAGTGAGTCCAGATATAGCTCAGTAGAGGCTGGCGTTGGCAGATGAGTAGCTGGGAGCTACAGAGATGTTGTCACCTGTCGCTTGGCGGAGAAACAAAAGCAACGCGAGTTCATCAGTTCAGTAGCGAACAAGTTCTTCAGTGATTCAGTGGTTCAGTTCTTGGTGTTCTTGCGTTCTGGTGCTACAAGCTTGCTGTTCTTGAGTTCTTCAACCATTCTAAGCAAGCTATTGAGGAGCAATCATCATACTTGAGCGCTTGAAGGAGAAAACAAGAAGCTTAGAGTCCGACAGTGGGAAGACACGAAGCAGACAGGGGTCTGCGTGAGATCGCCACTGGGTGGAGCTCAGGGAAGCTTGCTGTGTTTTGTCCTTGCTAAGTGTTTGAGTAAGATCCTTCTTGTTGTTGTTTCATTGTGCTCATTCTATATCATTGTTTGAAACACATTGTGGAGAGGTTTCTCCACCGAGAAGGAGGTTGCTTCATATCCGGTGTAAACCAGGGCTTGATCTGCCGACGATCAAGGGATCGCCCACCTCAAGGGCACGCCAAGGAGTAGGGGCAAGTTATCCCCGAACCTTGTAAACCCTCCTTGTTAGCGATCTTGCTAGTCGTGTTTGTTTTGCTTTCGTTGTGTTTTTCTGCATACCCTATTTTCCACTATTTCCGCTGTGCTACTGATATTTGAATTGCAGAAATCGTTATAAGTTTCCAAGGGGGAAGTGATTGTCTATATTCACCCCCCCCCCCCCTCTATAGCCATCTCGTTCCCAACAGGCATAACCAAATTAAACTTGACAATTAAAGGACTTGTTAATAATATAATTTGGATGGCTCCCCGAGGCCTACCCAAATCAATTTTAACAATTCATATTCAAAATAGGAAATTAAATTATAACAACTAACCTTAATTTGGGTAGCTCCCCGAGGCACTCCCCAAAGTAAAGAATTTTGCTAATAAACTAAAAACCAATTTGAATTTAATTGTCAATTAATGTTTCCATAAAATATCTAGACTTTCATGAAAAGAAAGTGCCCAAAATTACGAGCTTTCCATAAATGGAAAGTTTCTAAAAATAAAAGGTTTTCAAAATAATTGTAAATTTCTGGTACAAAGAAAACTTACGTATTTCCAAAATTAGAAAGTTTCCAAAAATGGAAAGTTTTCACAAATATTATTAAATTTCAGAAACAGGGATATTTCAAAAGTTTGTGAAATTTCATGAGGATTTCCAAACTTTGAAATTCCTAAATCTAAAATTTACCATAATTGGAAGGTTTCCATAATTGAAATTTTTTCAAAATTGAGATCATGACAAAGTTTTCTGCAAAACAATTATATGATTATGTCGAACACTAACCGGCTCTGATACCACTGTTGGGACCGAGTGCATGTTGTCATGGATGCGGGTTCGTATTTTTAAAATTAATTACGTGCAGCGGAAGGTTTAGCATAAATAATTTCTCAAATTATTTAACCACACATCTAAGCATGCAACCTTATCTTGTATAGACATGATCATGTATTTAAAATTTTGCAGAAACATAAACTAATTTACTTATTACCTCGCGTAACTCGAAGGAAGGGACGAGATCCAACCGTAAGCGTCCCTCGGAAGCTCCGCCTCTATTCGCGTCCACGCTGAGTATCTTCGGGATGACTTCGCAAAGCCACGAGTTTCATGTTCTCGAGAACTACTAGATTCTTCGAGAGCACGACAAGAAAAATCAAGAGAGAAGTAATCACATCGGAAAAACTCACCACCAAGGTTGGCCGGAATCACAATTCCGGCGAGAAGAAGGAAGATGACTTGCACCCAATCCCAAGGTGATGATGGCCGGAGAGGAAGATCGTCCCAACGGAAGAACTTCGTCGCCTCGGTGCTTCTCCTTGTGCTCACGGCAAGAAGAAGGGAGGAGAGGCTTGTGGCCGGCCAAGAGGAAGAAGGAGGAGAGGGAGAGAGCCCAAGCAAGAATACTTTGATTGATCTCCAAGCCTTGCATTGGGTCCTTTATATAGTGGTCTCCTAACCGCCAAGTCTCTTTTTCCTTATGGAATAAATTTTCATAAGAAATTTATCATATAAATTTTCTATGACTTATTCCATCATGCCAAGTTTTATCATATAATAAAAATAAACCAAGTCCCCTTTTTCTTATGGAAAAAAAATTTCTTATCATGGTAAATCAATCCATGATTGATTTTATAAAATAAAATAAACCAATCCATGGTTCATTTTAATTTCCATGAAAAATAAATTTCTTTATATAAATTTCTTTATCATGGTAAATCAATCCATGATTGATTTTATAAAATAAAATAAACCAATCCATGGTTCATTTTAATTTCCATGAAAAATAAATTTCTTCATATAAATTTCTTTATATAAATTTCTTTATCATGGTAAATCAATCCATGATTGATTTTATAAAATAAAATAATCCAATTCATGGTTGATTTTAATTCCCATGAAAAATAAACCAAACCTTGTTTTATTATATAAAAAATTTATATCATCCATAATTTTATAAAACAAACCACACTTGGTTTATTTTATAAATTGAACCGAAACTTGGTTCTCTCCCTTTGTTGTGGCCGGCCAAGCAAAGAGGGTGGGGACCCTCTTTGGCCGGCCTATCCAAGCCACGCCCCAATGAATTAAACTCATTTAATTCATCTATTAAGTCTTCAAAAGACTTAGCCATTTTACGCTTCCGATGCGTCTCTGAAAAATTCAGATTCGACTTATCGTTTGGCTCAACCAAACCTAATCTCTCTTGATTGGAAAATCCAATTTTCAACTCGTTTTAAATCCCTCGGATTACTCATAGTGCATGTGACTAAATAGCCTTTCGATTTATGTTGGTCGTCTATAATTAACCAATTATAGAACGATCATGAGTGGCACCTAGTAGTACTGTAGGATCGAGAGAAACGATAGAGGGGGGTGAATATCGTAAAACGTTCGGATTGGAGTTAGAGAAATTACGCAGCGGAAATAATAAACACAAACACGCAAACATAATGGTTTTTACTTGGTTCGGAGTCGCGGTCGGCTCCTACTCCAAGGCCCACGGTCGTTGACCGTTTACTGCGGGCAATTCTATATGTGCGCAAAACCGGTATACAAAATGTATTACAAAATTAGTGCTGTAAACTTAAAAGTAACTCTTCTTTACCGACGTCCGGTGTAAATTGTATTTTCGGAGCAGTGGGACGTCGTCGGCGCTTGAATCTTGAGTCGGGAGGTTTCCGGAGCAGAGCGCGGGAGTAAAAGAGCGTGAATGCGTTTGAGAACTTGATTATTTGAAGCCTTGGGGTCGAAGGCCTTTTTATAGCCCCTGGGGCGCCCGGAACGTCGGGGGCGCCCCCCCCCCCCCCACGTGCCAGCTGATGCGAGTTCCTCTCGGTCAGCTCTGATCCCTTAAAACTCGGGATCAGGCTTTGACGGGGGCGCCCGGGACGCTGGGGGCGCCCGGGTTGACCGGGTCGACTCTTATCCGTTGGCTTCACTGGCTTCTGCTTCATTGGCTTGGACTGGGGGCGCTCAGACCATCCGGGGCGCCCGGGAGCATGGGGGCGCCCGGGAGCACGGGGGCGCCTCGCCCATAAGCTGTCGAAGCACTCCTTTTGCTTCATCTGTTTTGTATTCACCTTGGGGGCGCCCGGGACACTGCGGGCGCCCTACTCAGCTGCTGCCTCACGCCTTTGAGGCTCTCTGAGCTGCAGACACTCGTTCCTTCAGTCCTTCATCCGAGGTTAGTCCAAAACAACATAGAGCAATCAATTATTAGTTTTATACAGCCTTAGCTATCTTGGTTCTGACTTTGGGTCTCCAAAATGGAGCCCTAGGTCGAACCGACACCTACTATTCCCTCAGCGGGGAACGCGTCCTCACCTACTCCTCTCGGGAGAATTTACCTGATGCCAACCGGCTCCTCTGGTTGGACTTTTGCCCAGCAGTCCTTCGTCAGGTGCCTAGCTGTCCTTCGCCAGGTCTTCAGTGCCAAGCTGCCCTTCGCCTGGTGCCTAGCATTCCTTCGCTAGGTCTTTGTATTCTGACATTCCTTCACCAGGTGCCTAGTAGTCCTTCACTAGGGCTTTGTATCCTGGCATTCCTTCACCAGGTGCCTAGCAGTCCTTGCTAGGGCTTTGTATCCTGGCATTCCTTCGCCAGGTGCCTAGTAGTCCTTCGCTAGGGTTTTGCCTGTACACTTGAGTAACATGTTAGATAAACATTATATCTTAACTTTTGAACCGTTTTTCCATTATCAAAATACAGGTTCGACTTGGGTGCTTTCTGCACCAACAATCTCCCCCTTTTTGATTTATGGCAACCTTGGTTCAAAAAGTTAAGTTTAATCATAACTAATCACAACATATAAAACGAAATTTTGTTTCCTCCCCCTGGAAGGAATCTCCCCCTAAATTTTTCAAATATTCGTGGGGTTTTTGAAACTAACTTTTAAGTCTAAAGATGGATTTAATTTTACTTAGAATAACTTTCAACAGAAACTTTAAGGACATATTTTCGAACATTACTTTGAAAAATTTTGAGAACTTAAGTTTAAAGTTTGTTGAAAACTTAAGTTTAAGTACTTAGGAAAATTTTAAAAACTTAAGTTTAAAGTACTTCGGAAAATTTTGAAAACATAAGTTGAAAACTTAAGTTTAATGTTTGTTGAAAACTTAAGTTTAAAGTACTTAGAGAATTTTGAAAACTTAAGTTGAAAACTTAAGTTTAATGTTTGTTGAAAACTTAAGTTTAAAGTACTTAGAGAATTTTGAAAACTTAAGTTTAAAGTACTTAGAGAAATTTTGAAAACTTAAGTTTAAAGTACTTAGAGAAATTTTGAAAACTTAAGTTCTAAGAAAATTTTTGAAAACTTAAGTTTGTAGTAAAACTTTTGAAAACTTAAGTACTTAGGAAATTTTGAAAACTTTAAGTACTAAGAAAGTTTATGAAGTACTTAGGAAATTTTGAAAACTTTAAGTACTAAGAAAATTTTTGAAAACTTAAGTACTTAGGAAATTTTGAAAACTTTAAGTACTAAGAAAGTTTTTGAAGTACTTATGAAATTTTTGAAAACTTAAGTACTTAGGAAATTTTTGAAAACTTAAGTTTTAAGTAAAACTTAGTACTTTTGAGAATTAAGTACTTTTTGAATAGAGTTTGAAATTTTTGGATTTTAGAGAAAATTTTTAAACTCTTTCCTTTCCTATCTCTCCCCCTTTGTCATATAACAAAAATAAAGAGATATAGCGAAAAAAAATAGCAGAAAAAAATGAAGTGCATAAGTTGTTGTATTGAACCAATTCAGGATGAAACTAAATCAAACTAATTTCAATTTTCTCTTTTAGGGTCCTGTCTAACCCAGTTAGCTACTTACTAACTGTTATAAGCAGTAGTTTTCGCTAGGGTTAGTCAAGTTAAGTGTTCTGTTCAAGTTAGATTTTCTAAACTTGACACTTAACTTAATTACTGTGTAAGTTGTATTTAGTGCCCTAATTACTGCAGATGCACTGACTTAAAGCATCTTGAATTATGGCAAAGACCTAAGCATCTCAACCCATTCTAGGTTATCAATCAAAAGTACCCTAAGGTGCTTGTGATAAGGAGGTAGTTTTCAAGTTAAACTAAGTTGAAAAAAATTTATTTATTTTTAAAACTTTTCAAAATTAAGTAAAAGCTGATTTTGAAGGCATTTAAAAACTACTTTAGAAATTGATTTTAAAATGAGTTAAGCAGTAGGAACACCAAAAAATAGAGTAAACCTATTCTACTAAGCATAATCAGGATCAGATACTCAAGTTAAATAACTAGTCAAACCAAATGGGTTAACTGGTCAAACAGAGGTCCAGTAGAGTCAAACACGAGTCAAGTTTTAGTTACTTAGTACAATGCTGAAATAGTCTAACTATGAAGAAGGACCAGGGTGGTCAGATGAGCCAGGCTGCCATTCTCTCAGTAGTGACAGTATCTCACTGTATCGTGCATCGTGCACCTCTTGATCAGCTCTACGAGCGTCCATCTGCTCGAGGTGGTATGCCTCAACCTCCTCTCGGAGGTTGTGGATCTCCGTCTGCATCTGAGTGAAGCGTTGGTCGATGGTCGGTGGAGGCGGCTCGTCTATGTGTGCACGAGCCTCGGCTGCTAAATCGGCGACGTCGACTTCAACCTCCTCGTCGGAGTCGATCGGTTGTCCGGCTCGCTGGCGTCTCCACGATAGAACCCCGGTAGTCGAGACCTCTACACCGGCTAGAGAAAAGTTCCTAAATCCTATCTCGTCGAAATCGGTCATCGCGGTCATTTCACCTACGGTAATATTACGACCGTAGTGATGAAGGATGGAGGTGATGATGTGGCAGATGGGGGTGTGTACCCTACCCTGAGTGGTGACACAGGAGGCATGTAAGATGGCGTGGAATATGTGAAGGCCAATGTCAATGTCTAGATGGTGGATCAATGCATATAATAAGAATGTGTGAAATGGTCGCATAGTCGTGACGCCCCTTATGGATAAGGGCAGGATGCAACGGACCACAACTCTATACAGGGCGTAGTCCTGGATCTGAAGGTCAACGGACTGAAATCGTCTAGGATTTCTAGCTTCCCTATAGAAGTAGGAGTGGAGAGTGTCTAGGGTAATGTCAGAGTAGGGAGCATCAAATGGAGGATCCCTAGGCGGATAGCAACAAAAGGTGGACTGAGAGACTCGCAATCCAAGAAATCGGTTAAGTAAGGAGGGCGTGATGGTTAGAGGCAACCCTTGGACTATGGTGTCAAAGCTGAGTTGATCTTGTCTAACAATATTATTATAGAATTCTGCACATAATGTTGTATTAATAGGATGCATACAGAATACGAGGTTATCGAGTTGGTAAAAGTTTATAACATTCATTGCCAAGGGACAGGATTGGGTGAAAAATTATCTATTGAGATAACTAGTTTTTATAGGTTTGTATGTGGTTCGAGCAAACATATTACAGTATTCTAAAGTTGGGAACCTAGGATCGGGACTAGGTTCAGTACCGGGGTTCGCTTGGTTTGTTCGGCGTTTGCTAAGATAAGAGATATGCATTTAGAAGAAAGAATAAATATAAGTGCGTAGGAAAAAGGAAATTAAAAAAAATGTACCGAATGGCCGCTCGGGGAGGCATGGTTGAAGTTGAGGAAGCACAAGTGTCACTTGATCTCCTTGGAAGGAAGGAAGTAAGGAAGGAGGATGGTTTTTGGTGTGGCAAGAAGAGGGGGTTCGGGTGCCCTTTTATAGGGCTTTAGCCAGGGCGCCCGGGAGCTTCCGGGCGCCCGGGTCAGTAGCCTACTGCCTTTAGCAGTGACTAGGGCTGGTTGGGGGCGCCCGTAATGGCCCGGGCGCCTCGGTCAGGCTGGTCTTTGCAGCTTTTGCTGCTTTGACTGATACTGGGGGCGCCTTCGAGGTTCGGGGCGCCCCAGTCAAGGGGTAAAGGCAGCTTTTTTCCTTGAGAGAAGAGAAAGTCAAGTGGGGGCGCCCGGATTGAGTGTGACTTGACATCATTTGACCATGGTTTAATTGCTTTGACCATGGTTTGACTGCTTTGACCATGATTTGACTGGCATGACCAAGGTTTGACTGCTTTGACCATGATTTGACTGCCTTGACCATGGTTTGACTACTTTGACCATGGTTTGACTAGTTTTAGGTCAATGCCTTTCTAAACTAAAACAATGCCGTTATGAATTCTGATTAAGTTAAGTTTGCTGTCTCACCCAATCTAGGGTTATCAACCATGTTAGCCTTACAGGTTTTTGTGAGACAGGTTTTGGTAGGTAATAATATTAAAAAAATATAGTTTATTTTGAAACACTTAATTAATTTTGAAAATAATTGAATTTATTTTGAAAAAATGTTTAAATCTACAACTAACTGAAGGTTTGTGTTAGATTCGAATTTGACAGAAACTAATTTGAATTTGAATTTCAAAGATTGGCTTCCAGGTCTTGGCGAGGCACTAGGCTTTCTTTGGCCGTAGCCTTATTGGATCATCAACCCTTTCCTTGACAAAACCTTTCAATGAAATTTCATTTTCAAAATTAATCTTTGAGAAATTTTGGTCTAACTAGTTTGGGTCTTGGATCGGTAGCTTCGGCTAGTTTCACCAGTCTAAAGAGACCAAGTAGAGTATACTTGACCTTATTAGAATTGGCTTCTCTAACGTACTATCATCTCACCTCCTCCTAATACTATGTTGTCAAATTTCAGTTAAGTTGGTTCGATCCTTAATCTAACCATTCCTAAGTCTAAGCATGATAATTTGCAGAAATTAAATAAACAATCAATCATACAATTTGCAATTAAAAAAATAAATTTCATCTAACAATAAATATGGTTTTTAATTTGGCTCCTCCTGGACTAAAGCCATGATAATGGTTTGGCAAGATGTGAATCTTATCCTTGGGGATCTAATACTGATTTGATCCAGTTTGTTTATTCAGGTATAGCTTGGGTACCCATGCCTGAATTTTAGGTCTGGACTGGTTCAGTACAGCATAGTAGGATCTTTGTCTAGATTTGGTTCTATATCCCAGTCCGGATCGATTTAGAACTGACTTCTGTTTTCCAAGAATCATGTCAAGACCCTTGGAACCAGAAGTGAATCGTTCTAAGGCTGATCTAAGGTCCTTAACTTGAGTGTTCAGGGAGGAGTTCTCTTTTTCAAGTTTTTCAACTTGAGTAGAGGTTCCTTCTTGAACCTTCTCAATTAAGGATCTAGAGTCAGCTCCCTCTTTTAGGAGTTTTACTTCCTGTCGGAGGGATTCGATTCGGAGTTTAGCTTTCGCCAAATCTCGAGAAAGATAAGAAATTAACTCATTTAACTGACTTCTAGTAAAACCACTTACCTTGATTTCGCCGTCCTCTGAAAATGTCAGTCTGCCGTCGTCCTGTTCCGATTCTGACTCGGTCTTGATTTCTTCTGAGGCGGTTAGTGCGAGTAGGTTCGACTGTGAGACCTCTCCTTCTTCGGAGGAGGACTCGTCCCACGTTGCTTAGAGTGCCTTCTTCTTTCTCGTCTTCGTTGTTTCCTTTAGGTTGGGGCATTCGGTCTTGTAGTGGCCCTTCTTCTTGCACTCGTAACAGGTCACGTTGGACTTGCTCTTCTCTATTGAGGGTTTAGCTGGTTCATCCTTTCTTCGGCTGGCTTTCCTTCTGTTGGTTTGGTTCTTCAATTCCTTGTAGTAATTCCGAGCCAGTCGGACCAACTTAGGTCGATCTCCTTCTTCGTCTTCTGAGTCTGAGTTAGACTCGGGTGCAGGTTGAGATTTCTTCTTGGATACCTTTCCAGCTTTACCTGCAATAAGGGCAATACCTTTCTCGGCCATTGTGCAGTTAGTCTGCTCATGCAATTCATGTTCTGAAAACAGTTCATCTAGTATAATTTTTGAAAGGTCCCTTGAAACCTTGTATGCATCTACCATAGATGCCCACAAGGTATTTCTCGGGAAAGCATTTAGAGCGTACCTTATCAGGTCACGATTTTCTACCTTGTGACCGATTGTGTGTAGTCCGTTCATTAGTTCCTGAATGCGGGCGTGGAGTTGAGCTGCTATTTCGTTGTCGTTCATCTTGATCGTATACAGCTTATTCAGGAGGAGATCTCTCTTGGTTATCCGAGTGTCTGAAGTTCCTTCGTGCAGCTCGATCAGTTTCCCCCACAGCTCCTTGGCACTGTTGAAAGGACCCACCCGGTTCAGCTCCTCTTTTGTTAAGCCGCATTGTAGGGTATGTGTCGCCTTTGCATCAGCTTCAATCTTTCGTTTCAGAGCGGTGTCCCACTTTGTGTAGGTCTGGGGTACTCCTTCCACATTCTTTGGAATCTCCAGTCCGGACTGGATGATTATCCACATGTCCACCTGAGTTTTCAGGTAGACCTCCATTCTGCTCTTCTAGTAGGAGAAGTCCTCCCCACTGAAGAGAGGTGGTCTTGCGGTGCTAAAGCCTTCTTGCATGGCCATTTTATCTAAAAAGTAAACTAAAAGAAAAAATATCCCAAGACTTGGTCTTAGATTAGTAGTGCGGGATAAAGAGAAATAATTATCGAGGGGTGTTGCACCAACCTCGATTAACAAGAAAATCTTCGAAAAAAATATTAAAATGAGTTCGTAAAAATCAGAAAAATTCTTAAATTGGTGGTTGCACCAAATTTGAGCTTCCCCGCTCTGATACCACTTGTAGGATCGAGAGAAACGATAGAGGGGGGTGAATATCGTAAAACATTCGGATTGGAGTTAGAGAAATTACGCAGCGGAAATAATAAACACAAACACGCAAACACAATGGTTTTTACTTGGTTCGGAGTCGCGGTCGGCTCCTACTCCAAGGCCCACGGTCGTTGACCGTTTACTGCGGGCAATTCTATATGTGCGCAAAACCGGTTTACAAAATGTATTACAAAATTAGTACAGTAAACATAAAGGTAACTCTTCTTTACCGACGTCCGGTGTAAATTATATTTTCGGAGCAGTGGGACGTCATCGGCGCTTGAATCTCGAGTCGGGAGGTTTCCGGAGCAGAGCGCGGGAGTAGAAGAGCATGAATGCGTTGGAGAACTTGATTATTTGAAGCCTTGGGGGTCGAAGGCCTTTTTATAGCCCCTTGGGGCGCCCCCCCCCCCCCCCCCCACGTGTCAGCTGATCCGAGTTCCTCTCGGTCAGCTCTGATCCCTTAAAACTCGGGATCAGGCTTTGACGGGGGCGCCCGGGTTGACCGGGTCGACTCTTATCTGTTGGCTTCGCTGGCTTCTGCTTCGTTGGCTTGGACTGGGGGCGCCCGGGAGCATGGGGGCGCCCGGGAGCACGGGGGCGCCCCGCCCATAAGCTGTCGAAGCACTCCTTTTGCTTCATCTGTTTTGTATTCACCTTGGGGGCGCCCGGGAAACTGCGGGCGCCCTACTCAGCTGCTGCCTCACTCATTTGAGGCTCTCTGAGCTGCAGACACTCGTTCCTTCGGTCTTGCATCCGGGGTTAGTCCAAAACAACATAGAGCAATCAATTATTAGTTTTATATAGCCTTAGCTGTCTTGGTTCTGACTTTGGGTCTCCAAAATGGAGCCCTAGGTCGAACCGACGCCTACTGTTCCCTCAGCGGGGAACGCGTCCTCACCTACTCCTCTCGGGAGAATTTACCTGATGCCAACCGGCTCCTCCGGTTGGACTTTTGCCCAGCAGTCCTTCGCCAGGTGCCTAGCTGTCCTTCGCCAGGTCTTCAGTGCCAAGTTGCCCTTCGCCTGGTGCCTAGCATTCCTTCACTAGGTCTTTATTTCCTGGCATTCCTTCGCCAGGTGCCTAGCAGTCCTTCGCTAGGGCTTTGTATCCTGGCATTCCTTCGACAGGTGCCTAGCAGTCCTTCGCTATGGCTTTGTATCCTGGCATTCCTTCGCCATGTGCCTTGCAGTCCTTCGCTAGGGTTTTGCCTGTACACTTGAATAACATGTTAGATAAACATTATATCTTAACTTTTGAACCCTTTTTCCATTATCAAAATACAGGTTCGACTTGGGTGCTTTCTGCACCAACAAGTACATCATGATCCCCAATTAATCGAAAGATCAACGATTGACCTCAGAAATAATTCTGAAACCCTTCAGCTGCTATAATGAACCGTGCCCCATTCCCTTCACCATCTTATACCCACTTGGTTCAGGACATGGTCTATGTGTGTTAGTCTCCACTAGGCTGACTACGTCACACCTAGCCCAAGTAACGTTTTCTCGTCCTACGGATTCTAATTACTCTCATGTATCTAAGAGATTCATACTCTGAACATGTCATGCTCTGGCCAGAGGCTTCGAGTATCAATCCGATGATAGACCTTGGGTATACATCTCCTCGCAAGGAGAGGTGAATCCTTTATAGGTTGTTCAAACATCTTCGGGCACTTCGGCTTATACCTAATCATCCTGGGTCCACATCTCCTTGGAGATGCTTGCTTAAGATGTCAAAGTATAAGTCTCCATGAACAAGATGACTTGAACACCGTAAGTCAAAGGAACATCGCACTTAAGCTGCAGTAAGAATTTCACCGACATGTCTATATGTAGACTACCATATGAAGTTTTACACCCAGTCACTCCAATGAACTAGTTCCCTTAACTAACATTCATGTTTATCTCCGGGCATCCCAATGTCACCAGCCAGTGAGAATCAGCAGATTAGAGAATAACCCATGCTAGTCTCAACAGAATTGATAGTGTCCGTATTTATCAATTCATTGACTATGGACAATTCAATACTTCACAATTGCACATGTAGAGATAATCACTTAGTTATGAATTCATCACAAATTCTCTCATGCTGTGAATTGTATTGCGGACATTCAGTAAATGAGTTTAAGATCTCAATCAAATACACAAACATGTATACTCAAATAGTGAATATTCATTTATTAAAATAAATTATTACAATCATAAGGAGATTGCCTTAGGACACTTTTCTCATCTCACTAACATTTCAGTCACCCGACTTCACTCATCAGAACCTGACTTCACTCACCAGGGTTTCAGTCACCCAGCTTCACTCACCGGGACCTGGCTTCACTCACCAGGGTTTCATCCAACGTAGCCCTCCAGACAAGGACTTCTCACCTAACCCTCCAAGTTGGGACTTTTCACCTAACCCTCCAAGTTGGGACTTTTCACCTATCCCTCCAAGCTAGGACTTTTCACCCAACCCTCCAAGTTAGGATTTTTCCACACCTAGCCTTCCAAGCTAGGATTTTTCACACCTAACCTTCCAGGTTAGGATTTCTCCACACCTAGCCCTCCAATCTAGGACTTTTCCACTTCGTGCCTAATCCCCGATCAGGACTTAATCATAATCATAATTAATAACCTAAACTAAAATCGGTGTCAACACCAAAACAACAATCAGGGTCAGACTGCATCAACAGTTGGTACATAGGTTCTTAGGTAAAACCCCCTTTGAGTTTTGGAATGGGAGAATTCTACAAGTTCACTACTTTATGGTCTTTGGATGTAAGGTTTATATTTTGAATACCAAAAATGATATAAGGAAGTTTGAGTCAAAAGTCGATGAAGGAATTCTAGTTGGTTATTCATCCACTAGTAGGGGTTATAGAGTTTACAACAAAAGGACAAAGGTGATTGAGGAGTCTTCTAATGTCGATTTTGATGAATCTACCAACACCTACCCTAGAAAAGCCTCAATTGATAAGGACGTAGAGGAATGTCAACTCCTTACCCAAAGAATCCAAGACCTACATTTAGAGGACAATGATCAAGGGGGAGTAAGAAGTGCTCTAGAGGATGAGGAAGAAGTAGTCAATGAACCCACAACCTCTAGGCCCTTGAGACATCATCAAGATCACCCAATTGACCAAATAGCAGGTGATGTCACTCAAGGAGTAAGGACTAGGTCCTATTTTAGAGACCAAACTAGTCAAATCGCCTTAATCTCTCAATTAGAACCTAAGTCTATTGATAAAGCATTGGGAGATGTAGATTGAGTCTTAGCAATGCAAGAGGAGCTAAACCAATTTGAGAGAAGTGAAGTTTGGGAGTTGATTCCTAGGCCCAATGATTGCACCATTGTAACCACAAGATGGGTCTTTAGGAATAAACTAAATGACCAAGGCAAAATAACTAGGAACAAGGCTAGATTGGTAGCTAGGGGGTTTAACCAAGTTGAGGGATTAGACTATGATGAGACTTATACCCCCGTAGCTAGATTAGAGTCCATTAGAATTCTACTAGCCTATGCCGCTCACATGGATTTCACACTTCACCAAATGGATGTAAAGTCGACATTCCTTAATGGAATCATTAAGGAAGAGGTTTATGTAGAACAACCCCCTGGGTTTGAGGACCCTAACTATCCAAGACACGTTTACAAATTGTGAAAAGCCTTATATGGATTGAAACAAGCTCACCGGGCTTGGTATGAAAGACTTTTTTCATTTCTAGTGTCTAAGAGATTTAGGAGAGGAATAATTGACCCTACATTGTTCCTAAAATCTAAAGATAAGAACATATTTGTTTCTTAAGTGTATGTAGATGATATCATTTTTGGGTCAACAAATAATGACTTCCTATAAGAATTCATCAAATGTATGGAAGATGAATTTGAGATGAGTCTTGTAGGAGAGCTAACTTTCTTTTTAGGACTTCAAGTTAAGCAAACTAATGAAAGAACACATGTTTTCCAAACTAAATATGCTAAGCAAATGCTAAAGAAATTTGACCTAGAAAATGTTAAGGTAGAATCTACACCCATAGGAACCAATGTGAAAATGGATAGTGACCTTGAAGGGAAAATGGTAGACTCTAAGCAATATAGGAGCATGATTGGTAGCCTACTATACATAACCGCTAGTAGACCCGATATACTTTTTGTGGTAGGTATGTGTGTAAGGTACCAATCTTGTGCCAAAGAGTCTCATTTGATTGTAGTTAAGAGGATCTTAAGGTATGTTAAAGGTACCCTCAATGTCGGGCTTTGATATCCTAGAACCCCTAATGTTGATCTTATTGGATACACCAACTCGGACTATGCGAGATGTAAGCTAGATAGGAAGAGTACTAGTGGAGGGTGTCAATTCCTTGGGTCTTCCCTAGTTAGTTGGAGTAGTAGAAAACAACCATGCGTTGCACTATCAACAACGGAGGCGGAATATGTGGCAATGGGTGGTTGTGTTTCCCAAATCCTTTGGATCATGCACACCTTAGAAGATTATGAGTTACATTATTCCAAGGTCAAAGTCTTGTGTGATAATGTAAGTACAATCAATTTGACCAAAAATCCGGTTCACCACTCTAGAACAAAATACATTGAAGTGAAGCATCACTTCATTATGGACCATGTGGCAAGGGGAGACATAGAATTACACTATGTTTAGTCAAAGTTAAACCTTGCCGACATCTTTACCAAGCCTCTTCCCGAATCGGAATTTACATATTTAAGAAGAGGCCTTGGAATGTGTTTTGTAGAAGTATAGGATGAACCTTGGAGTAATAGATTATAATGGGTGTGCTTGATCCATTAGGATGATATATTTGGTTCACTTGTGCTTATGGCATAGTGTTAAATCAAGAAAAATATCAAAAATATGAAAACTAGACCAACCATGGGGAGAGCAAGTGTTTAATTAATGGACACTTTGCCCAAAGATCATGGTTGGACATCTAAACATTTGAAAACCATTTCATGTCTTATATGTTTTGTCATAAGCTTAGAAGAATTTTGAATGCATAATTAGATTGAAATATTGATACTTTCTTAGTGGTTTTCAACATTTTTGAAGTTTGGTCAAAAGTCAAGCATGTTTGAAATTTTATATGAACTGATATTTTTTCTTGATAGAGTATATAATTTTAAACATGCCTGTAAATTTTTACAATTTTTGGAATTTTTTGTATTTTTCTGGACATTTCTGAAATTCGGCTCAAAAGCTGAAAAATGGCACTGACAGAGTATCAGTCGACTGCCCTTGGGGCAGTCGACTAGCACACCTGATTTCAGCTTCTGTTATATTTTTCAGAAATCCAACTTTTTCTCATTTGATGCCATGGGTTAAGGTTGCTTGAGGCAATTGTTTTGATGGTGTCAAAGGGGGAGAATGGATGGTTTAATTTGGAATTTTGACCTAAAATGGGTTGGTTAAGTTAGTTATTTAACTTAAATTTTGGATGATTAAAAATGGATGAAGACATGGATTAAGGGGGAGGTTACCTCTTAGGTTTAGATATGTCTTACATTTTTAATTAATGTTGCTTTGTGTTAAGTTGGGCTTGAAACTTAACTTGGATCATGAGTAGAATTGAAAATGGGAGAAGACATGGATTAAGGGGGAGGTTACCTCTTAGGTTTTTGATATGTCTTATGCTTTTCAATTGCTACTATTATTTACCTTGTTGATTGGTATTTTTATCCCTAAACTTAAACATATTGTCACACATCAAAAAGGGGAAGATTGTCGAGGCAATCAACCCAAGAATGATCGGGAAGATCATGGTTTTGATGTGTGTGCCAATAAGTTTAAGGCTAGGGTGTTATGTTGTATTTGATATATGTGTGATTGAGTTTGCAGGACTTGGAGAATCACACATGGAGAACATATCCGAGGGACGAGAGACGAGGGAGGAGGACTCCAAGGGCAAGCCGGGAAGTGGACTTCAAGGGCACACGTGAAGGGTGACATGGAGGCAAGCCAAGGGAAGGCTTGTGTGTGCATCCGAGGGACGAGAGCCAGAGGAAGATGACTTCAAGGGGTGAGCCGAGGGAGTGCACCTGAAGGCATACGTGAAGGAGAGTGTTTGAGTGGTTGTAAGTGAGTGGGCAGTCGACTGCCAAAACTCACAGAAGGTTTTCAGCCTTCTACCAGTCGACTGGCCTAGGGGCAGTCAACTGGTGACCCCCCAAAAACTAGCCGTTGAATAGCAATTAATGATAGGCCAGGGGCAATCGACTGGTGCGGGGCTGGATAAAAGAAGGACTTTTTCGCACATGAATGGTACGATTTTACATTGTAATGAAGTGTTGTTCGTGCATAGAGTCTTCAGGTCTTCCTCTCTCTCTATTCATTACATTCTGTAAAGTGGAAGACAACGCCTTTGTAAAGGTTTTTCTACCTGAAGGAGACTTTTCATAGTGGAGGTGGAGTACGTGCGTGGATCCTTGGATTAGTCACCCATTCGGGTGGATACCAAGTAAATACTCTGAGTTAGCATTGTTGTTTTGTCTTTTGCATATTTTGTTTGTGCTGCACTAACAATCTTGTAGAGAACAAAGTATTTGACAAAGTGCTATTCACCCCCCCTCTAGCAATGCTTTTCGATCTATCACATAACACAGGTGCAGGTAGTAATAAGTACAACTGAAGAAGAGGAAATAGGAAGTACCAAACCACTGTAGCAGTGTCACCAAAACCCTGACATAAAGGTCTCCTGTATGTGCACGTCAATCATATGCAGCAATCAAATATAACAAGCACAGGTAAGTGCAAAATATATATGTATACGTATGCACAAGGTGCAATGACATGGTCACCCCTGCCGTCGGTTAGACATCGTCACCTATGTACGGGAGGAAGCTGAGCGGAGGTCACCCTCTGACGTAGAGCTGTGACTGCCGTCCGTACCCTACCATCACTGCTCCTGAGCGATCAGGTAGACGGAATGCTGCCGGTGTAACACCCCTACTCCATGACCTATCCTAGCGATATCTCTATCATCCCCAGGTCATCTCCGGAGGATATCTCTATCTGAGTGTTACCCCTACCCCATGTATATAAATGGGGGAGATACCTCTCTCTCATCTCCTGGTATATGGACTACTCAAGGAGAAACCTCTGCCTGCTACCACGCACCGATTCACTAACCCCTGAGTGCATGAGCGGAGCAGCACAGAGCACACTACCCAATACTCCATCAACCACTAACCCATGAGTGGTCATATGGGTAGGTCAGTATGACTGTTGACCTGACTCACCCACAAAGGGGGCCCCTGATCGACATTGATGCATATAGTGCACGATGATGTATAACACTGGTCAAACAACATCCACTATCTAGTCCACATATATCAACATAATATGCAAGGCTCATATATAATGCAACATAACCTAAGTCCTAAAGGTATAAGTATTGTTGAGGCAATCGACCCTTAAATGATTGGAAGATCATGGTTTTGATGTGTGTGGTTGAATATGTTTAAAGTTAGAGTGTTATGTTGTATTTGATGTGTGTGATTAAGTTTGCAGGACTTGGAGAATCACACATGGTGGACATATCCGAGGGACGAGAGCCGAGGGAGGAGAGCTCCAAGGGCAAGTCGGGAAGTGGACTTCAAGGGCACACGTGAAGGGTGGCATGGAGGCAAGCCAAGGGAAGGCTTGCGTGCGTATCCGAGGGACGATAGCCAGAGGAAGAGGACTTCAAGAGGCGAGCCAAGGGAGCAGACCTGAAGGCACACGCGAAGGAGAAGGTCCAGAGTGGCTGAAGCTGAGCTGTGAGGCAGGGCAGTCAACTGACCCTGTGGCAGTCGACTGCCAAAATCCACAGAAAGTTTGCGGCCTCGGACCAGTCGACTGGCCTTGAGGCAGTCGACTGGTATACCCTGAAACTAGCCGTTGGCTAGCTGTTGGCTAGCCGTTGGCCAGCAATTAATGCTGGGCCAGTCGACTGCCCCTGGGGCAATCGACTGGTATGGGGCTAGACAGACTGCGAGTCTGTCCTTTTCACCTATAAAAGGAGCACCTTTTTACACGTGAACGGTACGGTTCCGTATAGTAACAAGGTGCTGCCCAACTGAAAAGTGTTCTGGCTTCCTCTCACTCATTCTACGTCATTCTGTAAAGAGGAAGATCGCCGTTGTAAAGGTTTCTCCACCTGAAGGAGATTTTCATAGTGAAAGTGGTGCTCACGGCGTGGATCCTTGGACTAGTCACCCATCTGGGTGGATACCAAGTAAAATAACTTTGTTAGCATTGTTTCACTTTCTTTTGCATATTATTTCCGCTGCGCTAACAATTCTGTAGAGACCGAAAAAGTGCATTCACCCCCCCCCTCTGCACGCCTTAGACGATCTTTCAGTTGGTATCAGAGCAAGTGTGTTTTGGAAGATTTAACAGGCAACCAGGACAATTGTGATGGCGTTTCTAGAGGGATTCTCAACCGCACGACCTCTGTTCTTCGATGGGAACGACTTTGCCTATTGGAAAGGTAGGATGCAATACTATCTCATGAATGATATCGAAACTTGGATAAGTGTTGCAGATGGCTTCGAGGCGCCCGTCGATGAAAGAGGAGACCCAACACCGATGAGATCATGGTCGAAGGAGGTGATGAAGAGGGCGCAATCAAATGCCAAGGCCACCACCACACTACAATGCGGGCTCTCGAAGGAGCAACTGAATAAGGTGGGGTCATTCAAGAGCGCTAAGGAACTATGGGACAAGTTGGTTGAACTGAACGAGTGGTCAAACGAGTCCAGAAGAGCCAAGAAGGACTTGCTAGTGGCCCAACTACAATCCCTCTCCATGAAGAGCAACGAGATCGTCAGCCAGCTACATGGAAGGGTAAAAGAAGTGATAAACGAGCTCCATGTGATTGGAGAGAAAATAGAGAACCGGGACATCGTCAGGTACGTTCTACAAGCATTCCCAAGAACCACCTTGTGGGCATCCATGGTTGATGCTTACAAGGTATCAAGGGATTTATCTTTAGTTAAATTAGACGATTTGTTTTGTGAATTTGAACTACACGAGGAAGCTAACATTTCGGCCAAAGAGAAAGGTATTGCTTTTGTTGCAGAAAAGGAGAAGAAGAGGAGAAAGGAGAAGAAGAAGGTTATCTACTCATCTTCATCAGACTCAGAGGAGTCAAGCACCTCCATGGACAGTGACCAAGAGGCCTTCATGGTAAGAAAATTTCGTAGAGCATTTAAAAGTTTATCTAACAAATCCTATGCTAGGAAAGGGGCCAAAGGTAAGGGTAAGGCCAAGGACATAATCTGCTACAACTGCCACCAAGAGGGACATATGAAGAACGAGTGTCCCCAATTGAAGAAAAGGGATGACAAGAAGGAAGAAAAGAAGAAGAGTCACAAGAAGAAATCAAAGGGAAAGGAGAAGGGTGCCACCAACCTCAAGGCAACTTGGGATGATCCGTCATCCTCAGAGGAAGAAGAAGAGCAAGTCTCCCACTTTGCTCTTATGGCACAAGATTATTCAGACTCATCAGACGATGAACGAAGCTCAAGTAGTGAAGATGAGAGCTCCTCCACTTCATCATCAGAGTTAGAAGCTTCGGTAAGTGAGGTATACCACTTACCCTCCTCTACTTTAGTGAAAATAATTTCTAGCACGAACATGGACTTAGCTAAGGCTAGAAGTAAAGTTAAGGATCTAAAAGAACAAATTGTCATGCTTAGAGTAGAAGCTACAAAACTTAAGGACTTGCATGCTAGCTCTACCTCTTCACATGTTTTACACCTTGAAAATGAAAACATGGAATTAAGGAAACAGGTAGATGACCTCACGAAGGCTCTTAGGAAATTTCAAGTTTGATCAAGTAACCTTGACATGATCATCAACAGTCAAAGGGTTGTGTACAACAAGGCCGGGTTGGGTTATAGGCCTAAGACAAAGGAGGTAGCCTTTGTCTCACTTACCGGTAGGATTGGTGCATCTAGGAGACTAGGAGCTAGGGGAACCATAAAGAAGATATGGGTACCTAAGAGATTTCTAAATGATGCTTATGGATCAAAGATATGGGTACCAAAAAAGTATATTTTCCGTGTTATTTAGGTAAAGGTGAAAGAGGCCCCAACTATGTGGATAGTCGATAGTGGATGCTCAAGATGTTAGTGATATGAGAGAAGTGTCCTAAGGCAATCGCCTTATGATTGTAAACATTTATTTTAATAAATGATAATTCACTATTTGAGTATATATGTTTGTGTATTTGATTGAGATCTTAAACTCATCTACTGAATGTCCACAATACAATTCACAGCATAAGAGAATTTGTGATGGGATCACAACTAGTGATTATCTCTAAATGTTCAATTGTGAAGTATTGAAAATATCCCTAGTCGATGAATTGATAAAAACGGACACTATCAATTCTGTTGAGACTAGCATGGGTTATTCTCTAATCACCTGATTCTCACTGGCTGGTGACATTGGGATGTCCGGAGATAAACATGGATGTTAGTTAAGGGAACTAGTTCATTGGAGTGACTAGCTGTAAAACTTCATATGGTAATCTATATAGATATGTCAATGAAGTTCTTACTGCAGCTTAAGTGAGATGTTCCTTTGACTTGCGGTGTTTAAGTCATCTTGGTCATGGAGACTTATACTTTAACAACTTAAGCAAGCATCTCCAAGGAGGTGTGGACCCAGGATGATTGGGTATAAGCCAAAATGCCCGAAGATGTTTGAACAGCCTACAAAGGATTCACCACTCCTTGCGAGGAGATGTATACCCAGGCCTATCGTCGGATTGTTACTCAAAGCCTCTGGCCAGAGCATATCATGTTTAGAGTATGAGTCTCTTAAATACATAAGAGTAATTAGAAATCCAAAGGACGAGAAAGACACTACTTGGGCTAGGTGTGACGTAGTCAGTCTAGTGGGGACTGACACAAACAGACCATGTCCTGAACCAAGTGGGTATAAGATGGTGAAGGGAATGAGGCACGATTCATTAGAGCTGCTGAAGGGTTTCAGAATTACTTCTGAGATCAAACCGTTGATCTTTCGATTAATTGGGGGTCATGATGTACTACTAGGTGCCACTCATGATCGTTCTATAATTAGTTGATTATAGACGGCCAACATAAATCGAAAGCCTATTTAGTCACACGCACTACGAGTAATCCAAGAGATTTAAAACGAGTTAAAAATTGGATTTTCCAATCAAGAGAAATAAGTCGAATCTGAGTTAATCAGAGGCGCAACGGAAACTTAAAATGGCTAAGTCTTTTGAAGGCTTATTGGGCGAATTAAATGAGTTTAAATCGCGATCGGTTCGACTCAGTTTGGCCGGCCAAAGAGGGTGCCAACCCCCTTTGGTTTGGTCGGCCACATCAAGGGGAAGAAACCAATTTATTTGGTTTAATTAATAAAATAAATCTAGCACGATTTGTTTTATAAATTATGGATAAATAAATTTGTGTAAAGAAATTTATATAAATAAATTTATAGAAATTTATTCTTTTATGGAAATTAAAATGATCCATGAAATGGTTTATTTTAATTTTATAAAATCAATTATGAATTGATTTTTCCATAATAAGAAAGTTTATAAATTTCTTATAAAATTTATTCCATAATAAAAAGAGAGAAGGTATTTGTTTTATTATAAAGTTAGTTATAATAAAATTTGGTTTAAATGGAATAATTAATAAGAGAATTTATAGGATAAATTTCTTATGAAAAATTCCGTTAAAGAGAGACTTGGCAAAGGAAAGGCTACTATATAAAGGAACCAAAGGCAAGCCTTGAATTCCTAATTGAGTAATCAAGAGATTAGTAGCTCCCTCACTCTCTCTCTCTCTTATTCTCTCCCTCTCTTCCCCTTAGGGCCGGCGCCCCTCATCCCCTCCCTAGGGCTGGCGCACAACAACCCTAGGGCCGGCGCACCGCCCTCACCTTCAAGGAGTTGGCGTGAGCAACCATCACCAAGAAGGAGCCAAAGAAGAAGAAGAAGAAGCGGATCGCATCTCCTCCCTTCTCGGAATTTATATTCCGTTTCTTTGGTGGTTAGTTTCCTTTCTTCTCTCTTGATCTTCTAGTTGTGCCTTTAGAGAATCTAGTAGTTCTCGTCGGCACAAAACTCGTGACTTTGTGAAGTCATCCCAAAGAGAACTCGGCGTGGACGCCAATAGAGGTGGAGCTTCCAAGGGACGCTACGGTTGGATCTCGTCCCTTACTTCGAGTTACGCGAGGTACTTAGTAAATTAGTTTACTTTTCCGCAAAGTTTTAATTTATGATCATGTCAATACATCATAAGGTTGCATGCTAGATACGTGGTTAAAGTAATTTGAGAAATTATTTTATGGTAATTCTTCCGCTGCACGTAAAAATTTAAAATTTTACGAACCTGTATCCTTGTCAACATGCACCCGGTCCCAACACAAGACATATGACCGGGGATGTGAGCAAGTTCACCACTATCAGCTACCTAAGAGAAGGGATGGTCTCCTTTGGGAATAGTGGGAAGTTGAGAATCATTGGTAGGGACACAATTGAGGTATCTCCCACCATTTCCATACATAAGGTACTTCTAATCAAAGACATGAAATTCAATTTATTAAGTGTAAGTTAATTATGTGATGCCAGTTTTAAAGTTGAATTTCATGCTAGAAAATACATAATAAGGCAAAATGAATCGAATGCTATCATATTAGAAGAGTTTAGAGAGGCAAATTTATATTATCTTGATCTATCTTATGCTACTGACAATGTTGTCAAGTGTCTCATGTCTAAAGAAGAAGAAGAGTGGTTGTGGCACCGCAGACTTGGACATGTCAGCATGAGGAGCATTACAAGAGTGGCCAAGGAAGAATTGGTGAAGGGGCTCCCAATGATCAAGTACGAGAAGAACAAGTTGTGTGATGCATGCCAAGAGGGTAAGCAATCAAAAGCATCACACAAAGGTAAAACTCTAATCACTACTTCCTTACCTTTAGAACTTTTGCATATAGACTTGTTTGATTGTCATAGCACTCCTTCACTTATAGGGAGTAAGTATTACCTAGTGATAGTAGACGATTTTTCTAGGTTTACATGGGTCTACTTCTTGAAACATAAGGATGATACCCTAGAAATCTTCATAGGATTTAGTAAGAGGGTAGAAAACGAAAAACATACCAAAATAAATCGAATTAGGAGTGACCATGGTGGGGAGTTCCAAAATGCTAGTTTCACACAATTTTGTGTTGAAAATGGGTACAAGCATGAATTTTCATGTCCAAGGACTCCTCAACAAAATGGGGTAGTTGAGAGGAGAAACCGAGCCCTACAAGAAGCTGCTAGGACTATGCTTAATGCATATTCGTTTCCTAGCTATTTTTGGGCCGAAGCGGTTAACACCGCTTGTTATATTCAAAATCGGGTGTTGATACATAGGTTTTTAGGAAAAACACCTTTTGAACTATGGAATGGAAGGGTACCACAAGTCCACTATTTTAGAGTCTTTGGATGTAAAGTCTACATCTTAAATACCAAAGATGACCTAAGGAAATTTGAGTCAAAAGTCGATGAAGGGATTTTAGTAGGATACTCTCTAACTAGTAGGAGTTATAGAGTGTACAACAAGAGGACAAAGGTGATTGAGGAGTCCTCGAATGTTAAATTTGATGAAACAACTAGTACCTACCCTAGGAAGGCTTCAATTGATAAGGATATAGAAAAGGTCCAACCCCTTGCCCAAAGAATCCAAGACCTAAATTTGGAGGGCAATGATCAAGGGGGAGTAAGAAGTACCCTAGAGGATGAGGAAGAAGGAGGAAATGAACCTACAACCTCTAGGCCTTTGAGACATCACCATGATCACCCCATTGACCAAATAGTAGGTGATGTCACTCAAGGAGTAAGGACTAGATCCTATTTTAGGGATCAAACTAGTCAAATAGCTCTAATCTACCAATTAGAACCCAAGACCATTGATGAGGCATTGGGAGATGTTGATTGGGTCTTAGCTATGCAAGAAGAGCTAAATCAATTTGAAAGAAGTGAAGTTTGGGAATTAGTTCCTAGGCCAAATGATTGTACTATAGTAACCACTAGATGGGTCTTTAGGAACAAACTAGATGACCAAGGTAAGATCACTAGGAACAAGGCTAGATTGGTAGCTAGGGGATTTAACCAAGTTGAGGGACTAGATTATGATGAGACATATGCCCCCGTAGCTAGGCTAGAATCAATTAGAATTCTACTAGCCTATGCCGCTCACATGGGTTTCACACTTCACCAAATGGATGTGAAGTCGGCCTTCCTAAATGGGATCATTAAGGAAAAGGTTTATGTAGAACAACCCCCGGGTTTGAGGACACTAACTATCCAAGACACGTGTTCAAATTAAGAAAAGCCTTATATGGATTGAAACAAGCTCCCCGAGCTTGGTATGAAAGGCTTTCTTCATTTTTAGTGTCTAAGGGGTTTAGGAGAGGAACAATTAACCCTACATTGTTCCTAAAATCTAAGGATAAGGACATATTTGTTGCCCAAGTCTATATAGATGAACTCATTTTTGGGTCAACAAATAATGACTTCCTACAAGAATTTATCAAGTGTATGGAAGATGAATTTGAAATGAGTCTTGTAGGAGAGTTAACTTTCTTCTTAGGCCTTCAAGTTAAGCAAACTAATGAAGGTACACATGTATTTCAAACCAAATATGCTAAGGAGATGCTAAAGAAATTTGGTTTAGAAAATGCTAAGGTAGCATCTACACCCATAGGAACCAATGTGAAAATGGATGGTGACCTTGAAGGTAAAATGGTAGACTCTAAACAATATAGGAGCATGATTGGTAGCCTCCTATACCTAACCGCTAGTAGACCCGACATACTTTTGCGGTAGGTATGTGTGCTAGGTACCAATCTTATGCCAAAGAGTCACATTTGGTTGTAGTCAAGAGGATCTTAAGGTATGTGAAAGGGACCCTCAATGTCGGACTTTGGTATCCTAGAACCCCTAGTGTTGATCTAATTGGATACACCGACTCGGACTACGCGGGGTGTAAGCTAGATAGGAAGAGTACAAGTGGAGGGTGTCAATTTCTTGGGTCTTCCTTAGTTAGTTGGAGTAGCAGAAAACAACCATGCGTTGCCCTATCAACAACGGAAGCGGAATATGTGGCAATGGGTGGGTGTGTTTCCCAACTCCTTTGGATCATGCACACCTTAGAGGATTATGAGTTACATTACACCAAAGTCAAAGTTTTGTGTGATAATGTAAGTACAATCAATTTAACTAAAAATCCGGTTCACCACTCTAGGACAAAACACATTGAAGTGAAACATCACTTCATTAGATACCATGTGGCAAGGGGAGACATAGAACTACACTATGTTGAATCAAAGTCGAACCTAGCCGACATCTTTACCAAGCCTCTTCCCGAATCGGAGTTTACATCCTTAAGAAGAGGGCTTGGATTGTGTTTTGTGGAAGTATAGGATGAACTTGGAGTCATTAGTCTTGTAAAAGGGTGCTTGATCCATTAGGGTGATACATTTGGCTCACTTGTGCTTATGACACATTGTTGAACCATTAAAAGTATCAAAATATGAAAATTAGACCAACTATGGGGAAGGCAAGTGTTTAATTAATGGACACTTTGCCCAAGGATCATAGTTGGACATTTTAAACCTTTGAAAACCATTTTATGCCATACATACTTTGCCATGTTTTTAAAAGTCATATGATTGCAAAATTGATTTGAAAGTTTGATACAAAATGTAGTGGTTTTCAAAACTTTTGGATTTTTATCAAAAGTCATGCATGTTTGAAATTTTATATGGTTTAATATTTTTTCCTTGTAGAGTATAACATTTCAAACATGTATGCAAAATTTTACAATTTTTGGAATTTTTTGGAATTTACTGGGAGTTTCTGAAATTCGACAGAAAAGCTGAAAATTTAGACTGATAGCGTATCAGTCGACTGGCACGCAAGTTTTCAGCCACTGTGAGAAAATTCAGAAATTGAAAATTCTCTCATTTGATGCCATGGGTTTTGGTTGCTTGAGGCAATCATTTTGATGGTGTCAAAGGGGGAGAATGGGTGGTTTAAGTTAGAATTTTAACTTGGAATGGATGGTTTAAGGTTTTCTTTCTAACTTAGAACTTGAATGTTTAAAAATGGAGAAGACATGGATTAAGGGGGAGGCACCTCTTAGATTCTGATATGTCTTATATTTTTAATATATTATTGTTATTAAGTGGTAACTTAACTTGGAATTAGATTAGAATTGAAAATGGGGAGAAGACATAGATTAAGGGGGAGGCTACCTCTTAGGGTTATTATGTCTCATGCCTTTTCAATTGTTATCTATTGTTGTTGTTTTTGCTACTGTTATTTATCTCTAACTTAAACATATTGCCACGCATCAAAAAGGGGGAGATTGTTGAGGCAATCGTCCCTTAAATGATTGGAAGATCATGATTTTGATGTGTGTGGTTGAATATGTTTATAGTTAGAGTGTTATGTTGTATTTGATGTGTGTGATTGAGTTTGCAGGACTTGGAGAATCACACATGGTGGACATATCCGAGGGACTAGAGCCGAGGGAGGAGAGCTCCAAGGGCAAGCCGGGAAGTGGACTTCAAGGGCACACGTGAAGGGTGGCATGGAGGCAAGCCAAGGGAAGGCTTCCGTGCGCATCCGAGGGACGATAGCTAGAGGAAGAGGACTTCAGGGGGCGAGACAAGGGAGCAGACTTGAAGGCACACGCGAAGGAGAAGGTCCGGAGTGGCTGAAGCTAAGCTGTAAGGCAGGGCAGTCGACTGGCCCTGTGGCAGTCGACTGCCAAAACCCACAGAAAGTTTACGGCCTCGGACCAGTCGACTGGCCTTGAGGCAGTTGACTGGTATACCCCGAAACTAGCCATTGGCCAGCAGTTAATGTTGGGCCAGTCGATTGCCCTTGGGGCAGTCGACTGGTACGGGGCTGGACAGACTGCGAGTCTGTCCTTTTCACCTATAAAAGGAGCACCTTTTTACACGTGAATGGTACGGTTCCGTACAGTATCAAGGTATTGTCCAACTGAAAAGTATTCTGGCTTCCTCTCACTCATTCTACGTCATTCTGTAAAGAGAAAGATCGCCATTGTAAAGGTTTCTCCACCTGAAGGAGATTTTCATAGTGAAAGTGGTGCTCGCGGCGTGGATCCTTGGACTAGTCACCCATCTGAGTGGATACCAAGTAAAATAACTTTATTAGCATTGTTTCACTTTCTTTTGCATATTATTTCCATTGCGCTAACAATTTTGTAGAGACCGAAAAAGTGCATTCACCCCCCCCCCTCTGCACGCCTTAGACAATCCTTCAAGTATCACATGCCAGGTATAGCACAAACAGTATCAACAAGACAAATAGAAGGGTTATGCCATAATCTATTACTCTATTGCTAAATAAAGCATATCAAGCATATATCTATGACTAATCTAAAAGAAGAGTCAGAGGTACCCTCCTCCTGATGTGGTAGTCCGCAACCGTGTGTAGGGAACCCCCTGTCCAATGTATATTTGTAACCAATCAGTGTCCTGCATCAAACAAATTCAACTTAGCTAATTTACAGTATACAAATCAGCTAAGTTATCCACTTCTATTTATAATTACCAAATAGCCTAACCCAACCAACCCAGATTGGGTTCAAATTAGGTTTAACCCAACCTTAACCCAATCAACAGCGAGTTAATCAATTAAACCCTATAGCTCTATAATACACAGAGAACAGGAAGAACCAAATTGAATTCTAATGTTCTAAGAGATAGAAATCAAAACCAATATCAACCAGCAGATGCCCAGCCAAAACCCTAACACAGAACTTGAACCATTACCACCTCCGATCAGGCACAACCGAAATCAAATAACCCAACTCACACAGAAACCTGGACACCACCAAATCTATACAGAGTAACCCTCTAATCAAAGAAAAATCAACACCCACTGATCAGTAGAGCAATCGAAGCCAACTTGACCACCCAGATTCTGATCACAACCCAGATTGGAAACCAAAATCTCGAGTAGAAACCTCTCAAACCAAAACATTGGAACACCTACACATCACCGGATCAAGAAGAAAAGAAAAGATAATTGGCCAAGAAACCCAATGCATACATCAAATCTGATTACCCTCACTGACCAGATCCTAAACACAAATTGAAGCTAATGAAACCAAATCGAAGCTCACAACGAATGCTCCAAACGGATGAATAGATCCTCAACATCAAACGGCCAGATAGTGAGGTCGTGATCATCATCATCAAGACAATACAAAACCCAGGGATCGAAAACCTAAATTTCAACTAAAAACTAAGTAACAAATCCCATATCCCTTACCTTGTTTAGATCCGGCGACGTTTTAGCGCCCGGTGGGGAGATCGGGAAGATGGTGAGGACGCCCAACTCCAGAGACTGGTGGCCAATCCACGCTTGAGATAAAAAAAAAAGGTCGTGCGAGAGGGCGCCGGCTTTGCTGCGGCTACCAGCTAGGGGCACGTGAAGGGAAGAAGAGAAGAGAGTTGGCTGCGACGTCGGGCGAGGAGGTGGCGCTCCGGCTTCCGCAAAGCCTCGCGAAGGGGAGAAGAGGAGTCGGGTGTGGCTATTGCGCGTGAGGAGAAGAAGAGGAAGAGGAACGAGAGAGCAACGGGCGAAACCGATCTGATCCCGATCGCTTGGAAGAGGAGAAGTCAGGAACTTAAGGGATTTTGGCGTTTTTGCAATTTGGCCCCCTCTTCTTCCAAACTCACCATCTACTCCCTTGTCTATAGAAATTTTGCATTTAACCCCTTTCGAATTTAGGTATTTTTACATTTAGTAAAAGAGTTGAGAATAAGAAACATCTCAAAATCAACCGAATTAGAAGTGATCATGGTGGAGAGTTTGAGAATTCAAACTTCTCTCATTTTTATCTAGAGAATGGGTACAAACATTAATTTTCATGTCCAAGAACCCCACAACAAAATGGTGTTATAGAAAGAAGGAATAGGGCTTTACAAGAAGCGGCTAGGACTATGCTTAACGCTTACTCCTTACCTAGCTATTTTTGGGCGGAAGCGGTAAATACTGCTTGCTACATCCAAAACTGAGTTTTAATTCATAGGGTTTTAGGAAAACACCGTTTGAATTATGGAATCAGAAAATTCCTCAAATTCACTATTTTAGAGTTTTTGGGTGTAAGGTCTATATTTTTAATACTAAGGATGATCTAAGAAAATTTGAGTCTAAGGCGGATGAAGGAATCTTAGTTGGATATTCATCTACTAGTAGAGGGTATAGGGTGTATAACAAGAGGACTAGAGTGATTGAGGAATCTTCCAATATGGATTTTGATGAGTCTACTAGCACATACCTTAGGAAGTCCTCCATTGACAAGGATATAGAAAAAAATCAAAACACTACCCAAGAAATGCAAGACTTACATTTAGGGGGCATTGATCAAGGGGGAGGGAGAAGTGCATTGGAAGAAGAAAAAGACAATGATAAATATGTAGTAAATGAGCCTATAACCTCTAGGACTCTAAGACAACATCAAGATCATCCTATTGATCAAATAGTTGGAGATATTACCCAATGAGTAAGGACTAGATCCTACTTTAGAGATCATACTAGTCAAATTACCTTAATTTCACAACTAGAGCCAAAATCAAATAATGAAGCCTTAGGTGATGTGGATTGGATTCTAGCCATGCAAGAAGAGTTGAACCAATTTGAAATGAGTGAAGTGTGAGAGTTGGTTCCTAGACCCAATGATAGTACCATTGTCACAACAAGATGGGTTTTTAGGAACAAATTGGATGATCAAGGGAAGATTACTAGAAACAAGGCTAGGTTAGTGGCAAGGGGGTTCAATCAAGTTGAGGGTGTTGATTATGATGAAACATATGCTCCCGTAGCTAGATTGAAATCCATCTGGATTTTATTAGGATATGCTGCTCACATGGGTTTTAAGCTTCATCAAATGGATGTGAAATCGACATTTCTTAATGGGGATATTAAGGAGGAAGTGTATGTAGAGCAACCATCCGGATTTGAAAATCTAAACTACCCTAATCATGTCTATAAACTAAGGAAGACCTTATATGGATTAAAACAAGCACCCCGGGCTTGGTATGAAAGACTCTCATCTTTCCTAGTATCTAAGGGTTTTAGAAGGGGAACAATTGATCCAACTTTATTTCTAAAATCTAAGGATAAGGACATTTTTGTGGCCCAAGTTTATGTTGATGACATCATTTTTGGATCAACAAATAATGAGTTTCTTCATGAGTTTATCAAGTGTATGGAGAATGAGTTTGAAATGAGTCTTGTTGGGGAATTGACCTTTTTCTTAGGGTTACAAGTCAAACAAACAAATGAGGGGACTCATGTGTATCAAACAAAATATGCTAGGGAAATTATAAAGAAATTTGGATTAAAAAATGCTAAAGGTGCATCTACCCCCATTGGAACAAATGTAAAGATGGATAGTGATCTTGAAAAGAAGGTAGTGGATCCAAAGCAATATAGGAGTATGATTGGTAACTTGTTGTATCTAACCGCTAGTAGACCGAATATATTATTTTCAGTAGGTATGTGTGCAAGGTATCAATCTTGTGCCAAAGAGTCTCACGTAGTGGTAGTAAAGAGGATCTTAAGGTATATTAAGGGTACACTTAATGGCAGACTTTGGTATCCTAGAACTCCAAACATTGAACTATTTGGATACACCGACTTGGATTATACGGGTTACAAATTAAATAGAAAGAGTACTAGTGGTGGATGTCAATTTATTGAATCATCTTTAGTTAGTTGGAGTAGTAGGAAGCAACCATGTGTTGCCTTATCAACAACCGAGGCCGAATATGTATAAATGGGTGGGTGTGTGTCTCAATTACTTTGGATCATGCATACCTTAGAAGATTATGAGCTTCATTACTCTAAGGTCAAGGTTTTATGTGAAAATGTGAGTACTATTAATTTGCCTAAAAATTCGGTGCATCATTCTAAGACAAAACACATTGAAGTGAAGCATCATTTTTGTAACGCCTGAAAATTCTCAAAACAAATTTTAGAAATATCGTAGAATTAATTCAGAATTTATGGATATTTTTATAGAATTTTTCCATGAACAAATAAGGCAAAAAAATGAAATCCGGTGCATCATTCTAAGACAAAACACATTGAAGTGAAGCATCATTTTTGTAACGCCCGAAAATTCTCAAAACAAATTTTAGAAATATTGTAGAATTAATTCGGAATTTATGGATATTTTTATAGAATTTTTCCATGAACAAATAAGGAAAAAAACGAATAAAAATAGAATGCGTAGTAAAAAATCTTAAGTAAGATTTGATCCCTAGGGGAAAAGACTTACCAAGTGGGCTAGTCTGTTTTCATTGAGATGGAATAGAGGAAAAGATAAATAAGGCAGAGTTAGTTAAATTTTCCCATGAGTATAAAAGGGGATCTTAGGGTTTTTAGATTCATTCTTTTCCCTCACATCTTCTCACCGCCGACTCCCTCTCTCCCTCTCACAATTTTTCTTCCTCTTCCTCTCTTCTCTTGCCGCCCAAGATAAAGGGGAAGCAAAAGGAAGGTCTCAACAGGCCCTATTCTCTACGGGGACCCTCGTAGACGCGAGGAGAACGCCAAGAAGCAAGAAGAACGTTGTAGTTCGACGTTCCCTCAGGAATTTCAGATTTTTATTCGTAAGAAAACCTAGCGCAGGATGTAAGTATCCCTCACCTGCAGTATAAGTAGTTTCGGTTGAGTTTTCATATGCTTTACTTCCTTGTATGTATGTTTTACGATTAGAAATCGTAAATTATGAACAAACACGTTGTGCTACCCTTCAGTTTTAGGTCAAGGAGCACGTTAGGTGTTTGTTAAATTGTTCAGTTCAGTTAATGCTATAGAAAGCATTAAAGAATAGAAATTCTTGCTTCCGTTTATGATTGGGACCAAGGTCCAACGGGATGGGCTCCTCGTTGCCCCTAGGTTTAGATAACCTAGTAAAAGCAAGAATCAGAAGGGAAAAAGAAAAGTATAAAAGAACTATTTTATTTTCAGTTGGCATTGTACCGGACTTTGGTCCAGGGATAGGCTCCAAGTTGCCTCTAGGTTTAGATAACCTAGTATGGGATGGGTTCCTAGTTTCCCCTAGGTTTAGATAACCTAGTAGAACCCGAATGGATTCAGGATTTGCTACCTCGGATTTATTAGGGATGCGCGCACAGTTGGTACATTGCCGGGCCCACAGCAGTTGATTATTACTTTCACCTACTATATGCATTTAGTTTTCAGAAATTCATTTTAGTATGTGGTGAATTTAATAATTAGTTTTATGTTAATCAGTTTCAGTTCAGATATGTATGTCATGCTATAGCATAGTTTTCAGTTTTAGTTCAGTATGTGCCATGTCTCAGTTATATGCCAGGATATTCTATGATATGTATTTTAGCATGAGCATAGCATGATTATTTATGGACATGAGCGTGTATTTGCATAGCATGTTTTACAAAAGCATAATTCGAGTTTTATAGTTTTGTGAGGCTAGATGGTACTTACTAAGCTTTATGCTTATTAGTTTGCATTTCCTTATACTGCAGATACAGGTAAAGGAAAGCACTAGTAGCGGAGGCGGCGGGCTTGATGCAAAGTGTGTGTGATGGTGGAGTTGGAATAAAAGTCTTCGGAACTTGCAAAGCATAGAAATACTCCTTTTTATGCTTCTTTAATTATTCTGCAATATACAATGAGAACCATGTATTAACTTATTTAGACTCGTTATTTGTGGTGCCTAGTGTACCTAAAGTAGCTTATTTACCTGATTTAATAATTGTTTAGTGGATGTTGAATGATATGAGTTACTACTTGTAATATGGTGATTTCGATCCATGTTTACGCTTTAGGAGTAAGAACTTGATATTTTTGATCTACATGCTAAATACTTAAGATATGCTTGTTTTAAGATTAATGCACCATATAGAATGATATGTAGTAGCTAAGGATGTCTTTAGATAGGAATACTGAATAGTTTCAATAAGAAGTTGATACGAACTTGGCACATTCACGTTATGCTTCTACATGTCATTTTTGTGATTTCTAAGTTGCTATACATGCTAGAAACCCTCCAAAAACATGTAATAAATGCCCTAGAATAGTTGTGGAACTTTATTTATGTCACTATGCTTGTTGGATATGATTTTGGTACATTGTAGCTCAAGTTTGATAAGTTCTGGAAATCTGAAAGCTGGATTTTCAGAACTACCAGTCGACTGGGAAAACACCAGTTGACTGGTATCGGGCACAGAAACATTCTGTGGCCCGACCAGTCTGTGGCCCGACCAGTCGACTGGCATATAGCAGTCGACTGGTACTGTGTAAAACAAAAGCGGTGTAGAGCAGCTGGTTAGTACTTTAGTCATGCAACGCAGAGGTTGGAGGATTGAATCCTGGCTGAGCTAATAAAATTAAAGTTTTTGTTTTTATTCTGGCTGGTTAGTACTTTCAACATGATTATGAATTGTTAGTTCAGTAAATAGCAAAATAAGTTTTTTTAAATTCTCCCAGTTGGTTTAGCATTAAAAGAATATAATGATCAATAGTAATCAGTTAGTCAGCCAGTTAGTTAGTAAGTAGCGATCCGCCTTAAAGCTTAGTACAAGAAGGCGGGTCGTTACAGAGTGGTATCAGAGCAAGTTCCATCTTTCCTCCCCACACACATCAGCATCAGACCTGCAGCTTCCAAGTAAGAGTATCTCTCACATTACTTATGTTTTCTTGCTTTTTCATTTCCTACTTAACTGAAGCATGTTTATAACTCATGACACTTTAATATAGTTATAGTAAATATATATGTCCTCTGTTATTTAGATAATGACTAGTGGACGCCCAACTAGAAGGGCACCAGCTACTGAGCCTCAATAGGAGGCAACTGACATAGTGACTCCACCTAATCCCATGAAGATAGTGGCTCAACTCCAGAGATAGATAGTTGAGCAATAGTAAGAGATAGCCACTTTAAGGGCTAATCAGCAGACCACACCTACTACTACGCCAGGACCAAATGTGGAAACCCCAATAGTGATAGAGGATCCACTTTGAGCACCAATCCCACCGATAGCACCAGAAGCCCCAGCAGTAGGAGCTAGATAAGAAGCATATCTGATTCAGTGGCAGAAACTCAAACCAGAGACCTTTTCAGGCACTAGTGAACCATGGGATGCACAAGCCTGGTTCAAAACCCTGGAGAGTACCATGGAGCTTTTGGACTGACTAGAACATGAGAAAGTGAAGTGCGCCTCCTATTTGCCTAGCAGGAGATGCTAGAATGTGGTGGGAAAGAGTGAAGGCCAAGCGAGACATAAATCAGATGACGTGGGTCAACTTCGAAGCTGAGTTCTTCAAAGAATTCTTTCATATACGGGTTACTAACCGACATTATGATGAATTCACTGAATTTCGTCAAGGTAACCTATCAGTAGAGGAAGCCGTGAAGAGATTCAACAGACTGGCTCGCCTGTGCCCTGAACTGGTCAGCACTAAACGAGAGCGAGTCAGGTTAATGCTCAAGATGCTAAGGCCAGAAATAGCATTAAATGTGGCCAGCAGCGTCCATAGGCCGCAAACCTCAGAAGAACTAGTTAACAGTGCTCTGATCACCGAGCACTACCTGAACAGCCTGCAACAGCAGAAGTCAGTCATGATAGAATGTAAAGGCCAAGGCAGTTCAGGAACTCAGAAACCCCAGGGCGTTCGCAGAGAAGTTAACTATACCTCCAGATGTACTCAGTGGCCAGTTCTTAACCACCCTACCTTCAGGAGAGATTATGGCATCCACGCACTGGCTCCGTGCAGTGCCAATCAGTATAGCGGGCAGAGAGCTTTATGGTGATCTGATAGTGCTAGATATGACTGATTATGATGTCATTTTTGGAATGGACTTCCTAATCAAGTACGGTGCCTCCATAGAATGCCGTAAAAGGAAAGTCATATTCCAACCTGAAGAAAGAGTGCAGTTTGAATACATCGGGGAACCCAAGAGAAAGGCCAAGAAATTTCTCTCAGCTCTAAAAGCACAGAAATTGCTGGATTCAGGATGTACCAGATTTCTAGCACATATAGTCAATACCGAACAAGAGAAGGACCAAAAGCTAGAAGAGGTCCCAGTGGTATGTGACTACCCAGCAGTCTTCACTGACGAGTTACCAGGCGTAGCGCCAGACAGGGAGATAGAGTTTGAGATAGATCTCATTCCAGGTACCAATCTCATTTCAAAAGCACCATACCATATGGCTCTAGCAGAATTAAGAGAACTTCAGGAGCAACTACAGGAGCTGCTCGACAAGGGCTTCATATGCCCTAGTCATTCACCTTGGGGAGCTCCCGTATTGTTCGTGAAGAAGAAAGACGGGTCCATGCGCTTGTGTATAGATTACCGGGCGTTGAATCAAGGTACCATCAAGAACAAGTATCCCTTGCTAAGAATTGATGACTTGTTCGATCAGCTAAAGGGAGCAGCAGTGTTCTAAAAAAAATAGGCTTGAGATCGGGTTATCACCAGGTGAAAGTTAAAGAAGGCGACATCCCCAAGACAGCTTTTAGAACAAGATAAGGACACTATGAGTTTGTAGTTATACCTTTTGGTGTAACGAACGCTCCAGCAACTTTTATGGACCTCATGAACAGAGTGTTCCAAGAATATTTAGATAAGTTTGTTATCGTCTTCATCGATGACATTCTGATATATTCCAAGACTCAGAAGGAACACGCAGAACACCTGAAAACAGTATTAGAGATTCTTCAGCAGGGCCAACTCTATGCGAAATTCTCCAAGTGCGAGTTTTGGCTCAATCAGGTGTCTTTTCTGGGTCACATCATCTCCAAGGATGGTGTGATGGTAGACCCCAGCAAAATAGAAGCAGTAAGTAACTGGTCAGACCGAAGAATGCCAGTGAGATCAGAAGTTTTCTGGGTCTAGCCGGTTACTACAGAAGTTTGTAGAGAATTTCTCCAGAATAGCCTCCCCACTGACAGCTCTTACCAGAAAGAACAGAAAGTTTCAGTGGACAGAGGACTGCGAGAACAGTTTTACAGAATTAAGAGAAGATTGACTAGTGCTCCATCTTGACTCTTCCAGAGACCACTGACAGCTTTAACATATATAGCGATGTGTCTAAATTAGGACTTGGAGCAGTGCTGATGCAGAATGGCAAGGTTATTGCCTATGCCTCTAGACAACTCAAGGATTATGAGAAGAATTACCCTACCCATGACCTTGAGCTAGCTGCAGTAGTGTTCGCTCTCAAGATTTGGAGGCATTACTTATACGGAGCTCAGTGTAGGATTTTCACAGATCATCAGAGTCTAAAGTATTTCTTTACTCAGAAGGATCTGAACATGAGACAACGCAGGTGGCTTGAGCTAGTCAAGGATTATGACATTGACATCCTCTACCATCCAGGTAAAGCTAATAAGGTGGCAGACGCGCTTAGCAGGAAATCTAGTGCCACCCTACTAGCTTTGTCTACGATGTCACAGCCCCTTCGGAAGGAAATATCCGGGTTCGGACTGGAAATTATAGTTGGGAAGCTCTCCACTTTGACATTAGTGTCAACCCTGCTTGAAGACATCCAGACAGCACAGGATCAGGATCCTGACCTTCAGAAAATCAAGCAGGGGATAGCAGAACCAGAAAATGGGGAGTTTCGCCTATCAGATAGTGGGACACTGTACTGCGGTGACCGCTTATGTGTTCCGAACCAAGAAGAGCTCCGAAGGAAGATCCTAGAGGAAGCACATAGATCTCCTTATGCAATGCATCCTGGTTCCACCAAAATGTACCAAGACCTCAGGGGACGTTTTTGGTGGCCTGGGATGAAGAGAGACATCGCCAGATATGTCAGTACCTGTCTGACATGCCAAAGGGTCAAGGCAGAACATCAGAGACCAGGAGGAGTTCTGCAGCCTATCCAGATTCCAGAATGGAAATGGGAAGATATTTCCATGGATTTTATAGTGGGACTACCCAGAACAACAAATGGATATGATGCGATCTGGGTAATAGTTGACAGATTGACTAAGTCTGCCCACTTCCTAGCTATCAGGATCTCCTATTCCATGGAACAGCTAGCTCAGTTATACCTCAAGGAGATCGTCAGACTACATGGAGTCCTAGGACTATCATTTCAGATAGGGACAGTAGGTTCACTTCGCACTTCTGGGAGTGCGTACAGACAGCACTAGGCACCAAACTGAAGTTTAGCACAGCTTTCCATCCTCAGACAGATGGTCAGACAGAGAGAGTTAATCAAGTACTAGAAGATATGCTCAGAGCTTGTGCTTTAGATTTCAAGGGCAGTTGGTGCAGATACTTGTGCTTAGCGAATTCGTCTACAACAATAGTTATCAGGCCACTATTGGCATGGCACCCTATGAGGCTTTATATGGGCGGAGGTGTAGATCTCCTATCTGCTGGTATGAGGGTGGTGAGAGGCAAGAGTTAGGCCTACAGACAGATCTTATAAATGATACCACCGTAGCCATACAGCAGATCCGCCAGAGAATAGAAACAGCTCAGAGCCGCCAGAAGAGCTATGCTGGTACCCGGCGCAGACCATTAGAGTTTGAAGTTGGGGATTCAGTATTCCTCAGAGTGGCTCCCATGAAGGGAGTAATGCGTTTTGGGAAGAAGGGCAAGCTAAGTCCCAGATATGTAGGACCATACCCCATCACTAGAAGAGTTGGCAAAGTAGCTTATGAGTTGGAGCTACCTCAGGAGATGTCAGCTATCCACAATGTATTTCATGTTTCCATGCTGAAGAAGCATATCCCAGATGCCACCCAGGTGATAGAGCCACAGACGGTACAAGTTCGCGAAGATCTCAGTTATGATAGTCGGCCTATTCAGATAATAGACCGAGCAGTTAAGAAATTACGAAACAAGGAGGTACCATTAGTGAAAGTCATATGGCAAAATCACAGAGTAGAAGAGGCAACATGGGAACCAGAGGACAGCATGAGGCAGAAATACCCAGAATTGTTTTAAGTTCGAGGACGAACTTTTTATAAGGTATGGGGGATTGTAACGCCCGAAAATTCTCAAAACAAATTTTAGAAATATCCTAGAATTAATTCTGAATTTATGGATATTTTTATAGAATTTTTCCATGGACAAATAAGGCAAAAATGAATAAAAATAGAATGCGCAGTAAAAAATTTAAGTAGGTTTGAACCCTGGACCTATACGTGAGAGAGAAAGACTTACCAAGTGGGCTAATTTTTTCATTGAAATGAATAGAGGGAAGATAAATAAGGCAGAGTTAGTTAAATTTTCCCATGAGTATAAAAGGGGAACTTAGGGTTTTTAGATTCATTCTTTTCCCTCACATCTTCTCACCGCCGACTCCCTCTCTCCCTCTCGTGATTTTTCTTCCTCTTCCCCTCTTCTCTTGCCGCCCAAGACAAAGGGGAAGCAAAAGGAAGGTCTCAAGAGACCCTATTCTCTACGGGGACCCTCGTAGACGCGAGGAGAACACCAAGAAGCAAGAAGAACGTTGTAGTTCGATGTTCCCTCAGGAATTTCAGATTTTTTATTCGTAAGAAAACCTAGCGCAGGATGTAAGTATCCCTCACCTGTAGTATAAGTAGTTTCGGTTGAGTTTTCGTATGCTTTACTTCCTTGTATGTATGTTTTACGATTAGAAATCATAAATTATGAACAAACACGTTGTGCTACCCTTCAGTTTTGGGTCAAGGAGCACGTTAGGTGTTTGTTAAATTGTTCAGTTCAGTTAATGCTATAGAAAGCATTAAAGAATAGAAATTCTTGCTTCAGTTTATGATTGGGACCAAGGTCCAACGGGATGGGCTCCTAGTTGCCCCTAAGTTTAGATAACCTAGTAAAAGCAAGAATCAGAAGGGAAAAAGAAAAGTATAAAAGAACTATTTTATTTTCAGTTGGCATTGTACCAGACTTCGGTCCAGGGATAGGCTCCAAGTTGCCTCTAGGTTTAGATAACCTAGTATGGGATGGGTTCCTAATTTCCCCTAGGTTTAGATAACCTAGTAGAACCCTAATGGATTCGGGATTTGCTACCTCGGATTTATTAGGGATGCGCGAACAGTTGGTACATTGCCGGGCCCACAGCAGTTGATTATTACTTTCACCTACTATATGTATTTAGTTTTCAGAAATTCATTTTAGTATGTGGTGAATTTAATAATTACTTTTATGTTAATCAGTTTCAGTTCAGATATGTATGTCATGCTATAGCTTAGTTTTCAGTTTTAGTTCAGTATGTGCCATGTCTCAGTTATATGCCAGGATATTCTATGATATGTATTTTAGCATGAGCATAGCATGATTATTTATGGACATGAGCGTGTATTTGCATAGCATGTTTTACAAAAGCATAATTCGAGTTTTATAGTTTTGTGAGGCTAGATGGTACTTACTAAGCTTTATGCTTATTAGTTTGCATTTCCTTATACTACAGATACAGGTAAAGGAAAGCACTAGTAGCGGAGGCGGCGGGCTTGATGCAAAGTGTGTGTGATGGTGGAGTTGGAATAAAAGTCTTCGGAACTTGCAAAGCATAGAAATACTCCTTTTTATGCTTCTTTAGTTATTCCGCAATATACTATGAGAACCATGTATTAACTTGTTTAGACTCGTTATTTGTGGTGCCTAGTGTACCTAAAGTAGCTTATTTACCTGATTTAATAATTGTTTAGTGGATGTTGAATGATATGAGTTACTACTTGTAATATGGTGATTTAGATCCATGTTTACGCTTTAGGAGTAAGAACTTGATATTTTTGATCTACATGATAAATACTTAAGATATGCTTGTTCTAAGATTAATGCACCATATAAAATGATATGTAGTAGCTAAGGATGTCTTTAGATAGGAATATTGAATAGTTTTAATAAGAAGTTGATACGAACTTGGCACATTCACGTTATGCTTCTACATGTCGTTTTTGTGATTTCTAAGTTGCTATACATGGTAGAAACCCTCCAAAAACATATAATAAATGCCCTAGAATAGTTGTGGAACTTTATTTATGTCACTATGCTTATTGGATATGATTTTGGTACATTGTAGCTCAAGTTTGATAAGTTCTGGAAATCTGAAAGCTGGATTTTCAAAACTACCAGTCGACTGGGAAAACACCAGTTCACTGGTATCGGGCACAGAAACATTCTGTGGCCCGACCAGTCGACTGACATATAGCAGTCGACTGGTACTCTGTAAAACAAAAGCGGTGTAGAGCAGCTGGTTAGTGCTTTAGCCATGCAACGCAGAGGTTGGAGGATCAAATCCTGGCTGAGCTAATAACATTAAAGTTTTTGTTTTTATTCTGGCTGGTTAGTACATTCAACATGATTATGAATTGTTAGTTCAGTAAATAGCAAAATAAGTTTTTTAAATTCTCCCAGTTGATTTAGCATTAAAAGAATATAATGATCAATAGTAATCAGTTAGTCAGCCAGTTAGTTAGTAGGTAGCAATCCACCTTAAAGCTTAGTACCAGAAGGCGGGTCGTTACAATTTTATTAGGGATCATGTAGCAGGGGCGACATAGAATTACATTATGTTGAATCAAAGTATAACCTTGCTGACATATTTACCAAGCCTCTTCCCGAAGCGGAGTTCACATCTTTAAGAAGTGGACTTGGTATGTGTTTTGTAGAAGTGTAAGATTGACCTTGGAATGATACAATAGGAAGGTAGTGCATGATCCATTAGGATGATACAAATGATTCACTTATGCTTATGGTATATTGTTGGGTTATTAGATGTATCACATTATTGAAAATAGACCAACTATGGGGAAAGTAAATGTTTAATTAATGGGCATTCTTGCCCAAAGATCATAGTTGGACATTTCTAATATTTCAAAAATATTTCTGTGTTTATTTGCTAAGGCATAGGTTTGGGAAACACATAATTTCAAAATTATGTAGAAAGTTTAATACAAAATTGAAGTTTTTCAAAGTTTTTGAGTCTTTGTCAAAAAGTCAAACATGTTTGGATTTTTCATGAACTTATATTTTTCTCTGCTAGAGTACATCATATGAAACATGTTTGCAAACTTTTATGTTTTTCGAATTTTCTGGAATTAATGGTGCGTTTCTGAAATTCGGCCCAAAATCTGAAGTATGCAGACTGAGCGACTGGTACCTCTGATTTCAGAAATCTGGGATTTTTCAGAGCAAGAAAAGTATCCCTAATTGATGTCATTAGTTATTGTTGCTTCGGGCAATCCTTTTGATGGTGTCAAAGGAGGAGAATTGGGAGGTTTAAGTTAGTTTTGTAACTTAACTTATGATTTATGCAAATTGAAAATTGGGTATAAGGGCATAGGTTAAGGGGGAGGTTGCCTCTTGTTTTTGCTATATCTATAATTTTCAATTGTTGTTGTTTTACCTAACTTAAACATATTGTCACACATCAAAACGGGGAGATTATTGAGGCAATCGCCCAAGTATGATCGGGAAGATCATAGTTTTGATGTGTGTGTGCTAATATGGTTAAGTTAGGATGTTATGTTGTTTTGATATGTGTGATTGAGTCTTGCAGGACTTGGTGAGTCACACATGGAGTACGCATCCGAGGGACGAGAGCCGAGGGAAGTGTAGGATCAGGTCGACCGGCTAGAGGGGGGTGAATAGACGGTTTATGAAAAATAGGCACTAACACTCGTCTTTAAAAAGAAATAAACTTGGTTGCAACAGAGTCGTTGCTTCCAAGGCAGTTGATGCTCAAACAGAAACTCCTTAAGGCGGAGAAGCCTTTACAGTTGTAGCACAGAGAAAGCTTAGAGAGAAAGAGAGTTTACAACTCAATGAATTGCCTTAACTTCTAAAACTCCAAGCCTATTTATAGGTTAGGAAAATAAATCCAGATCGTAGATCTTTGATAGGATTTCTCTTATCTGTTGATCTGCATATTCGATCTTGATGGTTGATCATGGATATATTTTAACCATGGCCTTTAGATCTGATTAAAGGATAATGTTATCCTTTAGAAGATAAAGTTTAATTAAAACTTTGCTTCTATTCGCAGCAGGTGATTAACTTTATCTTCGGCTCACATCAACTTATTCACATCACCTGTTTATCCCATTTGGTAAGTATGGAGACATCCAGCAGTGTGGTCACAGGTTCGAATCTTCTTGGCACCAAATAATTTTCTCTTTTCTTTTGGGCGCTTGGACCAGTCTTTTTGATT
>JAGFNQ010001006.1:56670-82558 GCA_024364735.1 Boesenbergia rotunda
GATTCTTAACTCATCTACTGAATGTCCGCAATACAACTCACAGCATAAGAGAATTTGTGATGGGATCACAACTAGTGATTATCTCTAAATGTGCAAATGTGAAGTATTGAAAATATCCCTAGTCGATGAATTGATAAAAATGAACACTATCAATTCTGTTGAGACTGGCATGGGTTATTCTCTAATCAGCTGATTCTCACTGGCTGGTGACATTGGGATGTCCGGAGATAAATATGGATGCTAGTTATGGGAACTAGTTCATTGGAGTGACTAGCTGTAAGACTTCATATGGTAATCTATATAGATATGTCAATGAAGTTCTTAATGCGGCTTAAGTGCGATGTTCCTTTGACTTGCGGTGTTCAAGTCATCTTGGTCATGGAGACTTATACTTTAACATCTTAAGCAAGCATCTCCAAGGAGGTGTGGACCCAGGATCATTGGGTGTAAGCCGAAGTGCCCGAAGATGTTTGAACAGCCTACAAAGGATTCACCACTCCTTGCGAGGAGATGTATACCCAGGCCTATCGTCGAATTGTTACTCAAAATCTCTGGCCAGAGTACACCATGTTAAGAGTGCAAGTCTCTTAAATACATGAGAGTAACTAGAAATCCAAAGGACGAGAAGACACTACTTGGGCTAGGTGTGACGTAGTCAGCCTAGTGGGGACTGACATAAATAGACCGTGTCCTGAACCAAGTGGGTATAAGATGGTGAAGGGAATGGGGCACGATTCATTAGAGCTGCTGAAGGGTTTCAAAATAATTTCTTCTGAGGTCAAACCGTTGATCTTTCGATTAATTGAGGATCATGATGTACTACTTGGTGCCACTCATGATCGTTCTATAATTGGTTAATTATAGACAGCCAACATAAATCGAAAGCCTATTTAATCACACGCACTACGAGTAATCCGAGGGATTTAAAACGAGTTGAAAATTGGATTTTCTGATCTAGAGAAATAAGTCGAATCTGAGTTAATCAGAGGCGCAATGGAAGCTAAAAATGGCTAAGTCTTTTGAAGGCTTTTTGGGTGAATTAAATGAGTTTAATTCGCGTTGGTTCGGCTCGGTTTGGGCCGGCAAAAGAGGGTGCCAACCCTCCTTGGTTGGCCGACCACTTATTGGGGAGAAAACCAATTAATTTTGGTTTAATTAATAAAGTAAATCTAGCGCGATTTATTTTATAAATTATGGATAAATAAATTTGTATAAAGAAATTTATATAAATAAATTTATAGAAATTTATTCTTTTTATGGAAGTTAAAATAATCCATGAATTGGTTTATTTTAATTTTATAAAATCAATTATGAATTGATTTTTCCATAATAAGAAAGATTATAAATTTTTTATAAAATTTATTCCATAATAAAAGGAGAGACTAATTAGTTTTATTATAAAGTTAGTTATAATAAAACTTGGTTTAAACAGAATAATTCATAAGAGAATTTATAGGATAAATTTCTTATGATAATTAATTAGTTTTATTATAAAGTTAGTTATAATAAAATTCATAAGAGAATTTATAGGATAAATTTCTTATGATAACTAATTAGTTTTATTATAAAGTTAGTTATAATAAAACTTGGTTTAAACGGAATAATTCATAAGAGAATTTATAGGATAAATTTCTTATGATAATTAATTAGTTTTATTATAAAGTTAGTTATAATAAAATTCATAAGAGAATTTATAGGATAAATTTCTTATGATAACTAATTAGTTTTATTATAAAGTTAGTTATAATAAAACTTGGTTTAAACGGAATAATTCATAAGAGAATTTATAGGATAAATTTCTTATGATAACTAATTCCGTTAATTCGGTTAAGAGGAGACTTGGCAAGGGAGAAGCAACTATATAAGGAACCATAGGCAAGCCTTGGATTCCTAGGATTTTGATAATCGAAATAGAGCTCTCCCTCTCTCTCTTCTCTTCTCTCCTCCTTCCCCCTCCCCTCCATTAGGGCCGGCGCCCAACCTACACCAAGGCAAGGTGTTGCCGTGAGCTTCAAGGAGAAGAAGAAACCAACCATGAAGAAGAAGAAGCGGATCACATCTCCCTCTCTCTCGGAATTCGATTCCGTTACTTCGTTGGTTAGTTTCCTTTTCTTCTCTTGATCTTCTTTGTTGTGCCTAAGGAGAATCTAGTAGTTCTCGTCGGCATAAAACTCGTGACTTTGCGAAGTCATCCCGAAGAGAACTCGGCGTGGACGCGAATAGAGGCGGAGCTTCCAAGGGACGCTACGGTTGGATCTCGTCCCTTACTTCGAGTTACGAGAGGTATAATGTAAATTAGTTTACTTTTCCGCAAAGTTTTATTTTATGATTATGTCAACACACCATAAGATTGCATGCTAGATACGAAGTTAAAATAATTTAGGAAATTATTTTATGCAAATTCTTCCGCTGCACGTAAAAATTTAAAATTTTACGAACTCGTATCCTTGTCGACATGCACCCGGTCCCAACAAGGATGCGTTCCCTTGAAGTCGGAACAGTAGGCGTCGGTCCGACCTAAGATTTCATTTTGAAATCCAAAGTCAAGATCAGACAGCTTCGATTGTAGTACATGAATATATTTCATATATTATTTATTGCATTTGGACTAACCTGTGTTGCAGCCCAAGATGTTGAACCAGCATCCTTGAGGGCGCCCCAAAGGACCTGGGCGCTCGAATATGTGGGATCATTTAGAATTAATAGAGGGGTGAATATCGATAAAATCTTTTTCGGATAAAAAGAGTAATACGTAGCGGAAATTTCAAACAAGGCTAACACACTTTTCTTTTACTTGGTTCGGAGACTAGATCGGCTCCTACTCCAAGGCCCATGGTCCTTGACCGTTTACATTGGGCAATTCTATATTTCGCAAAAGTATTACAAATTTAATGTACAAATACAGAATTTAATTTAAGCAGACAAATTTGTAACCCCCATTATTTTCTGGTATTATTAGGGATTTTTCTGAATTTTATAGCATTTTTTCGGATTAAAATAAAAAGAAAAAAAACATAAGGGGGCCGGGCGGGGTTTGATCCCGCGACCACAAGGCAAGCAAGGCCTTAAGGGTGTCCAGGCAACCAGCTGGGCTAGGGTATCAAGCACAAAAAAAAAGATGAAACAAAATAATATTATAGTTGATTTAGCCCATTTCATGAAGAGGTATTTAAACTTCCACTTAAGTTGAGTTAAGACCCCATTAGGGCTTGGAGGAGGCCGCGCGAGCAGGGTGGGAGGCTGTGAAAAATAGGGAAGAAAAGGAGAGTTTTCTCCTCCTTCTTCTTCCTCTTGAAGTAGAAAACCTAGGGCTTCTTCCCTAGGGCCAAGGGTGAAGTTTTCTTGCAAAGGAAGAGGAAAAGAACCCTACACTAGGAATTTCGAGATACTTAGTGAGTTTCTTCAAGAAAAGTGTAAGTAGATCACTCACCTGCAATAGAAGTAGTTTCCGTTATGTCGCTTCCGATGTAGAACCTTGATTTTATAATCTAAGTGCATGTTTTAAGTTTATGCTAATTGTGTGTCTTAAGTTTATAAAGAGAACATGTTTATTTACTTAGATCTTGGTTTTGATTATGTTTTGGTTGTGTGACCTAAGTATGATAAGACTAAATTCTTTAAATGTCCCAAAAATGAGTTTTGGGTTAAGGGCACGCAAAGTGCTCGATGAAAGTTCCAAGTAAGAAAGGTAAAGTTTTGTAGTGCAAAAAGTTTTGCAAAAGGAAAGATAGCTTGATAATTATAAGCTTTATGAGTAAGAAAGTATTTTACTTTTGTAAAGTGACATGTACCGGGCAAAAGAGAGGCCCACAGAAAGTTAGAAAGAAGCTCTAATAGGGTGCGGTGGCTAGCTACCCCAAACCTATTAGGGATGCGCGCATTGGTACATTGATACCATGGTACAGTGTCAAGGCCTGAGAAAGTTGATTATTATTTTGAAGTATATGAGTATATGTAAGTGTTTTCAGTTTGAACATATGTTTTGCTATGTATGTTAACATTGTTATGTTATAAGCATGTTAAAGAGCAAGAGCAAGGAAGTTAGTGGTTTAATGTATGGCAATGCATAAGTAGCAAGTTTCAAAAGAAATTATGAGCGTGTTAGATTTGCCAATGTTTTAATGCTAGTAAATGTTTTCAAGCATGATTGAGCATGATAAGTATATGAAAGTTTCCATGTGCAAGTATTTCAAAGTGCATGTGTTTTGAAGCAAGCATTATTTGAAAAGAGCATGTTTATCATTGATTGCATGGATTTGTGAGTTAGGATTTACTTACTAAGCAAATCGCTTATTAGTTGCATTTCCTTCTATTGCAGACAAAGGTAAAGAAAAAGCATAAGCTAGGGAGGCGAGCGGGACTTGCATTGATGTTCAGTGGCGGCGGAACCGTGGAAGAGATCGTCGGGTTAAGTCTTGTAGAACATGTGTTTTGGTGTATTGAATTGGTAGAATGAATGACTTTGTTTAGACCTTGCATAGAGACAAAGTTGGGTACAAACTCTAGTCTAGATTTCACATATTTTGATAGTCTTGTTAAATTCCGCAAAGATTCTAATTTCAAGTCATTAGATTTGTTTTGAGTTGCTAGGATGTTTATAAAACTAGTATAGAGTATAGAAATGAAGTTATGTCTTTGTTTGTCTTGAATGTATATGATTTGTAGATCTTTAGAAATGGTTTTCAGGTCTGAAATGCAGGTTTTCAGGCGTGCCAGTCGACTGGTTCAGAACCAGTCGACTGCGATATCGAACAGAACCTTCTGTTTGATGCACCCGTCGACTGGCTATATAGCAGTCAACTGGTACTATTGAAAAGAATTGGTATAGAGCAGCTGGTTAGTGCTTCAGTTTTATAACTAAGGGGTTTAGGGGTCAAATCCTTGCAAACCAAATAAAATGAATGTTTTATTTTTTAAACGAAAAAAATTTGGAGCAAGTTAAGGGAAGTCTAAGTAATTGTAACCTAAGGCTAAGAATAAGGTAAAGTTAAGGCTAAGTGAATGTGGCGCCCGCCTTAAGGAAGAGAGAAGAAGAAGGCGGGTCATCACAGAGTGGTATCAGAGCATTATCAGAAATCAGTAATTACTTAATTAGTTAGTAGTGATACGCCTTAAAGCTTAGTATCAAAAGACGGGTCGTTACAGAGTGGTATCAGAGCAAAAGGTTCCACCCCTCCGCCACACTGACATCAAGCATCAATCCTGCCGCCTGCCAAGTAAGAAGTTCATATGTTGTAGTTTTTGTATACTTTTCATTATTGACTGCTAGTATCAGTAAGTGAAAGATGATAAGGAAGTATGTTAGTATTATTATATGCTATTATGTGCATGATCAGTATATGCTATATGAGTAAGATGACATGATATGACATATCATGATATGAGTATGATGATATGAGAATGATGATAGTGAAGTAATGTAATGTCCTTAGTGAAGTAATGTCATTATTCTCTTTATGAGATAATAGTAAGAGAATGACAAGTTGACGTCCTAGAAAGGCTCAAAATGAGGATCGAGCTCCTAGAGGGCAAGAGAAAGAGTCAGTACCACCACCAACTCTCTTAGAGGTGATGGCGCAGTTATAGAGACATTAGTAGAGCAACAACAAGTTATTGCCACCATGATGGCTAACCAGTAGGCCACTCCTGTTACCCCGCCGGTGGCGAATGTAGTGGCACCAGTGGTGACCGAAGACCCATCGGTTACCTCTATAGTCCCGACACGGGGGGTAAGGCAAGAAGCATACCTCATCTAGTGGCAGAAACTAAAGCTAGGGAACTTCTCAGGCACAATCGAACCATGGGATGCTCAAGCATGGTTCAAAATTTGGGAAAGCATAGTAGAGCTACTGGACTGGCCTGAAGTAGAGAAGATAAAGTATGCATTTTTCTGCCTTATGGGAGATGCTAGAATATAGTGGGAGAGAGTCAAGGCCAAGAGAAATGTCAGCCAGATGACATGGGCCGACTTCGAGACTGAGTTCTTCGAAGAATACTTTCACATGCGAGTAACCAACAAGCACTATGATGAATTCATGGAGTCCAAACAAGGAGAACTATCCGTGGATGAAGCAGTGAAGATGTTTAAGCGGTTAGCTCATTTGTGCCCAGAGCTAGTTAGCACTGAAAAAGAAAGAGTCAGGCTAATGTTGAAAATGTGAAGGCCTGAAATAGCGTTAAATGTGGCCAGCAGTGTTAAGAGGTCGCAAACCTCCGAAGAACTGATAAGTAGTGCTTTGATCATCGAGCACTACTTAATCAGTACAAGGACCACCAGAAATGTTGAACGATGAAGTTCTTAACAACCTTACCATCGGGGGAAGTAATGGCCTCTACTGAGAGGCTGAGGGCAGTACCAATCTGGATTTCCAACCAAGAGCTCTATAGTGACTTGGTAGTCCTGGAGATAAAGGATTACGATGTCATTTTAGGGATGGACTTCTTGAGCAAGTATAGTGCTTCTATAGACTGCCACAAGAGGAAAGTCAAGTTCACACCAGAAGCAGAACCTCCATTTGAGTTTATTGGAGACCCAAAGAGAAAGACAAAAAGGTTCTTATCTACCTTACAAGCTCAGAGAATGTTAGAGAAGGGATGCTCTGGTTTTCTAGCTCATATAGTTGATGCAAGTCAAGGAGAAGGGTTGAAGAGAGAAGAAGTGAGGGTAGTTTGTGACTATCCTGAGGTGTTTCCTGAAGAGTTACCAGGACTCCCTCCCAATCGGGAAATTGAGATTGAAATTGAGTTGGCCCCAGGAACCAACCCATTTTCGAAGGCACCTTATCGCATGGCGCCAACAGAACTGAAAGAGCTACAAGAACAGTTACAAGAGCTGCTCGACAAGGGTTTCATCCGCCCTAGTCATTCACCCTGGGGAGCTCCTGTGTTGTTCGTCAAGAAGAAAGATGGATCTATGCGAATGTGAATAGATTATCGAGCCTTGAATAAGGTAACCATCAAGAACAGATATCCCTTGAAAAGGATAGATGATTTATTCGATCAGTTGAAGGGAGTCACGGTGTTCTCCAAAATAGATCTGCGTTCAGGTTACCATCAACTTAAAGTGAAGGAGAGTGATGTGCCAAGGACTGCTTTCAGTACAAGATATGGGCACTACAAGTTTGTGGTCATGCTCTTTGGAGTGACAAACGCCCCTGCGACGTTTATAGATCTAATGAATAGAGTGTTCAAGGACTTTGTTGACAAGTTAGTCATTGTCTTCATTGATGATATCCTAGTGTATTCAAAGACTCAGGAAGAACATGAAGAACACCTGAAGATAGTGTTGCAGACCTTACACCAGAGGGAGTTGTACGCCAAATTCTCAAAGTGTGAGTTTTGGCTTGACCAGGTGGCATTCCTAGGCCACATCATTTCCAAAGAAGGCATTATGGTAGACCCAGCCAAGATTGAAGCAGTTAGTAACTGGAGTCGACCAACGAATGCTAGTGAGATCAGAAGTTTTTTGGGTTTAACAGGGTACTACAGAAGGTTTGTAGAGGACTTTTCAAAGATAGCTTCTCCACTTACAGCCCTTACCAGAAAGAATAAGAAGTATGAGTGGACTGAAGACTGTGAGCAGAGTTTTCTTGAGTCGAAGAAGAGACTGACAAGCGCTCCTATTCTTACAGTACCCGAAGGTGATAAGAGCTTTGATATATACAGTGATGCATCAAAGCTAGGACTTGGAGCCGTACTTATGCAAGAAGGCAAAGTCATAGCTTATGCTTCCAGGCAACTCAAGGATTATGAAAAGAATTACCCCACTCATGATCTAGAGTAGGCAGCTGTAGATATAGAGGCATTACTTGTATGGAGCGCAGTGTAAGATTTATACAGATCACCAGAGTCTGAAATATTTCTTCACTCAGAAAGACCTCAATATGAGACAGCGAAGGTGGCTTGAGTTAGTGATGGATTATGACTATGAGATCCTTTACCACCCTGGTAAGGCAAATAAAGTAGCAGATGCACTAAGTAGAAAGACTTGTGCCACCTAGATGTCCTTGTCAGCATTATCACCACCATTACAGAAGGAAATAGTAGATTATGGAGTTGAGATCATTTATGAGCAGTTAGCTCTATTGACACTAGAGTCAACCTTGCTTGAAGATATACAGAAAGAGCAAGCTGAGGATTCTGATATCCAAAGGATCAAGCAAGAGATACAAGAAGGAGAAAACAAAGAGTTTAGAGTATCTGACAGTGGGATACTCTATTATAGTGACCATTTATGTGTCCCTAATAGTGAAGAGCTGAGAAAGAAGATTCTTGAAGAAGCCCATAGAACTCCTTACTCAATGCACCCTGGTTCCACTAAGATGTACCAGGACTTGAAAAGAAGATTTTGGTGGCCTGGAATGAAAAGAGACATAGCCAAGTATGTCAACACCTGCCTGACATGTCAGAGAGTTAAAGCAGAACACCAGAGACCAGGAGATGTCCTACAGCCCATTCAGATTCCAGAGTGGAAATGGGAAGACATAGCCATGGATTTCATAGTTGGTCTACCAAAGACAACTAATGGCTATGACGCTATTTGGGTGATAGTAGACAGATTGACCAAGTCTGCCCACTTCTTGGCAATCAGAGTGTCTTACTCAATTGAAAAGTTAGCCCAGTTATATGTGCAGGAAGTGATCCGACTACACGGAGTCCCGAAGACCATTATCTCTGATAGGGATGGTCGTTTCGCTTCACACTTTTGGGAGTGCGTACAGATAGCTTTAGGCACCAAACTGAAATTCAGCACAGCTTTTCATCCCCAGACTGATGGACAGACAGAGAGAGTGAATCAGGTTCTAGAAGATATGCTCAGAGCTTGTGCATTGGACTTCAAGGGCAGTTGGTGCAAGTATTTATGTTTAGCTGAGTTTGCCTACAACAATAGTTACCAAGCCACTATTGGTATGACACCCTATGAAGCTCTTTATGGAAGGAAGTGTAGATCTCCCCTCTGTTGGTATGAAGGAAGTGAGAACAAGGAAATGGGGTCACAGACTTATCTTATAGATGATACCACAGAAGCTATAAAAAGCATCCGCCAGAGGATAGAGACTGCTCAGAGTACGCAGAAGAGTTACGCCGATGTACGCCGTAGGCCGTTAGAGTTTGAAGTTGGGGATACAGTTTTCCTCAAAGTAGCTCCTATGAAGGATGTGATGAGATTTGGCAAGAAAGGCAAGCTAAGTCCTCGATACGTAGGACCCTACCCAGTGACGAAAAGAGTTGGCAAAGTAGCTTATGAGTTGGAGCTACCTCCAGAGATGTCAGCAATACACAATGTGTTCCATGTCTCAATGCTAAAGAAGCATATCCCAGATGCCAACCAAGTGATTGAGCCACAGATGGTACAAGTGCAAGAAGATCTCAGTTATGAAAGTTGACCTATTCAGATAATAGATCGAGCAGATAAGAAGCTGAGGAACAAAGTGGTACCACTAGTAAAAGTTTTATGGCTGAATCAGAAATATGAAGAGGCGACCTGGGAATCAGAAGATAGTATGAGGCAAAGGTATCCAGAGCTGTTCTAAGTTCGAGGACGAACTTTTTATAAGGTAGGGAGGATTGTAACACCCAATAATTTTCTGGTATTATTAGGGATTTTTCTGAATTTTATAATATTTTTTCGGATTAAAATAAAAAGAAAAAATATAAGGGGGTCGGGCGGGGTTTGATCCCGTGACCACAAGGCAAGCAAGGCCTTAAGGGCGTCCAGCCAACCAGCTGGGCTAGGGTATCAAGCACAAAAAAAAAATGAAACAAAATAATATTATAGTTGATTTAGCCCATTTCATGAAGAGGTATTTAAACTTCCACTTAAGTTGAGTTAAGACCCCATTAGGGCTTGGAGGAGGCCGCGCGAGCAGGGTGGGAGGCTGTGAAAAATAGGGAAGAAAAGGAGAGTTTTCTCCTCCTTCTTCTTCATCTTGAAGTAGAAAACCTAGGGCTTCTTCACTAGGGCCAAGGGTGAAGTTTTCTTGCAAAGGAAGAGGAAAAGAACCCTACACTAGGAATTTCGAGATACTTAGTGAGTTTCTTCAAGAAAAGTATAAGTAGATCACTCACATGCAATAGAAGTAGTTTCAGTTATGTCGTTTCCGATGTAGAACCTTGATTTTATAATCTAAGTGCATGTTTTAAGTTTATGCTAATTGTGTGTCTTAAGTTTATAAAGAGAACATGTTTATTTACTTAGATCTTGGTTTTGATTAAGTTTTGGTTGTGTGGCCTAAGTATGATAAGACAAAATTCTTTAAAAGCCCCAAAAATGAGTTTTGGGTTAAGGGCACGCAAGGTGCTCGATGAAAGTTCCAAGTAAGAAAGGTAAAGTTTTGTAGTGCAAAAAGTTATGCAAAAGGAAAGATAGCTTGATAATTATAAGCTTTATGAGTAAGAAAGTATTTTACTTTTGTAAAGTGACATGTACCGGGCAAAAGAGAGGCCCACAGAAAGTTAGAAAGAAGCTCTAATAGGGTGCGGTGGCTAGCTACCCCAAACCTATTAGGGATGCGCGCATTGGTACATTGATACCATGGTACAGTGTCAAGGCCTGAGAAAGTTGATTATTATTTTGAAGTATATGAGTATATGTAAGTGTTTTCAGTTTGAACATATGTTTTGCTATGTATGTTAACATTGTTATGTTATAAGCATGTTAAAGAGCAAGAGCAAGGAAGTTAGTGGTTTAAAGTATAGCAATGCATAAGTAGCAAGTTTCAAAAGAAATTATGAGCGTGTTAGATTTGCCAATGTTTTAATGCTAGTAAATGTTTTCAAGCATGATTGAGCATGATAAGTATATGAAAGTTTCCATGTGCAAGTATTTCAAAGTGCATGTGTTTTAAAGCAAGCATTATTTGAAAAGAGCATGTTTATCATTGATTGCATGGATTTGTGAGTTAGGATTTACTTACTAAGCAAATCGGTTATTAGTTGCATTTCCTTCTATTGCAGACAAAGGTAAAGAAAAAGCATAAGCTAGGGAGGCGAGCGGGACTTTCATTGATGTTCAGTGGCGGCAGAACCGTGGAAGAGATCGTCAGGTTAAGTCTTGTAGAACATGTGTTTTGGTGTTTTGAATTGGTAGAATGAATGACTTTGTTTAGACCTTGCATAGAGACAAAGTTGGGTACAAACTCTAGTCTAGATTTCACATATTTTGATAGTCTTGTTAAATTCCGCGAAGATTCTAATTTCAAGTCATTAGATTTGTTTTGAGTTGCTAGGATGTTTATAAAACTAGTATAGAGTATAGAAATGAAGTTATGTCTTTGTTTGTCTTGAATGTATATGATTTGTAGATCTTTAGAAATGGTTTTCAGGTCTGAAATGCAGGTTTTCAGGCGTGCCAGTCGACTGGTTCAGAACCAGTCGACTGCGATATCGAACAGAACCTTCTGTTCGATGCACCAGTCGACTGGCTATATAGCAGTCAACTGGTACTATTGAAAAGAAGTGGTATAGAGCAGCTGGTTAGTGCTTCAGTTTTATAACTAAGGGGTCTAGGGGTCAAATCCTTGCAAAGCAAATAAAATGAATGTTTTATTTTTTAAAGGAAAAAAATTTAGAGCATGTTAAGGGAATTCAAGTAGTTGTAACCTAAGGCTAAGAATAAGGTAAAGTTAAGGCTAAGTGAATGTGGCGCTCGCCTTAAGGAAGAGAGAAGAAGAAGGCGGGTCGTCACAGAGTGGTATCAGAGCATTATCAGAAATTAGTAATTACTTAATTAGTTAGTAGTGATCCGCCTTAAAGCTTAGTATCAAAAGACGGGTCGTTACAAAATTAAAAATACCGACGACCGGAGAAGGATTCAAAGATCGGAGCCACGAATCATTGTTGATGCTTGAGACTTAAGCATGGAGAGTTTGGAGCAGAGCGCTTGAATGTTTTCGTTGAAAGCAGTGTTGTATGGAAGCAAGGGGTGAACCCCTCTATATATAGTCGTCTAGGGCGCCTGTGTTGAATGAGGTGCCTGACACGAGGCCTATCTACGCGAATCCTCATCCGCAGACTTGGCTGGCGGTTATCCCTTCAACTAGGGTGCCTGGTGAAAGATCGTTTATGGTGTGCTAAGGGGGGGTGAATAGCACTTTTTCGGATCTTGGACCTTTACAGAATTGTTAGCGCAGCGGAAACAATAATATGCAAAGTAAATAAGAAATAACAATGCTAACAATACCAGATTTACTTGGTATCCACCCCGGTCGGGTGACTAATCCAAGAATCCGTCGGTCGATTAATGCCCTCATATTAGGTGTCACAAATGTGTGGGTCTCAAAATTTAGATATGTGTAAGCTCGAAACCCTTTTTGCAATCAAAAATGAAAACGTAATAAAGGGGCACAAGTCGTATTTTTCCTAGGGCTAGTTGATGTTGTGTGACTCGAGCTTGTATTTATGTGTCGTTGCTATTTTTTGGTTTCAAATAAAATTTGGGTTTGGGTTGAAATTCAGAAATGAAACAAAATGAAAATGAAGGCAACTATACAAAGGAATTAACAAACGATAGCAAGTGATAACTCAATCAAAGGGAAACCGAATCAACCAAGGGAACTTATCTAAATTTGGAAAAGCAAATCTGAATTCGAATGCAACTAAATGCTAAACAAAAGAATAAAAACAACGGCTAAATTTTCAGTTGAACTAATGTAAGAACTTCAAACCTAATTGCAACAATAACACTTGACACTAATGCCAAAATTAAGATTTAAAGGCAAGGACAAGTTAGACCCTAAACAAGCTGATTTCAAACTCAATGGCACACTAAGAATTGCACTCAACTTAATACCAAACACTGCCTAAACTACACTTGATACAAAGTGCCGCATTGAGACACAGTGGATACCGAGATGAGTGAATTTCTATGCCAAGGCTGAACTAAATGCAGATTATAACTGTTAAACTGCAAACTGATCAAATCAAATTGGAAAGCAAGCTATCAGTGACATGATCTACTAATTAAATAAAGCAATGCAACAATGAAGAAAAGGGCTGATCAATTCAGAAATGTTAAGAATTGCAAACCGAATGCAGAAACTCAAATGAAACCAAATGGCAGAACATGAACTAATGTGCAGAAATGAATATCTGGAGAAATTGAAAGCTGGAACGCAAGCTGGAACAAGATGCAGTAATTGATATGAAATGCTATGTAAATGGGACAAACTACAATGGAAATTTAGAAGGAAAACTAAGACTCGTTGGATACTAAATGCAGAAACCAAATCAAGGTCTAATATGCAAGAACAGATTCAGAAAAGTGATACGCAGCAGATTTATCAGAAATGCACAACAATTCAGAACAAACAAAGTGATCTAAATTCGATTGTTAACTAAACCAGAATTCTAACTAATTAATATGCCGAATTGAAACTAACAAACAAAGAACAAACTGAAGAGTTCAGAAACTAAGTGAATTGCAGGAAAAATTGATACGCAGATAGACAATCTGATACGCAAGCTGGAAAATAAGAATTGAACTGAAATTAAAATGATTTTGCACTAAACAAACTCATTAACTACTTAACTTGCTGGATTTAACCCTAATCAAGCTAAAACAAGTCAGGAAGCAAACTCAAACAGCTGATACGAAAAATTCAGTAATGGACAGATTGCAGAAATGAAATTACAGCAAAAGAACTGAAATTAACTAACTAAACTACTCCTCAATCCTTCCCTAGCTCAAAACTCCTTGTTCGTCACGCAATGGCAAGCCTCGAACCCGTAAGCTCCACAAACCATTGGGAAAACTCCATCTACGATTAAATACAACTCAGCTTGCTCATTCTGAAATTTCCATTCGAAATCTTCAATTCAGCTCCGTCCGCGTGCGATGGTGAGTTGATGATGATCCAAGCAATCTAGGGAACCCCTCCAGATAGCTCAGGTGGAAGGAATTGGAGCACAGCCGATCCAAAGGCAGCAGATGGCAGAACTGCGGAAACCTCTCAACAGCTTTGTTTCTTGGGCAATTCTGAACTGGAAACTTCACTGATGATCTTCCCAATGACCTAGCACTTGATCTAAGAAAGGAAATCGAGTGGTCGCGCCACCGGATTGAAGAAAACATGAAACAAAATGAAGAACACGCGAAGAAGGAAGCTTGCGGCGAAGACGCGACAAGGAGAAATGGGGAATTTTTGATTAAGTACTTAGAATGGATGACCCAGATTGATTTGGAGAATCCAATGGTTGAACTTGCTCCGATTTAATCAAACTTTGATGAAGTTGATAAGGGGTCAGGATATGCCTAGTGGTAGCTCGGTCTTCCAGATTTGCAATGGATGCCCAGATTAACCTAATCTTTGGATTGACAGTCTAGAGCCCTCTGAGCTTGATCCAACGGTTGGATGATCTCTGATTGGGATGAAAGTCTCAGATCTTGATCTCAGTGCTTGATTAGCCCTAACCCTAGCTCGGATTGCCTCAGATGGCCCAGATGGCTCAGATCTAGCCGCTTTTGAATCGACGACCAGATTAATCCGAAGCTTGATAACTCGATCCGGGTCACTTCCGACTCAAGTTTGACCCAGTATGCCCTAGGTCCATGATCCTTTCATGCCTACAAAAAATAATCAAAAATTTAGTGGCAAATAATTCAAATATATAAGATTTGCAATTAAGTCCAAAATAAAGTAAGTTCTAAACCTAGGGTAATTCACATTAAGCAAGTAAAATATAGGTCAAACTTGGATTTTAGCAACTAAAATAATCAATAAAATGGTACTTATCAACTCCCCCACACTTAATCTTGAGCGTCTCACGAAACTACTAAGTATGTACCCCCTAGATTTTCTTAAGCATAATTAGAAGCAAATGAAAAGAAATTACCTAAGGTTGTCAATTCTAAAAAATCTAAGCTCTATGGATTAATATCTCGTCCTTAAATCAACAACTTAGCATTTTCATCCTTCATGAGTCATTGAGATGAATTTAACTCACTAAGCCTTTCAAGGGAAGTTTTGGTAGCTCTCTCCTTAAGTTCTAAGTTAATGATGGAAGTGGAGCTCACTCAAACACACATGCTTCTCGCACTACCATAGGCTTGCTTGTTATCTACTCTCCACCATTATTAATGATTAGGATTCACATCTACAAAAACAAGTGAAAACATGGAAAATGGTAAGAATTGAAGTGAAAGCCAAGAAAATAGAAAAATTGATGAAGTGGGAGACTTGGTTGCTTAAGAATGTCTCCAATGTACTTTGCTTCTCTTTACAATCCTCTAGTGATATAAAAAATGTGGTGAAGTCAAATTTGAATAATGCCTTTGATTTGGATGAAAAATCCTCACTAGTCCCTTTGTGCCAATTGTCTACCTTGCGTGCCAACTTTGCTTCTTTCTTCTCTTTTCTGATTTTTTTTTATCCTCTAGCAAGGTCATAATGTATTGGAACAAAGCTTTGAATTGGATGAGAAAAACTTCACTTGTTTTCATGGTACCAACATTCCATTTGCGTGCCATCCCTTGTTTTTGTTTCTCTCTTTTTTTTTCTTCTGATGTTCTGTTTGTGGTTGCAACCACTTCTTCTACCTCAGCCCTTCTTCTTTTTGTTCAGGCTTCCATTGCAATTCAGCTTCCAAACTGTCTTTTCTCTTTTTTTTTCTGATCTAGAGACTTCAAATGGAACCAATTAGAAAAACTGCTTCACAGTCTTCTTTTTGATCAAAACTGTTCTGTTTCTTCTCTTTTTTTTTCTGCTCTCAAGTCTTCTTATGGAGCACTTCGGATCAGGATTTGTGTCATAAAAACTTGAGACACCCAATAACAATTAGGGACAAAAATTTGATGTTCCAAATGTTACCTTCTCTAACTCTTGCAACTCACTTTTCATACACTCACTTCAAGTTGGCACATTTTTTTTTCTGTTTCTAATTCCAGCTCCACAACAACTAATTCCATACCTTGCAATTCTCTGATTGCCTTACATCAGTTAGCATCTAGGAATAGTAGAGCACTTAAACTCTTTCACTCAAAAATTCTGCTCAACAAGTTGAATTTCAGCCATCTTCTTTCCATTTCCTGCTCTGCTTCGAAACTCCTAGCATCCAAAAAGAATTTTTCTTGTTCTGATAGGCTGTGATGTGCTTACAATTTGTGATACATTCATACACTTTATTTCCTGATTCACAGCCCTTGAAAACTCAATTTCATTTCAAGTTGATACCAAACTGCTTGTATGGAAACAAATTTGATATGGTAAACAATTTCTGCACTTGTCCAGCTCCACATTCCTATCTGATTTCTCCAATTCAGCTTCACAAACAATCCTTCAAGAGATTTAGAATTTTTGCAGCTTACTCCCTTTTCAGTTTGTATCATTTCAGTAGCTCGAAGTCGAAGTATCTCAACTTCCAAGTCGGATTCAGCTTGTATCATTTCTGCAGCTTGATACCTTGCTGTTTTGTTCAGTAGTCATACTTCAATTCAGTGTCTGATCATGTTCAGCTGCAATTCATCCTTCCAGCAGTGTGTTTGGCTTCAATTCAGTGTCAATTCCAACTTCATCAGCCTTTAATTCAGATTGTCTTCAGCTGGAGTTCAACTTGTTTTCAGCTGGAGTTCAGCTTGTTTTCAGCTGGAGTTCAGCTTCTCACAATGGTTCTGATTTTTCACAGCATACGTTTCAGACTTCCTGGTAGCTGGTGAAAGTCTACTTCTCAATTTTCCACAGCAATTCAGCTCAGAATTTCCTGCTTCTGACTTCTTAGCTTTAACTCAACTTCTTCTCAGCTTCATTTCAGACTTTACAAGGTTCAGATTTCTCTTCCTTCTTCAACTGAATTCACTTGGCACAGAATTTCTGCATTGGTTTCAAGTTAACACAGCTGCCATTCCTTCCTTTAGCAGCTGGCCGAAACATGCTCCAAAAAATTTCTTCCTTTTCTTTTTGGCACAGATTTTTCTTTGTTGGTGTGCCATTTTTTTCATTGCAGATTTTTTTCTCTTTAAATGCCACTTGGATCTTCAAAGTATGATAAGGAATCTATATGCTCCAATCGTTTCCATTCTCAACCATTTCTTCTTGCTCATTTTTGACACCAAACTCATTCAAACTCATTCTTGGCACATGTAATTTGCAAAAAAAAAAAAATTCCGACATGAAATGCCTCTTTGATACCAAATATTTCCAAAACACTAGTCACTCCCTCACACTTAAATCTTTGTCCGTCTCGGGCAAAGTAGCATTAAGAAACATCTCAAACAAACAAGCCCATAGAAAAATGGGGTTAAGAGTAGGAATAAGGAAAGCCAAATAGAATAGACATGATTAGTGCCAAAATTTGATACGGAAAGGTAAATAATTTGATTAGTCTCTATAGATGTGATCCAATCATTGAAATATGGTTTTGAAAGAACCTAAGCAAGTTCTAGAGTACAATAACATATGTGTGTCACAAATATAAGGCTAATTCTCACTATGCAAAAATAATTCATCTCAAGTCCTCAATTAAGAATCTAAAGCAAAGTAGTACTCAAGCATCCAAGAATTCATCCATGAGCTCAAACCCTAAGTTTTAACAACCAAATTTAATTTATTTTCAAGAGACTCTAAAATGACATGAAGATAACCTAGAGGGATACATTTATTCCTAGTCATGCAAGAAACAAATTTCCAAGAAGGCTAACATGGTATCTACACGCATTTATTAGCAAGGACTTAATTTAAAAGAAAATTCTACTTCTAGAGGTCATAAAAGTGAAAAATGCAATAAAAGAAAATACAAGAAAGAACAAACTCCCCTTTATTTCCGGTGGATGGAGTCTATCAAGAAGTAACCTCTATCGTGGTAGTGGAGGAGTCTGGGTGGCTGAGAGAGCTTCCTTCATTTGATCTATGTCACGGTGCATGTCTCCCCCACACTTGAACTTTACAAAAAATTGTTCAGGTGGCCGCAGGCGATTTAGGTTCACGAGCCATGTCAGAGGTGGAGTGCCATGAATTAAAGTAAGATCTACTCCTCCTTCTTGATGCCTTTTGAAAGTTCTTCCAGGAGGTTGAAGTCTGTTCAGATGGAGCACCCACTCCGGAAGTCTTCTGGACCCTGCAAAACCATGTAATACCTTTCTCAAGCGTGCAGGGTAAGAAAGAAATGAAATAATATCAGTCTCTGCATGAAATGTATCCAAAACTGCATTATATCCAATGAAATCAATTCTTGGTGCCTCAATGAATTGTTCACAATTATTTTCTACACAAAATGCATCCAGAAACTCATCACAAACAATAAAATCAATTTTTGGCACTTCAATAAAAATTTCACATTTATTTTCCACCAAGGATGTATCAAGCAATGTATTACAGCCAATGAAATCAACTTGAGATGCCTCTATCAGTTTTTCACAATTAATTTCAACATAAGATATATCATGAGATTCATCACAACAAACAACATCAATTCTAAGCACTTCTAAAAATTTTCCACATTCAGCATTTTCATGATAGGTATCACCACATGCTTCATATTCAGCAAATTCAACACTAGGTACCTCTATGAATTTTTCACAATCAAATTCTACAAAAGATGTATCCACAAGTGTATCACAAACAAATGTCTTATATTTGATCAAACTCTAATTCCAACAGCACCTTCTTCCGGCCAAGAGATGGCCGGAGCTTCCTTCTCCGGCAGCAGGTGGTGGTCGGCAGGGAAAGGGCAGGGGCGGCCGGCTGGTGCTCCTTCTTGGGGTTGGTTAGCGCACGGCAAGAAGGGGAGAAGAGAAGGAGAGAAAGAGAGGGAGAGAGCCTATGCCTTCATCTCTTCTATATCACCCAATCCTTGCCTTGGGTCCTTTATATAGTGGCCTCTCAACCATCAAGCCTCTCAAATATGGAATAACTTATTCCATCATGCCAAGTTTGATTTTATATCATGGTTAAAATCATATTTTAATCCATGATAAAAAATCAATCAAGTCTCTTCTCTCCTATGGAATAAATTTCCTTATCATGGTAAATCAATCCATGATTGATTTTATAAAATAAATCAATCCATGGTTCATTTTAATTTCCATGAAAAATAAACCAAATCTTGGTTTATTATATAAAAATTTATATCATCCATAATTTATAAAACAAACCACACTTGGTTTATTTTATAAATTGAACCAAAAACTTGGTTCTCTCCCTTTGTTATGGTCGGCCAAGCAAAGAGGATGGACGCCCTCTTTGGCCGGCCCATCCAAGCCAAGTCCCAATGAATTAAACTTATTTAATTCATCTATTAAGTCTTCAAAAGACTTTAGCCATTTTACGCTTTCGATGCGTCTCTGAAAATTCAGATTCGACTTATCGTTTGGCTCAACCAAACTTAATCTCTCTTGATTGAAAAATCTAATTTTCAACTCGTTTTAAATCCCTCGGATTACTCGTAGTGCGTGTGACTAAATAGGCTTTCGATTTATGTTGGCCGTCTATAATTAATCAATTAATTATAGAACGATCATGAGTGGCACCTAGTAGTACATCATGATCCCCAATTAATCGAAAGATCAACGGTTGACCTCAAAAATAATTCTGAAACCCTTCAGTAGCTATAATGAATAGTGCCTCATTCCCTTCACCATCTTATACCCACTTGGTTCAGGACATGGTCTATGTGTGTCAGTCCCCACTAGGCTGACTACGTCACACCTAGCCCAAGTAACGTTTTCTCGTCCTACGGATTCTAATTACTCTAATGTATTTAAGAGATTCATACTCTGAACATGTCATGCTCTAGCCAGAGGCTTCGAGTAAAAATCCGACGATAGGCCTCGGGTATACATCTCCTCGCAAGGAGTGGTGAATCCTTTGTAGGCTGTTCAAACATCTTCGGGCACTTCGGCTTATACCCAATCATCCTGGGTCCACACCTCCTTAGAGACGCTTGCTTAAGATGTCAAGTATAAGTCTCCATGACCAAGATGACTTGAACACCGCAAGTCAAAGGAACATCGCACTTAAGCTGCAGTAAGAACTTCACTGACATATCTATATGTAGACTACCATATGAAGTTTTACAGCCAGTCACTCCAATGAACTAGTTCCCTTAACTAGCATTCATGTTTATCTCCAGACATCTCAATGTCACCAGCCAGTAAGAATCAGCTGATTAGAGAATAACCCATGCTAGTCTCAACAGAATTGATAGTGTCCGTATTTATCAATTCATCGACTAGGGACAATTTCAATACTTCACAATTGCACATGTAGAGATAATCACTAGTTGTGAATTCATCACAAATTCTCTCATGCTGTGAATTGTATTGCGAATATTCAGTAAATGAGTTTAAGATCTCAATCAAATACACAAACATGTATACTCAAATAGTGAATATTCATTTATTAAAACAAATGATTACAATCATAAGGCGATTGCCTTAGGACACTTCTCTCATATCACTAACAAACTCCCACTTGGCCTAATGTCAATCGCTATGGTACCTAATACCACAGACTCTAACATGACCCTCAAACTTGCTTTGAGGCAAGGCCTTAGTTAAAGAATCCGCTAAATTCCTTTCAGTGGAAATTTTCTCAATTTGTATATCATTCCTACTTATAATCTCTCTGATTAGATGATAGCGGCGAAGCACATGTTTGGATCGCTGATGAGACCTTGGTTCCTTTGCTTGTGCAATAGCTCTATTGTTGTCGCAGTAAACCGGTATTGCTTCATCAATGGTTGGAACCACACCAAGTTCTGAGACAAACTTTTTGATCCAGACTGCTTCCTTTGCTGCTTCCGAAGCTGCAATATATTCCGCTTCCGTGGTAGAATCCGCTACGGTGTCTTGCTTGGAACTCTTCCAACTTATTGCGCCTCCATTCAAAATAAATACGTATCCGGACTGAGATTTGGAGTCATCCATATCTGTCTGGAAACTGACATCTGTATTCCCACGTATTACCATATCACCTTCTCCATATATTAGGAATACATCCTTAGTGTTTCTTAAGTACTTGAGGATTGTCTTGACAGCCGCCCAATGATCCATTCCTGGATCAGACTGGTATCTGCTTGTGACGCTCAGAGCATACGATACATCGGGCCTAGTACATAACATAGCATACATGATAGATCCTATCGCGGATGCATAAGGAATCTTATTCATGCAAATCCTCTCGTCTTCTATGCGCGGACACATAGACTTCGAAAGGTTGATCCCATGCCTGATGGGAAGGTAACCTTTCTTGGATTCCGACATGCTAAACCTTTCTAGCACTCGGTCTATATATGTAGATTGCGAAAGACCAAGTAACCGTTTTGATCTATCTCTATAGATTCTAATCCCAAGGATATAGGTTGCTTCTCCCAGGTCTTTCATGGAGAAAGTTTTGGACAACTAAATTTTAACTGACTGTAAGACTGATATATCGTTTCCTATAAGTAATATGTCATCGACATATAACACTAGGAATACGACTGCACTCCCACCAACCTTCTTGTACACACAAGGTTCGTCAGGATTTTATGAGAAATCAAACTCTTTGATTGTCTCATCAAAACGGATATTCCAGCTCCTGGATGCTTGCTTTAGTCCATATATGGATCGTCGAAGCTTGCATACTTTGGTTTCATTAACCGATGTGAAACCTTCATGTTGTATCATGTATACATCCTCAAGCAGGTTTCCATTAAGGAAAGTTGTTTTCACATCCATTTGTCATATCTCATAATCATAATGAGCTGCTATGACCAGGAGCATCCGAATGGATTTAGGCATAGCTACTGGCGAATAGGTTTCGTCATAATCAATTCCTTATTTTTGACGATATCCTTTTGCCACTAATCTAGCCTTAAAGGTAACAACATTACCTTCCATGTCCGTTTTCTTCTTGAAAACCCACTTGCACCCTATGGGCTTAATCCCTTCAGGTGGGTTAACCAAGTCCCATACTTGATTTTTGTACATGGAATCCATTTCCGACTTCATGGCTTCAAGTCATTTATCCCTTTCTGAATTTTTCAGAACATCTTCATAACTGATAGGTTCGTCATCGTTAATGAGTAACACGTCGTTCGATTCACTTATGAGAAATCCGTATCTCTCTGGAATATTGCGTGTCCTATCAGACCTACGAAGAAGTGGTGTTGTTTTAGGTTCAACTGATAGCTCATCATTATGAGTTATTGGTTGTGGGTCTAGACTAGGTGTCTCTGTAATGTCTATTGGAGTTTCTTGAACTTTTTCAAGTTCAATGCTACTCCCACTATTTTCTTGTAAAAGAAATTCTTTTTCTAGAAATACAGCATGCCTTGAAACAATCACCTTTTGTTCCAAGGGATGATAGAATTGGTAACCTTTCGTTTCCTTAGGGTATTCAATAAATAGACATTTATCAAACTTAGCATCCAATTTGTCTGATACAGTCCGCTTTACATAAGCAGGACAACCCCATATCTTTAGGTGAGATAAATGAGGTTTCTTACTATTCCACGTCTCATATGGAGTAGTAGAGACTACCTTGTTCGGGACTCTGTTTAGTAAGTAAACAGCTGTCTTAAGCGCATAGCCCCAAAAGGATTTTGGAAGAGTTGCATGATTCATCATAGATCTAACCATGTCCATCAAGGTTCGGTTACGCCTCTCAGATACACCATTATGCTGTGGTGTATATGGCGGAGTCCATTGAGATAATATCCCATTGTCCCTAAGATAATCTTGAAACTCTTGACTTAAGTATTCACCACCCCGATCGGATCGAAGTATCTTAATACTTTTGCCAAGCTGTTTCTCTACTTCACTTTTGAACTCTTTGAATTTCTCAAAAGCTTCAGATGTGTGTTTCATTAAGAACACATACCTGAATCGTGAGTGATCATCGATAAAGGTAATGAAGTAGCTATAGCCTCCTTGTGCAAGAGTTGACATTGGTCCACATACATCAGTATGTATTAGACCAAGCAATTCTCCCACTGGTTTACCTTTTTCGGAAAAGGGTAATTTGGTCATCTTGCCTTTTAAACATGATTCGCATGTATCAAATGAACCGGGTTCAAATGATTCCAGAATTCCACATCGGTGTAATTTGGTCATGTGTTTCTTACTTACATGGCCAAGACGACAATGCCACATATAGGAGTCTATTTGATTATCTATTCGAGCACGTTTGTTGCTAACTTCGATATTGAAAACGTCACCGGATAAATCTAACGTGTAGATACCATTGCATAAAGTTCCGGTCCCATAAAGAACACCATTTAAAGTTATGTAACAACAATTGTTACTAAAAGTTAAATGATAACCCTTTTCATTCAAGAATGAAATAGATACAATGTTCTTTATTAACGAAGGAACAAAATAACAATTATCCAATTCTAAGACAAGTCCAGTAGGGAGCTTTAGCAAATATGTTCCGATGGCAACAGCAGCAATCTTTGCTCCATTTCCAACTCGCAAATTTGCTTCTCCCTTGACGAGTCTTCTTCTATTCCTTAGCCCCTGTATGTCATTACATATATGTGAGCTACACCCAGTATCAAGTACCCAGGTATCCGAGAAATAGAGTGACATTCAATAACAAAGATACCTGAAGAGGATGGGGCATCGGATGCCTTCTTCTTCAAGGACTCAAGATAAACCTTGCAGTTTCTTCGCCAGTGGCCCTCCTTGCCGCAGTGATGGCAAGTTCCTTTTGTTGCCTTTTCAATCTTTTTGGCCTTTTTCTTCCTTCCCTTATTTTGTTCTTTGGGCTTCCTCTTAGAGCCTTTCTTTAAGGAACCAACTAACAGTACCGTCTTCTGATCCTGCTTTACAGAAGGCTCTACAGTCTTCAGGAGGTTAAGCAACTCAGGAATGGTAGTCTCCAGTTTGTTCATCCGATAGTTCATCACAAACTGTGAGTAACTCTTGGGCAAACAATGCAGAATTAAGTCAATACTTAGTTCGTGATCCATTGCAAATCCGAGTGTGCCTAGTCGCTCAATGTACCCCAACATCATCAACACAAACTGTGAAACAGAAGTGCCTTCCTGCATCTTAGAGGTGAAGAGGAGTCTGGAGACCTCAAACCTTTCGGATCTCGCCTGCTCGTCAAACAGCTCATGAAGATGGAAGACGATGGTATGAGCATTCATATGCTCATGCTGCTTTTGTAGCTCAGGTACCATAGCGGCCAGCATGATGCAACTCGCAAGTTCAGAATCGGCCACATGTTTCTGATAGGCCACTAACTGGTCTGGAGTTGCATCTTCAGGAGGATGGTTGGGAAGTTGTTCTTCAAGGACATAAGCAAGCTTTTCTGCCTTGAGGACTATCCTCAGGTTTCGTAGCCAGTCCATGAAGTTTGGCCCAGTCAGCTTATTGGTGTCCAAAATGAAACGCAAATTCAGAGAAGACATGATCAGGTGATTATCCTAGAAATACAAATTGAGGTTATGTGATGAGAATGATAAAGAATGCATCAATATACATTAATTAAATCCTATTTATTTTTCAAATTGAATAACCCTTTTTATCAATTCGGGAGATCGTAGGAACATCTCCAAATAGGTTTGATATCCAACCATAGATAAGAACAACCATGGCTAGAGTCCATCAAGTTATTCTTAGCTATGAAGGTAGGTAATTATACCGATTACATATTATACATATGTAACTATCACATTATGCTATCAAATAATTGAATGTTTGCATAAATCATTGGGTTGTTAACTCATTAACAAGTATGCAACAATATACATAGCACCCAACTGCACCTCTCTTTACATCGACCTTGGTTGTGGCACAACAAATCGATGCTCCAAGCTTAAGGCTGACCCATTAATCAAGAAATAGTTTTAATATGGTTGGAGCTCATTCAACCATTTAGTCAGGCTTGGATGTGTCCAACAACCAAAACTAAGGATTGACCTCTGACTCCAACTATATTAATCATAAACTAATTCCATGGTTTGAACATGTTGAGGTTCAAGCCGGGCATGGATGTGTCCATCAACCCAAACGAGAAACAAAACTCTGGTTCTAACCATATTAATGGAAGGTGTTGGCCTTAATATTTTGTAAGGGGTTTTGGGTCTCATCCTTTTCTTTTATGCACATTCATGACATATAATTATGTCATGTTCTAACGATTTCCTTAATAAAGTATGTATGTGATTTAATTTATCAAAGGAACATCGCACTTAAGCTACAGTAAGAACTTCACTGACATATCTATATGTAGACTACCATATGAAGTTTTACAGCCAGTCACTCCAATGAACTAGTTCCCTTAACTAGCATTCATGTTTATCTCCGGACATCTCAATGTCACCAGCCAGTGAGAATCAGCTGATTAGAGAATAACTCATGCTAGTCTCAACAGAATTGATAGTGTCCGTATTTATCAATTCATCGACTAGGGACAATTTCAATACTTCACAATTGCACATGTAGAGATAATCACTAGTTGTGAATTCATCTCAAATTCTCTCATGCTGTGAATTCTATTGCGGACATTCAGTAAATGAGTTTAAGATCTCAATCAAATACACAAACATGTATACTCAAATAGTGAATATTCATTTATTATAATAAATGATTACAATCATAAGACGATTGCCTTAGGACACTTCTCTCATATCACTAACACTAGGGACTAAGTCCCAAACCTGACTCCTTTCGAATTGACCTAGTTCATCTTGCATTGTAATGATCCAATCGGGATCATTTAATGCTTCATCAATTTTTCTAGGTTCAATTTCGAAAATTAGGGCAACTTCATTAGCCTCATTCCTAAAGAATGATCTAGTTCTAACCCCATGATAGATGTCTCCAACAATTTGGTCTTGGGGATGACTAGAGGCTAATCTAGTTTGCCTTGGTGTTGGTGGTGCTTCTTGAATGGTTTCACTAGACACAAGCTCAGCCTCAGGATCCGGCTGACCTATGGGTTGTCTAGGCTCACCGTCATCGGAT
>JAGFNQ010001007.1:0-29341 GCA_024364735.1 Boesenbergia rotunda
TCCTAACCAACTAGACTACAATGGAATTGATTATTAGAAGGATGCATAAATTAATCCAAGTTAAGATCGATATTAACTATTATAAGTCATTGATGCCCCCTAGGCCATGATGCAGCGGAAGGATACCACGTTGTCACTCAAACACCTGCGGTTCAAACCATAGTTACAACACATTTTGTAGAAATTTTTCCTCCAAATGAGACGCGCTATCACGGGATGTTGGACTTCAGAACCACCTGCTGTAAGCGCTTCCCGATTTACCCCGACTGCTGATGAGAAACTTCAATGGAACCAAGGTGATCACCCCAGGTTCGATTGAATAGTGTTATAAAAATGACTTTAGAAAAAAGCACAGCATTTTGCTAGGTCCTTCTTGGGCTAGATAAGCTAAATAAAGAACAACCCAATTAGACCCAAAAATCTTTGGATACCCAGAGTTGAACCCAGGTGTCACCGATGTCTCCGAGGCTATGGTATAGTGGAAGGATGATAAGTTGTCGCTCAGGCACCCGTGGTCCAATTCCTAGTTACGAAACATTTTGTAGAAATTTTCCCTTCAAATGAGACGAGCAATCACGGAATGTTGTGCTGCTGGACCGCCCGCGTCATGCAATTTTCGATTTACCCTAGTGTCCAATGGAAAACTTCCATGAAACCCGACCGATTGCCCCGGGTTTGATTGAAAAGTGTTATAAAAATCACTTTAAAAAACACACAACATTTTACTACATTCTTCTAGGGCTAGATAGACTAAATATAAAAGCGAGGCCCTATTAGACCTAAAATGTCTTCCGTTGCCGGGGATTAAACCCTGGTCTCTCAGTTCAGCCGAGTATCCTAACCAACTAGACTACAACAGAATAATTAATTAAATGGATGAATAAATTAATCCAAGTCATGGTCGATATTAACTATTATAAGTCATTGATACCCCAGACACTATGTGTAGCGGAAGGATGTCAAGTTGTCACTCAGGCACCCGCGGTCCAATTCCCAATTATGACGGATTTTGTAGAATTTTTTCCTAAATGAGATGGGCAATCACAGGATGCTGGGCTTCTGAACTGCCCACAGTGAGCGCTTCCCGATTTACCCTAGTTACTAATGTGAATCATCCATGGAACCATATCGGTTATCCAGGGTTCAACTAAACAGTGTTAAAAAATGGCTTAAGAAACACATAACATTTTACTTGGTTCTTCTTAGGTCAGGCTAAACATAATGCACTGCCTAATTAGATCCAAAAATCTTCCATTCCCAAGACTTGAGCCCAAGTCTCAGGTGAGAAACGAGTATCCTATCCAACTAGACTACAATGGAATTGTTTATTAGAAGGATGCATGAATTAATCCAAGTCACGATCGATATTAACTATTATAAGTCATTGATGCCCCCAAGGACATGGTGCTGCGGAAGGATACCATGTTGTCACTCATACACCTATCGTTCAATCCCTAGTTATAACACATTTTGTAGAAATTTTTTTTCCAAATGAGATGTGCCGACACGACATGTTGGACTTCAGGACCACCTACTATAATCGATTCTCGATTTACCCTGGCTACTGATGGAATACTTCTATGGAACCTAGGTGATCGCCCCAGGTTCGATTGAATAGTATTATAAAAATGACTTTAAAAAAAGCACAGCATTTTGCTAGGTCTTTCTTGGGCTATATAAGCTAAATAAAGCACAACCCAATTATACCCAAAAACATTGGTTATCGAGACTTGAACACTGGTGTCATTGATGCCTCCGAGGCTATGGTATAGTGGAAGGATGACAAGTTGTCACTCAGGCACCTGCGGTCCAATTCCCAGTTACGACTGATGTTGTAGAAATTTTTCCTTCAAATGGGATGAGCAATCACGGGATGTTGTGCTTCTGGACTACCTGCATCATGCAATTTTTTATTTACCCTAGTGACCAATGGAAAACTTCCATGTATCCAGACCAGTCGCCCCGGGTTCGAATAAAAAGTGTTATAAAAATGACTTTTAAAAAGCACCCACCATTTTACTAGGGTCTTCAAGGGCTAGATAGACTAAATATAAAATCGCTACCCAATTTACCTAAAATATCTTCCATTGTCGAGATTTGAAACCGGGTCTCTCGTATGAGAGCCAAGTATCCTAACCAACTAGACTACAACAAAATAACAAATTTAATAGATGGATAAATTAATCTAAGTCATGGTCGATATTAACTATTATAGGCCATTGATACTCCAGACACTGTGTGTAGCTGAAGGATCTCAAGTTGTCACTCAGGCACCTGTGGTCCAATTCCCAATTTCGATGGATTTTGTAGAATTTTTTTCTCCAAATGAGACGGGTAATCACAGGATGTTGTGCTTCTGAACTGCCCACAGCTAGTGTTTCCCGATTTACCCTTGTTACTAATGTGAATCTTCCATAGAACCATATCGATCGTCCCGGGTTTGACAAAATAGTGTTACAAAATTGACTTTAAAAAAGCACTCAACATTTTACTAGGTTCCTCTTGGGCCAGATGGGCTAAATATAATGTACTGCCTAATTAGAACCAAAAATCTTCTATTGACGAGAATTGATCCCGAGAGCCATTGATGCCTCCGAGGCTATGGTTAAGTGGAAGGATGTCATGTTGTCACTCAAGTACTCGTGGTTCAATCCCCAATTTTGACGTATTTTGTAAAAAAATTTCCTCCAAATGAGATGTGTAACCATAGAATGTTGGGCTTCTGGATCACCCGCCCCAAACAATTCCCTATTTATCCTAGCCGTCGATGGGATACTTTTGTAGAACTGGGATGATCGCCCTAGGTTCAATTGAATAGTGTTATTAAAATGACTTTAAAAAACACACATATGGTATTTTGCTAAGTCCTTCATGAGCTAGATAAGCTAAATAAAGCATGACCTAATTATACCCAAAATCTTTCATTGCCCAGATTTAAACCTAGGAGTCACTAATGCCCTGAGGTTATGGTGCAGCGGATGGATGTCAGGTTGTCACCTAGGCACGCGCGGTTCAATCCCCAGTTATGATATATTTTGTAGAAATTTTTTCTCCAAATGAGATGTGTAAGCACGGGATGCTAGGCTTCTAGACCATTCACCACGAGCGCTTCTAGATTTACTTTGTCCGCCGATAAGAAAGTTTCGTGGAATCAAACTGATTGCTCCATGCTCGATTGAATAGTGTTAAAAAAATGACCTATAAAAAATACATAGTATTTTGCTAGGTTCTTTCTTGGGCTAAGCATGGCCCAATTAGACCCAAAAATCTTCCATTGCCGGGACTTAAACCTAGATCTCTCTGAGTATCCTAACCAACTAAACTACAATGGAATAATAATTTATCTTATATATTATTTTTTAAATTATAATATATTTACAATAGATAATCAGAACGAATGTAAATAAATTATATAAGATAAAATGGGCATACCAATCAATAGGTAAAAGATATGTTGACCAAATGCGAGGATTAAAGTTGTGTTTTATTTTCATATCAATATTCCCTATAATTTTTTATTGGGATGTTAGCTTGTGGTGGACACGTGGCTCGAGGAAGCCATGTGGTGTGGGTACAAGGGTGAGAGAGAAGTATCCGAGACCAACTCGGGAGAGAAATGTCAGAGATCAGCTCGGGCAAAGAGTGTCCTAGACCAGCTCAGGCTGAGAATCCCCGAGTCTAACTTGGGAGAGCAGAGCCTGAGACCAACTCGGGAGAGAAGAGCTCGAGACCAACTCAAGTGAGAGAGGACAGATAGGGGGAAGTTTACCATTAACGACTATAACGATGCACTTAATTCATGTGACCACAGTTTCAAGCACCCCCTGCCTAAATAGGAAAACTAATAGGTAATTATGATCCGCAACGGATGAGAATGATGATAGATTTAATATGCGTGGCGGCCGTTACCAGTATCCCCCGGTGGACAACAGTTGGCAAGCGACCACAATCCATAAGACCAGGAAACGGGGGGAGCGGTTACAGTAACGTGAGAGTGATCGAAGGCAGGAGATAACGATTATATAAGGTGCTTATACACCTAGGTAAGGGGTTGAATCATCTGAACTCTAGATAGCCTATTCTCCCTGCTCCTCTCCTATCTTAGAGTAATTTCTGACTTGAGCGTTGGAGAGGGCTCCACCGGAACTCCTTCAAGTGTATCCCTTTAACACTCATATTAATCTCGTAGGCGGGGGCATCCCCTTGTCATCGTTCAAGGCTGCATCACAGTGACTTGTTGTCCACGTAGTTCACTTCCAAAATAAATTTGGCGCTGTTTGTGGGAAACAAGACTAAAGACCAAAAGGAACACTATGATGGCAGAACCAGAGGAACAACTAATCACTTTGACATGGGAAGAATTAGATCGCCTAATTGCCAACGCCATTCGAGGGGCGCTAGAGCAGTATCAAATCAAACAAGTTGCTTCTCTGCGAGCAATCCCGCTACAGGCAGACACCCAAAGAGCATCAACCTCCTATGTTCAGAATTGGAGATTCATGTCGCCTCCAGGTGTGCCTGTGAATGCGACCCTAGGATACCGACAAGACTCCATTAGAGAACTAGAGAAAGAATATATAGCCACTTCCAGCATTTTACACCGAGAGGAAGAACAAGGAAAAAGTGAATTTGTAAAGGTTCTCCCGAAGTACACATCTTCATCATTCGTCCGGGACATTGTGGGTGATCCCATGCCCAAGCAATTTCGAGGTCTCAAAATTGCTGATTACGATGGGAAAATAAATCCCAAGGATCATATTTGCATGTTCGAGAACGATGGAGGTTATTTCATGATAGACTCCGACCGCCAGAAATAAAGGGGAGTTTGTTCTTTCTTGCATTTTCTTTTATTGCATTTTTCACTTTTATGATTTTTAGAAGTAAATGATCATTTTTGAAGCAAGTTGTTGATAATAAATTCCTAGGCAAAATAGGATGAATAAATAGACATTATAAATACCATGTTATTTCTTTTGGCAATTTTTCTTAATGAGTAGGAATAAATGTATCCCTCTAGGTTATCTTCATATCATTTTAGAGTCTCTTGAAAATAAATTAAATTTGGTTGTTAAAAATTAGGGTTTGAGCTCATGGATGAAATCTTGGATGCTTGAGTACTACTTGGCTATGGATTCTTAATTGATGACTTGAGATGAATTATTTGTACCTAGTGAGAATTAGCCTTATTTTTATAACACACATATGTGATTATACTCTAGAACTTGCTTAGGTTCTTTCAAAATTATAATTCTATGATTGGATCACATTTATAGAGGCTACTCAATTTGTTTTCCTTTCCATATCAATTCATGTTTTCTATACTTCCTACTCTTAACCATACTTTTCTATGAACTTATTTGTTTGGGATGTTTCTTGGTGTTACTTTGCCCGAGACGAACAAAAGACTAAGTGTGGGGGAGATGGCTAGTGTTTTGGAATCATTTTTGTAGCAAGGATGCATTTCATTTCAAAGAGAAAAATTTTTTACGGTTGATTCAAAAGGGTGCCAAGTCAAGTTGAGTTTGGTATCAAGATCAAGTGGGAGGAAGTAGTTAAGGAGGAAATCAATTGAAGCATCTAGATTCTTGATCATAAATTGAAGATCCAAGAAGCTGTGCCAAGAAAAATCTGAAATGGAAACAAATGGCACACAAAAAGCAGTGAGAAAAATCTGTGCCAAAACAGAAAAATTCTGTGCCGTTCAGTAATTGAAGTGCAGCTGAACTGATCTGATACTAATGTGGCTACTGTAAGGATTAAGAACAAAACCACTCTACAGCAAGGTTGAGAATGTAAGCTGAAAATGCAGCTGGAAAAGGGGGAAAAATCAGAAGGTTATGTTACCATAAAGTCAGTTTTGTATCAAGATGAAGCTGAAATTGGGTTTTCTAGGCTATGAATCAGGGAACTAAGTTCATGAATGTATCAAATTTGTATCAAGGATATCCACTGTTGAGCAGAACTGAAAAAAATGTGGCTGCTTGGATGTTCTATTCAAAACAGAGAAAGAAAAGAAAATTCAGTGAAGCTGGAATCCGAAACAGCTTGGGATCAAATAGAAAAATGCAGTGAAGTTGATGCTAATTGCTGTGAGAAATCAGAGAATTGCAAGGTCTACAAGTAATGCCATGGAGCTGGAAGCTGAAACAGAAAAGGAAAAAAAAAAGGTGATAGAAGTGTGCCAACTTGAAAAGGATATGTATCAAGAGTAAGTTGCAAGAGTTGGTTAGTGAAGGTTGTATATGGAGCATCTAATTCCCTAATTGTTATTTGATGTCTCAAGTTTTTATGACACAAATCCTGGTCCGAAGTGTTTCCAAATGAAGATTGACTCTATAAGAAGGATTGAGAGCAGAACAGAAAAAAACAAAAATAGATTGGAAATCGAGTTGCAGAAAAAAAAAACTGAACCAGAAAGAAAGAAGGGAACTTCACAGGGAAGTAGTATGGACAGCAAGTCTCCAAATAAACAAGACTTAGCTGCCAACACAAACAGGAATCAGCAGATGATGAGAAAAAAAAAAGAAAGATGGAACAGAAAAAAAATAAAACAAAAGAAACAAGGTTGGCACCAAGAGTTTTGGTACCATGGAACAAGTGAAGTTTTTCTCATCCGAATTTAAGACTTACTCCACTATATTCCTGACTTTGCGAGAGGATTAAAAAAAGAAAGAAAGGAAAAAAAAAGAGAACAAGTGGCACACAAAAACAAAATTGGCACATTGAGACCAAAAAGGGTTTTCTTTCATCCGAATCAAAAGTATTATCCAAGACTGACTCCATCACACTTTTGACTTCAATATGAGGACTATAAAGAGGGCAAAGTGCATTAGAAATATTCTTGAGCAACCAAGTTTACCATTTCATCAATTTCTCTATTTTCTTAGCTTTCACTTCATTGTTATCATTTTCTATGTCTTTCACTTGTTTGAAATAAACTTTTATAGATGTTGATCCTAATCATGAATAATGGTGAAGAGTAGATAACAACCAAGCCTATGGTTGTGCAAAAAGTATGTATGTATGAGTGAGCTCCATTTTCATCATGAACTTAGAACTCAAAAAGAGAGCCACAAAAATTTTCCGTGAAAGGCTTAGTGAGTAAAATTCATCTCAATGAATCATGAAGGATGAAAATGCTAAGTTGTTGATTTAAGGACAAGTCTCTAGTCCATTAATGTTTAGATTTTTGAGAATTGACAACCTTAGGTAATTTCTTTTCAATTGCTTCTAACTATGTTTTCGCGAGACGCTCAAGCTTAAGTGTGGGGGAGTTGATAAGTGTCATTTTATTGATCATTTCATATTCTTAAATCCATGTTTGACCCATATTTTACTTGATTAATATTTAATTTAGCCTAGGTTTCATGAATCTATTCTATTTTGGGCTTTATTGTAAATCTTGATACATTTGAATTATTTTGCTACTAAATTGTTGATATACTTTTGTAGGCTTGGAAGGATCATGGACCTAGGTCATGCTGGGTCAAACTTGAGTCAGAAGTGGACCCGGATCGAGTGATCAAGCATCGACTAATATGGGTCGTCCGATTCAAAAAAGGCTAGATCTAGACTATCTGAGAACTTTGAGGCAATCCAAGCTGAGGTTAAGGTTAATCAAGCATTTGGATCAAGATCTGAAGATTTCATCCAAATCAGAGATCATCTAGCCGTTGGATCAAGATCAGAGGGATCTAGACCGTCCATTCAAAGATCAGGTTGATCTGAGCCATCCGTTGCAAATCTAGAAGATCCGAGCCACTGAGAGGCAGATCCTGACCCCTGATCAACATCATCAAATTTTGTCTCATATCGGATAAGAATCAACCGTTGGGATTAGTTATGAACAATCTGGGCCGTCCATTTTCAAACTATATAAACTAATTCCTTCTCCTTCGATCGGTGTCGCGTCTTCACCGAGATCAGTTTCTTCGTTTGATTCTAGTTCTTCGTTTTCTTCAATTCTCCTCATTGAGGGCGTGACCACTTCAATTCTAACCTCGGATCAAGATCTAGATCGTCGGATCATCTTCTCCGTGAGATTTTCAGCTGCAATTTGTCACTGAACAGAGCCACGCGAGGGTTTTGCCAGCTCTGCTAATCGATCACCGGGATCTCAGTTTGTGCCACTTTTCATCCGTCGGAGCTAGTCGGAGGGTCCTCTGGAGTGCTCTGACCATCTCCAAACCATCACCGCAATCCGACACAATGAGATCAGGGAGATCGGATTGGTTTTTCAGATTTGAGCAGAGTTGGAGTTTGATTTGATCATTGAGACAGAATTCCATGCGATCTGTGGAGCTAGGGGGTTCTTAGCTTGCTATTGTGTGACGACAAGGAGATCTTGAGCTAAGGAATGGATCGAAGTTTAGTTTCTTAATGAACTTCAATTTCTTATCAGTAGTTTCAATTTCAGCATTCAATTTCGTTTCTGAACTTTGTATCAGAATTCTTAGTTTTCTTTTCTAATTTGTTCTGCCATTATTAGCCTTTAATTTCTGCATTCGTATTAGCAAGTTAACTAGATAGATTGCCTGTTAGTGAACAATTAGATTTAATTTCAGTTTGTTTCACACTTCAGTGCTTGCGTTCCAGTTTTGCTGCTACGTATCAGTTCTTTTCATTCTGCGTATCAGATCTTTTATTGATGTCCTGAATTTTGTATCAAGCTAGCTTAGTTTTATCTCCTGAATTTACATTGTAGCTTGTTCCATTTAAATAGCACTTGATATCAGATTTCGCGCATCAGCTTGATGTGTATCAATTTCCATTTCTACAATTTCATTTCATTTATGTAATTCAGATCATTTCTTCAGCTCGTGTCTGCATTTTTGATTTCAGCTCATCATAGAGGTGGCTAGTTAGTGAACTATTGTACGTGATCTTAGCTTATTTTGTGTGTTTCTGTATTCGGTTGTTTCCGAATTTCATGTCTTCGATTTCTAAATTTCATTCATTCAAATTCCTGCACACCACTTCAATGATAGCTTGCATTCATTTCTGAACTTCTTGGTTTCATTGGCGCATATCAGTTTAGAGTTTCTGACCTTTGTATCAAGAGAACATTGGTTTTGCTGATTCTTTCTTGAAAATCAGATTTGTGAACTTTGCAACTTGCTTGCATTCGATTTGCATTGGTTAGAGTTAATTTCATAATTGGTTGAGTCCTTAATTGCCATTACCTAGTTAAGTTGCTTAGTTAAGTTTCTTTCTTTTCATTGAGTTTCCATTTCTATTTGAAATCAAACCCAATTTTTATTTGAAACCCAAAATTAATCAACGACACATAAATTCAAGCGTGAATCAACATCCTCAACTAGCCCTAGGAAAAATACGACCTGTGGCCCCTTTACTACATTTTTATCTTTATTAGCAAAAAGGGTTCCAGCTTTACAAATATCAAAATTTGAGATCCACATTCGTGACAGCCTCTTTTGGGTCCATCAATGATCTATATAATTTAGGAAATGTGTTTCCATCGGATGATAGGAATTGAAACAAATTGAAGCTGGGTTTCATATGCTTGGTTCTGTGTTTTTGCCAATTTGAATTGTCGTAAGCTTCCTTAGGCATTTGTTCTATTGTGAAGCTTAATGTTTGGTCCTCCTTTCCTTGTGGCGTGGGCCTCAGCTTCTCATGAAGCTGTGGAATTATGGATTTAGGTTTTTGATCATCTTGCCATGAGTTCTGTGTTAAGAGTTAGCTTGGATTAGGGATGTTACTTTTGGTTTCCTCCCTTGTGTTAGTGATATGAGAGAAGTGTCCTAAGGCAATCGCCTTATGATTGTAATCATTTATTTTAATAAATAAATATTCACTATTTGAGTATACATGTTTGTGTATTTGATTGAGATCTTAAACTCATTTACTGAATGTCCGCAATATAATTCACAGCATGAGAGAATTTGTGATGAATTCACAACTAGTGATTATCTCTACATGTGCAATTGTGAAGTATTGAAATTGTCCCTAGTCGATGAATTGATAAATACGGACACTATCAATTCTGTTGAGACTAGCATGAGTTATTCTCTAATCAGTTGATTCTCACTGGTTGGTGACATTGAGATGTCTGGAGATAAACATGAATGCTAGTTAAGGGAACTAGTTCATTGGAGTGACTGGCTGTAAAACTTCATATGGTAGTCTACATATAGATATGTCAGTGAAGTTCTTACTGCAGCTTAAGTGCGATGTTCCTTTGACTTGCGGTGTTCAAGTCATCTTGGTCATGGAGACTTATACTTTGACATCTTAAGCAAGCATCTCCAAGGAGGTGTGGACCTAGGATGATTGGGTATAAACCGAAGTGCCCGAAGATGTTTGAACAGCCTACAAAGGATTCACCACTCCTTGCGAGGAGATGTATACCCGAGGCCTATCGTCGGATTGTTACTCGAAGCCTCTGGCCAGAGCATGACATGTTCAGAGAATGAATCTCTTAAATACATGAGAGTAATTAGAATCCATAGGACGAGAAAATGTTACTTGGGCTAGGTGTGACGTAGTCAGCCTAGTGGGGACTGACACACATAGACCATGTCCTGAACCAAGTGGGTATAAGATGGTGAAGGGAATGGGGCACGATTCATTATAGCTGCTGAAGGGTTTCAGAATTGTTTCTGAGTTCAACCGTTGATCTTTCGATTAATTGGGGATCATGATGTACTACTAGGTGCCACTCATGATCGTTTTATAATTGATTAATTATAGACGGCCAACATAAATCAAGAGTCTATTTAGTCACACACACTACGAGTAATCCGAGGGATTTAAAACGAGTTGAAAATTGGATTTTCCAATCAAGAGAGATTATGTTTAGTTGAGCCAAACGATAAGTCGAATCTGAATTTTTCAAAGATGCATCGGAAGCGTAAAATGGCTAAGTCTTTTGAAGACTTAATAGATGAATTAAATAAGTTTAATTCATTGGGGCTTGGCTTGGATGGGCCGGCCAAAGAGAGCCTCCATCCTCTTTGCTTGGCCGGCCACAACAAAGTGAGAGAACCAAGTTTTTGGTTCAATTTATAAAATAAACAAAGTGTGGTTTGTTTTATAAAATTATGGATGATATAAATTTTTATATAATAAACCATGGTTTAGTTTATTTTTCATCGAAATTAAAATGAACCATGGATTGGTTTATTTTATAAAATCAATCATGGGTTGATTTACCATGATAAGGAAATTTATTCCATAGGAGAGAAGAAACTTGATTGATTTTTTTATCATGAATTAAAATATGATTTTAACCATGATATAAAATCAAACTTGACATGATGGAATAAGTTATTCCATATTTGAGAGGCTTGATGGTTGAGAGGCCACTATATAAAGGACCCAAGGCAAGGCTTGGGTAATAATCATAGAGATGGAGGGATAGGCTCTCTTCCTCTCTTTCTCTCCTTCTCTTCTCCTCTTCTTGCCGTGCGCCAACCAGCCCCAAGAAGGAGCACCAGCCGGCCATCCTTTTGTGGTTAGTCTTCCGACTTCTCTCTTGGTTTTTCTTGTCGCGTTCTCGGAGAATCTAGTAGTCCTCAAGAACACGAAACTCGTGCCTTTGCGAAGTCATCCCGAAGATACTCGGCGTGGACGCGAATAGAGGCGGAGCTTCCAAGGGACGCTTACGGTTGGATCTCATCCCTTCCTTCGAGTTACGCGAGGTAATACGTAAATTAGTTTATGTTTCTGCAAAAATTTTAAATATATAATCATGTCTACACAAGATAAAATTGCATACTAATTAGATGTGTGGTTAAATGATTTAGAGAAATTATTTATACTAAACCTTCTGCTGCACGTAATTAATTTTAAAATTATGAACCCACATCTATGTCAACATGCACCCGGCCCCAATCACCTTGACCATGAGCCTAAGTACCGTGTGGTTTTAGAAATGATGAGTGTGAGTTTTGGGGTAGGTTTAAGTTAAACTTAAATTGAACCTAAGCCCTATAATTAAGGGTAATTGGGATTAACCCTAGTACGGTGTGATTAATTAGTTTTAGCTAGCTACTAATTATGTAAATAGCTAAATAATTATGCTCAATGATGCAAGGCTTTGATTTTGTTACTTTCGTTGCGGATATTATTGTGGACGAGGGGTTCTCTTCACTTTCAGACTACTACATCGAAGGTGGGTACCTTCTGACTTATCTCTGTAGATATTGTCAAGTTTATATGCATGGTTTCTTTTATGGATAGTGGTAGGATTTACCTTTATATGTCTTTTGTTTATCCTGCTTGATACTTACTGTTTGACCCTTTGATATACTCAAAGTTTATTTTCAATATAGTCTCTATATTTGATAATCTTATTCTGTTAGAGTACGTGTTCATAGGAAGATTTGTGTGTTATATACTTCGCATTTATTTATACCTAGCATTATTGCATGCCTAGTTGGTTATTTGTAGGTCATGATTTATGTTTCAGACCTGTGCATGCCATATTGAGGTTTGTATGATGGGTGTTGTATGTATTAGTGTTATTCACCATCTTTGCATTACTGCGTAACTGACGATCCATGCCTCTCTTGCGTTGAGATGGGTCATCAGTCATATCAGGATTTGCACACATTGTCAATCATAGGTTAGTGGTACTATCAGGAGAGAGTGTGTAGTTTCCCTGTCAAGGCTCCGCTTGGCCGATCATGGATAGTGATTCCTACAGCATGGTAGCAGACAGGGATCCCTCCTCTTTTCGGTAGCGGTGCTCCCCATATGACTTGAGGTAGGAGGGTGTCCTTCGCCAACATCCTGTCCACTCGGTTACTCAATAGCAGTAATGGCAGAGTAAGTACAGTTGTCATAGACCTACCCACTCGACCTCACCCATACCGATGACAGTGGCTAACTGGTGTCAAGGGTGACCAAGTCATTGTATCATGTATACGATTATATGAATTGCATTTATTTGTGTTTGTTGCACTTGTTTTAGCTGTGATTGTTACATTTGGATATGGTCTAGTGACCATTCGGGTTGGGGGAATTATGACTTTCATACTCCGCAGGTGAATTTGATGAGGGTATGAACTTGCATGTAGTGCACCGATTATGTATTCTGATTTTTCAAATAAGACTGTATCTGCTTACTTCGGTGTTGTTATTATATAATATTTTTAGAGTTATGTATATCTATCCGTTTATATACCCATGTAGTCCCTTTGGACTCACAATTATTTGTTTTTTTTCTTTATTAGGATTACACCGCCAGGAGAGCGCAGCAGTCAATCCCCCTTATTTCATAGTGGTTTCGTTTCGTCACGTATTTTCTTTTTCTTCTGGTTATAGTTGGGATGTATTTTCATTTTATTTATACTTTATGGATTTGTCATGTATGTTATGGATTTATGTATTGGTGTTGTCGATCTCTCCAAAGGACATTTGGAGATTGGTTTTACAATGGTACATTTATATTAGTGTCGATAGATATTTATTTTTCTTTATTTACTCTTTATTTACTATATTGTTAAATGAGATATGTGTGAAGGTCATGAAGGTTATATTACGTATGTATAAAGATTCATATTATCCGTCGTACAAGAGATGTTGTCCTATTTTTGTCAGATATGCAACTCCTCAGGATGTGATATACTGATGGTACACGGGAGGTAATTATACCTGCAATGAAATGGACTAGTGGTCAAAAGCCCGGCCTTGTATTTGTTAATTTTGGACACAATAAAGAAGTGACCGTGAGTCATTGCTCTTTTGTTTCCGAACGGCATTTCATACTGATGTATTTATGTGTCTTTGTGCTTTCTATTTCAGTGTTTCTTATAGCTAGATGCTTAAATCTTGTAAAATAGTTTGCATTTTCAGATCTTTTAAAGGTGATAGTAGGACACTGATACATGTAATATTGGCTAGTTATACTCTTGCATGAGCTTTTGCTATTCAGATAGTTAATAACTGATGCTAACTTCATGCTCCTGTTCTCCTACAATTAGGAAGTGAGATCCTTTGTCCAGTACTTTCGTTCCATCACTCTTGGCTCTGCTGAGGTACTTGCAGGGTCTCAAAGAGAACACCACATTCCTTTGCTCCCTAGCCTCCAAGTGCAAGCTCTTAAAACCTATTAACTGCCTCGCCGGCCTTCCATGCTCAACGCTTGGCCAGCGAGAGTAGAGCAGAACTGGATGCTTACCTGCCATCGGACTGTGGTTCGTAACCCTGACTGTAGCTGAGAACTCCAGGCTTCTGCATCCGCTGGAGCCTAAACTTTTGATCTCATGTATAGGAGGAATGCCTGATGTCGTCGAGGTACGAAGAGAGATCGAGTTGTTCAGGTAGATTGAAGTCCAAGATTGGCCCTGTTCTTGAGGAGGACGATGCTGTCTCGAGCCGCTTCTAGAGCCAGGTCCTGGTGCTCTTTTGAGCAGACCTGTCCGGCCGAGATGCTCCCCGAAGGTTGAGACAGCGGATCAGAAAGCAGTTGCTTTTGGATGGCAGACGCAGCATATTTCTGTACGTAGTCGCCGCAGTTCATATCCATTCCTGAACAGTATGTCTCGATTAGCATCTCTAAATTTCTATCTAACATAAACATCAACATCGATCGTGTTTTGTTTATTAATTTACCGGCTTTGAGAACATCCGCGACTGCTTCTTCAGGCGACTTGGCATAGCCTTGGGCACCATAAATGAGAGCGACTGAGTCACAGTCCGATGCAATGTATCTGTCAGTCAGTGATCAGGGCATTCATTGTTGGAGGATCGATCATATGGAAGATGCATAGATCACAATTATTACGTTCATACCCGTCGAAACCCCATGAACCTCTTGCAGTTTTGGTGAGAAGACTGTAATCGGCACAAGTCGGCACGCCGTTAACTTTATTGTACGAGCACATGACGCAGCTCGCACCACCTTCCTTCACGCAGCTTCTGAAAGGAGGCTGGTAAGTATCTTCCATGTCCTGAGCTGTTACCCTTCCAGTTGTCCATGTCGTAGGCCGTGTAGTGCTTGCAGCAAGCGGAGGCCTTGAGCCGAGGAGACTTGCCGCCCCTGAAGCCGTCGCCTTGGAGGCCTCTCACGAAGGCGACAGCGTACTTGCTCGCCGTCGTCGGGTCCTCGCCGGGGGTCTCTTGCCCTCGGCCCCATCTCGGGTCCCGGAATATGTTCACGTTGGGCGACCAAAACGTGAGCCCCTCCGCTTGCCCCGCGTTGTACATTGCACGAGCTTCATTCCCAATAGCCTTTGAGCGCCATGAAGAAAGAGATGATGAATATAATTAAGATCAAATTAAAACTAAGTGCCACATATATATAAGCAATCTGACCTGGCCAATCTTATACCAGAGCTGAGGGTTGAAGGAGGCAGCGGTGAGGATGACCTGAGGGAAGTTGGTGGCTGCCCGAATGGTGGCATTGAAGTGGATGCCGCGACCCCAACTCGACACTCCGTGCAATGCCTCTGACCACCACTTGTAGCTCGGCATGCCGAGCCTAGGGATGGCGGCCGCCACATCCCCTAGCTGAGGAACCTTCTCCTCCAAGCTCATCCTCGTGATCAAGTCGTCCACTCTCTTGTCGATGGGCAATGCCTCGTCGCAAAACCTCATGGTTCGGGTTAATGGGTTAGATGGATCGCAAGAAAATGGAGGAGTTTGTGCTACCAATGTTACAAGCGGCTGCATGAGTAGTAGTAGAAATAGATGGAGCCGAGGATGGAGGAAGAAAATGAAAGCGTGAAATGAATTTGCATGAGTTCTCATGGTGTGGGAGCTCAATGAGATTGCTGGTTTCCATTGGAGGGAAGAAGGGAGGGATATAAATAGAGGAGAGTTTTCATTTTGCTCTTAAAAATTAGTTTTATTCATAAAACGAGCTCTAAAGCTTAAAAGAATCTTCAAAATTTGCATCAATAAGCACTCAATTTATCATTTATTTGAGAAAAACCCTCTCGTCTTATAAAGGCCTTATTTGGTCAGGGATCGAATTGGATGGAGCACAAAATAGAGGGAGGTGGGTGGAATTTGGAAGGGGAAAATGGCACCAAAGGTGAAAAACTATTCTTTATGCTTTTGAATAAAGAGGACAAAAGATGTCATGACAAAGATCTATTCATTGTTATTATTTTTATGGGAAATGATATGAAGAGTGAATTTGAGAGAGTGAAAATTATAGTGAATGACATGCAGTTAATGTGTACATGTTCGATCGTCGATCGGACACCACCGGAGGCCTCTGATTGCCGTCCCGAATCAAACTATACCTTGGGAGGACGGTGAACTCGTCAGGATCGCCGGCAACGGTGAACCCATCGAAATCGACGGTCAATGATGCGAAATCGCAATTGTGACGATCCCCGACGGGTTCACCGTGCCCCCCAGGGTATAGTTTGGTTCGGGACGGCGGCCGAAGGCCGCCGGTAGTGTTCGATCGACGATCGAACGTCGGACATGCCGTCGATTAACGGTCAAAGTTTTCACTGAGACATTCACTTTCACTGTGCGTATCATTACTCTATTTTTATTTCAAAAAAAAACCCTTTTTTTTAGAATTTTGTGTCGGGGAATTCAATTCTTCTTCTAACCTTGGTTTTAAATGTCTAACTTTATGTTACTATGACATTTAAATTTTTATGAAATTGCTTTGGATAATGCTTTGCTAATTTATTTTCTCTCTTTAAATTAGTGGTTTGCCAATTAATCCAAAGAGTTTGCCAAAAGTACATGAACTGGTCTCACAAGGAAAATGAAGTGCCGACTTCTTCCCTTTGCAATACTCCATCACGTACGATCATCGCCACAATATGACCAGTTCAGTGGAAGCCATCCCATTCAAGGCCCCTAAAAAGTCAACCTGATTAGGGAAAACAAGAAAGAAAATTTTAATTAAATAAAAAGGTACGTAGCGTTCTTGTGATTTGGTGGCAAAAGGAAAAACGAAGTAAACTAAGAGAAAAGGGATAGAGGGATGGGAATAAGATTAGCTTGAAGCAAAGCAAAGGTTAATATTTCAAGAATGGAAAGAGAGGCAGGCAAAGTTAATTAATTTGTAGTGGCCGCAAGTGTAAAGTTTAAGTGCACGCGTGAAGATTCTTGGAGAAGGATGATGAGCTTCTAAGTTACCCTTCTTCCCTCATTTATTCTTTACTAGAACATCCGAGCACCTCATATAAACAATTTGAAATAAAATAGCTGAGGCAAAAGATGATATTGTTCATCTCAAATAATTTAATATAGTTAGTTCCACTATAAAATATAAATAAGTAAATCATGAGAGATATTTTATCTTAACATAACGGTCTTTTATATGAGAGAAATCAGACATTTAACGAGATATTTTATGCCTACTGAAAATTAATTCCAAGACTTATTAGTGTTGTTCCAAAAGTGAATGACGGAGATGACGAATCACCAAAGTGCAACCCATGATAACGACCACAGGAAGAAGATGTCGATGCCTGTGAAGTTAACACGAGCATAAAGGGATGCACCAGAAGAAGTTCCGGTAGAATCCTCTTCGACGTTCAAGTCAAATCTAGCAAGGAAAAGTGAAGAATCCGAGTATCCGAGTTCTAAAAGCTTTATCCCTTTTACCTGGGTGTCAAAGCATCTTATATACCTGACATCTTCCCCTCACCTATCCCCACCTCCCCCTCCATGTTTCTTAGACATCGGTTACTTGACAACTGTTTTCTTCTAGTAACAGCAACCGTGACTATTAAGGCCCTAATTACCATATGTTGTAAATAATAATTACCCGCTGACTTTCGTGTTCTAGAAGGAGGAGAGAGTACTTGAAGCTTGGCTTTCTTATCCCTACATTGTTCTTTGGGCTTCACTCTCCCAAGTCAGTCTCTGAGTCTTATCTCTCAGGCTGACCTCGAGGGTCTTCTTCTATTTTCCCGAGATAGTCTCGGGAGTCCGATCCCCGATCTGACCTCGGGGGCCTTCTTCCGTTCTCCCAAGATAGTCTCGGGAGCCCGATCCCCGATCTGACCTCGAGTCACTAGTTTGGTGGGTCCTGACACGTAGATTTCCCGTGCCACGTGTCCCCCTGATTGCTCATCCTTATCACAAGTTCTCCCTTTAAGTCTAATCGAAGGAAGTGGGGTTGACTAATTAGACTGGTGGCATGATGAGGTGAAGCGCAGTATCTGCGGGGCCCATATTACCATTCCTTCTGTTAGTAGGAGCCTTAGAGCCAATTATATGATGATTGACTAGGGATTTTTTTATCATATTTTATCATTAATAAAGACATGTTTGGTTATTATACTTACTTTATACTTGTGCCAAATAACTAAGTATAATAATGTCCTTGTGTAGTAGGTTCTTATCTACATTATATCGATCGGTTGAATCGATAGTAAGATGATGTAGAGAACACTACACTAAACCATTCCTAGTCAAGCATTAATATTCAAGGATAATATTAATGCATGGAGACTAGCATGTTGGTCAATTGATGACTTAAGCTCACAAGTCATGGATATGTGATATCAAGTTGACACATGGGTATACATTAGAGAATGTGTACTGAATTGACCCGCCATGAGAAAGCTTCATAGATTGTCATATGAGTGTCATAAACTTTCTCATGTGACTATTAGTATGAATAGTCCTTAGACCAGAAGTCACTACGGTTCCCTACATAAGGAGTTACGTACTTTAGTATTGTCAAAGGTCACCCGTAACAGGGTGGACTATAAAGGCGATCACTGGGTATATAAAGAATAATGCAGAGGGATATGAGTGATGTAGATGGGGTCTATCCCTCCCATATGACGACAGTGATATCTGTGGGCCCCTTGATCGAGTAGGACTATTAAAACGCATGGTCATGCTCAAATGAGTCAATATGAGATATTGAGCTCATTTGTTTGAGTGAGTCTACTCGGGGATCAAGAAACACAAAGATTGATCGAGAATGACACGGTCTATGCCTCATTGGTCAATCTAGATATCAAGGATAGAAGGACAAGGTCATACATTATCATAGTCACAGAGGTTTAGTCGGATCTCGATTTTTCTTGTTACTTGGGTAGCAATGATGCATTGCTAGATGTCGCTCATTGCTTATGTGTCTAAAGCGTTTAGGCGCATTGCCAATGTCACGACAACCTATTGGGTCACACACTAAGGACATGATACTTCGGGAGTTCGGGAGCTCGGGTCAGCAGCTCAGGGACTTGGTCGGGAGCTCGGGCTGGGAGCTCGGCAGACTGCGTCGGGAGGTCGGGCTGGGAGCTCGGCAGACTGCGTCGGGAGCTCGGGCTGGGAGCTCGACAAACTGGGTTGGGAGCTCGGCGACTTGCTCAACAGGCTTGGTCGGGAGCTCGGGGACTTGCTCGGGAGACTTGGTCGGAAGACCTGGTCGAGAGCCCGAGAGGCCCGGTCGGAATTGCAGAAGAAATTTATTAAAGTGTTTAATGAAGGAAAGAGAAAAGTCTCTCTTTATTGGATGAAGAGAAGGTGAAGAGTCACATGAAAAGATGTGCTCTTTATTGGCTTTAATGAAGGGAAGCCAAAGAGACAAAAGACTCTTCATATTCATGAGATGAGTATAAAAGAGGGTCTAGTCATTTTGAATGACAAGTGAGTTTTCCCTTCTTCCCTTCCTCTCTTCTTCCTCCTCTCCCTCTTGGCCGAAACCCTCTTTTGGATTCTTGGTGGTCTTGTGAACTACCTTAAGTTACTAGCACAACTAAGGTAGTTCTTCCGAAGTTGAGAGATTGTGTCTGTGTGGATACGAATAGAGGCATGGACACTTGAACGTGCAAGAGATCCGGTGCATCTTGGACGAGCGGGATAAGCGAAAGGGCACGCTCCAAAGGTATACACTTTAGATAGATCTATTAGATAGATAAACTTTGTACGAGTTTTTCTTTCGCATGGATCGCTCGAGCGATCTTGTTTCCTCTGCGTTTTGTGTTTTTGTGTCGGGAGATCCCAACTCCTTCTTCCTTAACGACTTGTCCGGTCCTAGGAATCGAAACATTCGTCACTTGGCCCAAGACGTTCCTTTGAGTTAATCCAAGAGTCTTTACGAGTTCCAAGGCCCTATAATGATAGTTGTCCATCACCCATTAAGAGCACATGAGGTATCTTATTGGTGAGAGAGTGTTCCTGCCAATAGATTACTGTCTCGTGGCAGGGTCCCTTTTACGTGATTTCCCTCTAATATGCTCAGTCGAGTCATACCAACCAACGGTTATAATGAACTGCGATGCCTCGAGATCTGTAGTTCTTACCATCCATGCATCGCACATCTATTCCTTTGCACGAGAGCTGCTCTTTCCCTATAAAAAGGGGAGGCGAAAGCGGCCTTCCGTCTTCTTGCACCGCCGACTATTAGAACTTACGCCTCCTATCTTTGCCTGCTAGAGTTTTTCTTGCTAGAGCTTCTCCTTCACGTGAGTCTCATCCGCCTCCGTGTTCCTCTCTTCTTCAATATCATGGGTAAGGAAGGAAAGGGAAAGAAAGATTAGGGAAAGAAGGAGAGACCTGAAGGGAAAGGGATGTATCGTCCGGAGTGATACGAAGTCACTTCGTCGAAGGTTAAACCTAATACCCTAAGGGCCACTTGTGAATCCTATGGCATTCCGGCAGAGTTAGAGGTTACGTCCCTAGGATAGATCAATCTCCGGTAGAACCCCCCCCCCCCTTAGGGTTTTACACCTTCTTCCTACGAAAAGTAAAATTTGGCCTTCGTTTTTTGATTCCTCCTTTTTTTTCATGACCATCTCTAAGTATTTTGATATTCCCTTACATCAAATGGCCCCAAACGTCTTTGCTCAGATGAGCGGGTGGTTTATCTTTCTTAGGCTATTTGGCATACCCTTGACCCCCTGTTCTTTCCATTACTTCTTCCTCCCTAGCCTGGCATCTAGGGGAGCCTTTATGTTTACTACTCGCCCCAGCCATAAATTCATCAGAAGCCTCCTTCTTCTCATAAGGGATGGAAGGAGCACTTCTTTTTTATTCAACTTTCCAAGCGTCCCTTCTGCCCGACTCGCTGGCGAGAAGATTTACCATCTCCTCCGGACTTGGGTGACTTCCAGCAGGATCAGGGGTATCAACGAGCTAGAAGTATTTTGGTCGGAATGTGATATATCGAATAGCGTGCTAGAGGGGGGGGTGAATAGCACTTCGTCGAATTCTCTACAGAATTGTTAGCGCAGCGGAAACAATAATATGCAAAGGACAATAAAAACAATGCTAACAATTGGAATTTACTTGGTATCCACCCAAATGGGTGACTAATCCAAGGATCCACGCACGTACTCCACCTCCACTAAGAAAAATCTCATTCAGGTGGAGAAACCTTTACAACGGTGTTGTCTTCCTCTTTACAGAATATAGTGATTGAAGAGAGAGGAAGATGAGAAGACTTTTTGCACAAGCAGCACTTCGTTACAGTATGAAACCGTACCGTTTCACGTGAAAAAAGGTCCTCCTTTTATAAGCGAACAGAACAAACTCGCAGTCTATCCAGCCCCACACCAGTCGACTGCCCGTAGGGCTAGTTTTGGGGTGTTACCAGTCGACTGCCCCAGGGCCAGTCGACTGGTCTGAGGCTGAAAACTCTCTGTGAGTTTTGGCAGTCGACTGCCCTCTGGCCAGTCGACTGCCCTGCCTCTCAGCTCAGTTTCAGCCACTCTGAACCTTCTCCTTCACGTGTGCCTTCAAGTTCACTCCCTTGGCTCGCCCCTTGAAGTCATCTTCCTCTAGCTCTCGTCCCTCGGATGCGCACACAAGCCTTCCCTTGGCTTGCCTCCATGTCACCCTTCACTTATGCCCTTGAAGTCCACTTCCCGGCTTGCCCTTGGAGTCCTCCTCCCTCGGCTCTCGTCCCTCGGATATGTTCACCATGTATGATTCTCCAAGTCTTGCAAACTCAATCACACATATCAAATACAACATAACACCCTAACCTTAAACATATTCACACACACACATCAAAACCATGATCTTCCAATCATTCTAGGGTCGATTACCTCAACAATCTCCCCCTTTTTGATGTGTGGCAATATGTTTAAGTTTAGGGATAAAATACCAGTCAACAATAACAATAAAAGCAGTAGCAATTGAAAAGCATAAGACATATCAAAAACCTAAGAGGTATCCTCCCCCTTAATCCATGTCTTTTCCCATTTTCAACTCTACTCATGATCCAAGTTAAGTTTCAAGTCCAAATTAACACTAAACAACATTAATTAATAGTATAAGACATAGTAAAGCCTAAGAGGTACCCTCCCCCTTAACCTATGCCTTTTCCCATTTCCAATTTTCAAGTTATCCAAGATTTTAGTTAAACAACCAATTTTAAGTCAAAGATCTAACTTAAACCACTCATTCTCCCCCATTGGCATCATCAAAATGATTGCCTCAAGCAACCCAACTCTATGGCATCAAATGAGAGAAAGTTGGATTTCTGAAAAAAATTTCAGAGTCTGAAACTAGGCGTGCGTGTCGACTGCCCATGGGGCAGTCGACTGATACGTTATCAGTCAGAATTTTTAGCTTTTCTGTCGAATTTCAGAAATATCCAAAAAAATCTAGAAAATTCTAAAAATTGTAAAATTTTGCAGACATGTTTGAAATGATATCAAGGAAAAATATTAGTCCATATGAAATTTCAGACATGCTTGACTTTTGATAAAAATCCAAAATCTTTGAAAACCACTAAGTTTTGTATCAAAATTACAATCTAATTTTGCAATCAAATATGTTTTAAAAGTATGGCAAAGCATATAAAACATAAAATGATTTTCAAAGGTTTAAAATTATCAACTATGATCTTTGGGCAAAGTGTCTATTGATTAAACACTTGTCTTCCCCATAGTTGGTATAGTTTTCATATTTTGATACTTTTAATGATTCAACAATATGCCACAAGCACAAGTGAACCAAATGTATCACCCTAATGGATCAAGCACACTTTTTCAAATGTAATATCCCAAGGTTCATCCTATACTTCTACAAAACACATTCCAAGGCCTCTTCTTAAGGATGTAAACTCTGATTCGGGAAGAGGTTTGGTAAAAATGTCGGCTAGGTTTGACTTTGATTCAGCATAGTGGAATTCTATGTCTCCCCTTGCCACATGGTCCCTAATGAAGTGATGTTTCACTTCAATGTGTTTTGTCCTAGAGTGGTGAACCGGATTTTTGGTCAAATTGATTGTACTTACATTATCACACAAGACTTTGACCTTGGAATAATGTAACTCATAATCTTCTAAAGTGTGCACGATCCAAAGGAGTTGGGAAACACACTCACCCATTGCCACATATTCCGCCTCCGTTGTTGATAAGGCAACGCATGGTTGTTTCCTACTACTCCAACTAACTAAGGAAGACCCAAGGAATTGACACCCTCCACTAGTACTCTTCCTATCTAGCTTGCACCCCGCATAGTCCGAGTCGGTGTATCCAATAAGATCAACACTAGGGGTTCTAGAATACCAAAGCCCGACATTGAGGGTACCTTTAACGTACCTTAGGATCCTCTTAACTACAACCAAATGAGACTCTTTGGCACAAGATTGATACCTTTCACACATACCTACCGCAAAAAGTATATCGGATCTACTAGCGATTAGGTATAGTAGGCTACCAATCATGCTCCTATATTGCTTAGAATCTACCATTTTCCCTTCAAGGTCACTATCCATTTTCACATTTGTTCCTATGGGGGTAGATGCTACCTTAACATTTTCTAGACCAAATTTCTTTAGCATTTCTTAGCATATTTAGTTTGAAAAACATGTGTTCCTTCATTAGTTTGCTTAACTTGAAGTCCTAAAAAGAAGGTTAGCTCTCCTACAAGACTCATCTCAAATTCATCTTCTATACATTTTATGAATTCTTATAGAAAATCATTATTTGTTGACCCAAAAATGATATCATCTACATACACTTGGGCAACAAATATGTCCTTAGCCTTAGATTTTAGGAACAAAGTAGGGTCAATTGTTCCTCTACTAAACGCCTTATATACTAGAAATGAAGAAAGTCTTTCATACCAAGCCCGGGGAGCTTGTTTCAATCCATATAATGCTTTTCTCAATTTGTAAACGTGTCTTGGATAATTAGGGTCCTCAAACCCGGGGGGTTGTTTTACATAGACCCAAAGTCACTAGTCTTAGCCATGACCTCAATAAGTCCACTATTTCATTCAACGCTTATATATTCTAACTGATGCTCCGTTGTTTGTGTGTTGCAGAGAACATTATGCGCTCTCGGGCTACGAGCAAGCTTCTCAAATGGGAGTTGGCAGATGAGTGGGCCCTTGCTCCTCCTCCAGCTCCTATAACCCGCCAATCAAGCCTTTCGACGATTCCGAGCAGACGTAAACCCAAGAGTTGACTACCCCGAAGTTGTCTGACGCTCAAGAAGTCGACCCTTCTCCTCTTCCCGCTGGAGCGGGAGGTGGTGAGGAGGAACCGTCGGCTCCGGTTCCTACGTTGGTGACAGAGTCAACCGGGAAAGCAGCCTCCCTCCCCTCTAGATGAAGACAACTAGTCCTGCCCGATGAGGAGGACGAGGAGAGCGAGCTACCGCTCTCCCCCCACCCCAAGCGATCGGTTCCCCCTGCCCCGCGAAAGAGGAGAACCCGCTCAACCCAAGCTTCTCCCGCAGTCCTGGAGGAAGAGGAGGATACAATTCCCCTTTCCAAACGTCATCAGAGGGTGCCACCTACTGTGGTCGAGCCCCAACCTGAGGTCGAATCGTCTGCCAGGGAAGTCCAGTCTTTCCCTCCTTCGCCTAAAGCTCCGGACTCTCACGGCAGTCACAAAGGCAAGAGGGCGAGAGCGAAAGAGCCTCAATTCACGAGCGCCCATCTGCGCCGGAAGGTCCAGGCGGCTGAGAAAGCGGCCTCATTGAGGCCCAAGCCCGTGGAGTTTAGGGAGCCTCTACTAGAGAGCCACCCTTCTAGGGAAGCATCCTCCAGCACCGATAATGGTGTTCTGGGCTCCTCCGTTGTACCATTCAAAACACCGAGTCTCCGGCCTCTCCCCCTCCTCCGCTTCGAAGCCACTTCTAGTGTGCCCACTCCGAGGAGTCGGGAGGCCATGAGGGAGAGGACTAGAGAACACCTCGATTTTCTCCTAGGGGTGAGTTCGGTTGGGGTAATCGCTAGCTTATATGAATTGCTTCTAAAGGTAAAATTCATGTATGCTCTTGTTACTGTTATCTTTTCTTCTGACCCTTATTATTTGTTGTGTCAGGCCACTTCCAACTATCTCTTTCTAGGTCGTCGTATGCCCCCAAGAAAGAAATCGAAGCCTCGCGCTAGCAAGTGACAGAATTAGAGGCGGAGGTTTACCGAGCTCGTGAGGAAGGCCAGATGTAGGCGGAGGTTAGCAGAGACCTTCAGACCAAGGTGGACCATTGCCTGGATACCCTTTTGGCCTCTGAGTCATCTCTGCACAGTGCCCGCAACCGAGGGAGAGGACTAGAGAACACCTCGATTTTCTCCGAGGGGTGAGTTCGGCTGGGGTAATCGCCAGTTTATATGAATCACTTCTAAAGGTAAAATTCCCGTCTGCTCTTATTACTGTTATCTTTTCTTCTAACCCTTATAATTTGTTGTGTCAGGCCACTTCCAACTGTCTCCTTCTAGGCCATCGTATGCCCCCCAAGAAGGAACCCGAAGTCTTGCACCAGCAAGTGACAAAATTAGAGGCAGAGGTTTGCCGAGCTCGTGAGGAAGGCCAGATGCAGGCGGAGGTTAGCAGAGACCTTCGGACCAAGGTGGACCACTGCCTGGACACCCTTTTGGCCTCCGAGTCATCTCTACATAGTGCCCGCCACCGAGAATGGCTTCTGTCTGAGAGAGCGACAACACTCTCTGCAGAGGTGAGTCAACTGACTCAAGAGAAGGGGCGACTCCAAGCTCAGGAGGTGAAGTTGTCGGAAGACGTCCGTCTCTTGGAGTCATCGACCGAGGCCCTCAATGGTCGGATTAAAGAGCAGGCGGACCAGCTAGCAGAGAAGGAAATAGTGATACAAGCTGATGCCACTCACGTATCTGATCTACAAGAGGACCTCGGCCAAACCAAGTCACTTCTCTCGACCACCTCCGAGCAACTCGAGGAGGCACTAGCGGCCCGAGATCAAGTGTCTTCTGAAGTAGCTGAGCTAATGACTGCTCGGGATCGAGCCTTAGAAGAATTGAAAAACTACAAGGCTGATGAGAAGTCCCGACAGGCAGAGGCAGAGGCGGCATTCAAGGCCAAATTCCTCCAATATAAGGAATTTGGCAATATTTTGGTCGGCTAAGTGTTGAGGTGGCTCAAGCAGGGCTTCAATGGAGCTTTCCAACAACATCGGCAAGTTGATGCACTAAAGCCAGGTACTAACCTGGGCTTCCTCAATGTCGATCGAGTTTGGGAGGAGCTCTCGGTGGAGGAGAAGGAGCTATAGTCCCCCTTTGTCTCCGTATTTTTTTTAATGTCCTGGAGTATGTAAAACCAATCCTTTGAATGAAATCTTTTTACTTTCTGCACCTTACTTCCCGACTTATGAATTGTGACGATGTTGCATGTTGCCTCTCGCTTCCCCCTTATAGACTTCTTTGCCACCGTGAAGTCTAATGTTAAGGACGAGACAAGGACTTGGTGCATTGTTATTCTCCTGTATTGGCAAGAACAAGACCTGACATCCTCAACACCTCACCTTAAGATGGTAGGAGCTTGGGCTGCTCCCGATCGAGCATCCTCAGCATCTCGACCAGGTCTACACATCTTGGGCATCCTCGACACCACAAGATAGTAGGATCTTGGGTTGCTCCCGACCGGGTATCCTCAGCACCTCGGCCAGGTCTACACATCTTGGGCTTCCTCGACACCACAAGATTGTAGGATCTTGGGCTGCTCCCGGTCGGGCATCCTCAGCACCTTGGCCAAGTCTACACATCATGGGCATCCTCGATACCATAAGATGGTAGGATCTTGGGCTGCTCCCGGTCGGGCATCCTCAGCACCTCAGCTAAGTCTACACATCATGGGTATCCTTGGCACCACAAGATGGTAGGATCTTGGACTCTTCCATTTGGTCTTGGTGAGATATCTCTTCTGTTTCTTTATTTGCTCAAGCTTCAAGAAAGCACAAATTGTTGGATCGAGAGAAACGATAGAGGGGGTGAATATCGTAAAACGTTCGGATTAAAGTTAGAGCAATTACACAGCGGAAATTTAAATCAAAACACACGCAAACACCAAGTTTTTTACTTGGTTCGGAGTCACGGTCGGCTCCTACTCCAAGGCCCACGGTCGTTGACCGTTTACTATGAGCAATTCTATATGTGCGCAAAACAGTTTACAGAGAGATATTACAAAAGTAGTATAGTAAACTTAAAAATAGCTCTTCGTTACCGACGTCCGGTGTAGATTGAATTTTCAGGGCGGAGGGACATCGTCGGCGCTTGTATCTCAAGCTAGGAGGTTTTCGGAGCAGAGCGCAGAAGCAGAAGAGCGTAGGAGCGGTTGAAGAATTGTTGTCCGAAACCTTGGGGTCGAGGGCCTATTTATAGCCCCTGGGGGCGCCCGGAACGTCGGGGGCGCCCCCCCACGTGTCAGCTGATCCGAGTTCTTCTCGGTCAGCTCTGATCCCTTCAAACTCGGGATCAGATCTTGACTGGGGTGCCCGGGACGCTAGGGGGCACCCGGGAGCATGGGGGTGCCCCGCCCATGAACTACCGAAGCACTCTTTTTGCTTAGTCTGTTTTGTGTTGCCCTTGGGAGCGCCCGGAACACTGGGGCCGCCCTACTCAGCTGCTGTCTTTCTCCTTTAAGGTGTTCTGAGCTGCAAAGACTCATTCCTTCGGTCCAGCATCCAGGGTTAGTCCAAAACAAGTACAAAGCAATAGAGTATTAAGTTTATACAGCCTTAGCTGTCTTGGTTCTGACTTTGGGTCTCCCAAATGGAGCCCTAGGTCGAACCGACGCCTACTGTTCCCTCGACGGGGAACGCGTCCTCACCTACTCCTCTCGGGAGAATTTACCTGATGTCAACCGGCTCCTCCGGTTGGACTTTTGCCCAGCAGTCCTTCGCTAGGTGCCTAGCTGTCCTTCGCCAGGTCTTCAGTACCAAGTTGTCCTTCGCCTGGTGCCTAGTAGTCCTTCGCTAGGTCTTTGTATCCTGGCATTCCTTCGTCAGGTGCCTAGCAGTCCTTCACTAGGGCTTTGTATCCTGGCATTCCTTCGCCAGGTGCCTAGCAGTCCTTCGCTAGCAGTCCTTCGCTAGCAGTCCTTCGCTAGGGCTTTGTATCCTGGCAGTCCTTCGCCAGGTGCCTAGCAGTCCTTCGCTAGGGCTTTGTATCCTGGCAGTCCTTCGCCAGGTGCCTAGCAGCCCTTCGCTAGGACTTCTTTCTGCACACTCAAGTAACTTTATTAGATCACAAATAACACTTAACTTTGAATCCTTTGCCAATATCAAAACAAGGTTCGATATGGTGCTTCCTGCACCAACACAAATAAGATTACAAATACATGTGTTACTCACTCGGCTCATCGGGTGCGATACGACTGGAGGTGACTTGCATTCCATGGTCTCTCCAACCTTTTGCCTTTAGCTTCTTGTAAGTAATAGCTACCTCCTGCAAGCTTTTTCACAATGACGTAAGGTCCACTCCATTGAGGCTCGAGCTTTCCAATGTCGCCTACTAGTTTGGTTCTTTTCCAGACTTTATCCCCGACTTGGAAAGTCTGAGTGATCACTCGGCGATTGTACATTTGTTGCATATGTTGACAGTACGCAGCTAGTCAGGCAGTTGCTTTATCTTGCACTTTTGTCACCAGGTCTAGGTCGATTAGTCATTCCTGATCATTATCTTCCTTACTGTAGTGTTATCATCGGATTGACTGATCGCTTATTTCTACAGGAATCACCGCTTCCGCTCCATATACCAAATTGAAGGGACTCTGACTGGTCCCTTCTTTCGGGAGTAGTACGGTACGACCACAAGATACTCGGGAGTTCTTTGATCCAACTACCTCCAACATGGTCCAGCTTTATCTTAAACCCTCAAATGATCTCCTGGTTGACTACTTCTGTCTGGTCGTTTCCTTGGGGATAAGCGACTGAGGTGAAGGCCTGACGAATACCTAGTCCTTCACACCACTCTCTGAGTTTGCGCCCTGGAAACTGTCTGTCATTATCCAATACCAATTTATAAGGAATGTCATACCTGCAGACTATGTCTTTCCACAAGATCTTCATCATGGCGGCTTCCATGATACGCGCAAGCGGCTCAGCCTCGACCCATTTGGAGAAGTAGTCGATTAATACCAATAGAAACTTCTTCTGTTGAGGTCCGATCGGGAAAGGACCCACAATGTTTATTCCCCACTGATCGAAGGGGCATGAGACAGTAGAGGCTC
>JAGFNQ010001007.1:35493-54367 GCA_024364735.1 Boesenbergia rotunda
GTACCTTAGAGTAACTATTTTTGACTTTAGCATTTCACGAATCTCGATATCTAGGAAAAAAATAAAATGGACAACATCTCCCTAAGCACGAGGAAAATCCAACACGAGGAGGAATCTTCAGAAGATGAAGAAGACATGCCATACATGGTAAGGAAATTGTCTAAGTATTTCAAAGCTAAAAGGTTTAATAAAGTGCAGGGTAAGAAGCAAAGGAAGATTCGTTGCTACAATTGTGAGGAAGAAGGGCATATCAAGGAAAACTGCCCAAACCTGAATGCAAACAAACCCAACAAGGAGAAACATAAGAATCTGAAAGCCACATGGGATGAATCATCATCAGATGAGTCTGATATCATGGAACACGTCAGACTTGCGTTGATGGCTTCACACCAAGAAGAAGAAAGCATCGATGAAGAGGGAGCCACGTCAGAAGATAACAACGACGAAGGGGGAGCTTCGGACTTCGAAAGAGATATGGTAAGTGAGGTATGTTTTTTTACCTCCTATTCAACTCTATTCAGATATAAAGGCAATTATGAAGTCAATATGCAAATTAAAAAAAAATAAAAATACAAGCTTGAAAAAAAAAAAACTAGCTTCTACATGTCCACTTGAGATGTATGATAAGCTAATATTAGAAATGAAAACTTAAAGGCACAAATCAAGAAATTGAAAGTATTTGTAGAAATTCAAATTATTATCAAAAATTTAATATTCTAGAAATCTTAATTGGTATTTTAAATATCACAAGGGTCAAATTGTAAAAATTCATAGGACTTACATTTCATCTAGAATTTTGATTAATCATGTTTTAAGAATTTATTTTTGGTCTCAAAATCTATATTGAATTGTTAGATGTTATTTACTACTTATTTATCAATTTTTATTCTTTATTTGTAATCTTGTTAATTTTTTTTAAGAGATAACTATTGCAAAAAAATTAATTTAATATTTTTTAATGATAGAGTCTACTGTGTACTATCTAAATTTTTTTTAAAAAATTATTAACAATTAAATCGATTTATTATGATTTCTCATTCAATTTTTTTATATTTTAAAATAGTTAAATAATTATTGTTTTTAAATTTGATTTTTTAGAATCTTGAGATTATGTTTTGAATATTATAAAAAAATTTCAAATTTATTTGAAGTTAAATTAAATTTTAAAATTATCTATTTTAAATTTATCAACTCGGATTTTATAATTATTTTCATAAAGTTAAAAAAATTTATTCACTTTAATAACTTTTTTAGAGATGAGTCTGCCAAAATTCTATCTTGGATAAAAATTTGATTAATTTTTGAGTAAAAATAAAATTTTCAAAATTATTTTTTCAAAATTATAATTTGCATTTTAAAAAATAATTTTCGAGTAAAATTTAAAAAATTGGGGGTTTTTTGGAAACTAACTATTATGTTAGACATGCACTCAAAAATTTTCGAAAATTTTGGTTCTAGAATAATTTTCCATAACTTTTTTAAGTCATTCTGATTAGTTTAATATTTCCCTTAATATGTTTTAAGTTTTGATGTGATCAAGGGGGGAGAAATAGGATTAAGTATGAGAGAGGGTTAATTTCATTTTTTTTTGTGCTTACAGTGTCACATACTTATTCTTGTTTTTTTTATGTTTGTTTACCCAGACTTAATTCGGGTTGATGCACATCAAAAAGTGCGAGATTGTAAGTACCCTTGGAAGATTTTGATATGGTCAACCGAGTCAAGCTTGTTCTTGTTGTGTTTGATCCCTATGTTTAAGTGTACAGGAGCTTAGGAGCGCAGGAAGTTGAGCGAAAAATGCAACGGTCGAGAAGGATGACATGAGAAGGGAGTTGACGGGCTCGGAGCATCCGAGGGATGCGAAGTTCTACGGAAGAGTACGCTGGTGGAGCGAGAAGGACGCGCGCGACATCCGATGGACGAGAAGACATGGGGAAGCCTACTCGAGGAGAAAGTCGGAGGAGGGTTCGAGTGAGGCCAACTCTGGAAGGTCCGAAATCACCTAAGAAAACCCATGGGAAATTGGTCAACATTGGGTTGACCCAAACCCACTTGCTCTCGGGCACCCGTGAATGAGGGTACCCCTATATCCGGGCGCCCTAGTGCATACAGGCGCCCGAGATGCTATATGTTCATCCGCTACTAACCGTTTGGGAACGTTGCGAAGGGATAACCTTAATCTATGCTATTCCTTCCTTTGTAATGATCTAAATCCATCTAACAGTATATTCTTCCAAAGTCGAGTTCCATTTAAACTATACAATAGAAATCCAAATCTATTGATCCGGAAATAACAAAGCCATTCCGAAAACACCAAATCAAACTGAAAATCAGCTCCAATAGAACTAATCTAACCTTCCCATTACTAAAGCTCTCAACTAAGGGAATGGATTCACAAAAATGAATCACAACTCATTCATCCCAGCTCAATCGCAATAAACCATCAAAATAGAGGAAAAACTTCAGATTTAGCAATACTATTAAACACATTAATCCAAGGAGATCTAACTCCGCATTGCTGATTCAAAAATAACATATAACCAATAGCAATCTATAGATTCTAAAACTCCACAAGATCTGAAGCTATCTGAAGTAGTTTTCAATATCAAATCTATGGATCCCCAAAACATCACTAATTCATCACCAATTTACACCCAATTCTCTCCTCCATCAACTCTAAGCTGTTGGATTGAGAAAACCGATAGAGGGGGGGGGGTGAATATCGGAAATCACTTTTCGGAAAATTTTAGAGCAAGTACGCAGCGGAAATTAAAAATCACAACACAGAGACATAGTCGATTTTACTTGGTTCAGAGCCTGGGGCGACTCCTACTCCAAGGCCCACGGTCGTTGACCGTTTACTTTGGGCAATTCTATATTAGGCGCAAATAGTTTACAAAAAGGTATTACAGAATTAAGTACAGTAAACTTAAATCGCTCTTTTACCGACGTCCGGGGTAGATCAACTTTTTCGGAGTAGCGGGACGTCATCGGCTCGAGTTGGAAGGATTCCGAGGCGAAGCGCGAGAGCAGAAGAGCGTAGAAGCGTTGATTGGAAGTTGTTTCTGAAGCTTGGGGTCGAGGGCCCTTTATATAGGGCTTGGGGGCGCCCGGGACGTCGGGGGCGCCCCCCCCACGTGTCACCCAATCCGAAAATGTCTCGGTCGCGTCTGATCCCTTTATCTTCGGGATCCGCTTTGACCGGGGCGCCCGGAGCGCTGGGGGTGCCCGGGTTGACCGGGTCAAACTCTATCCCTTGGCTTCGCGAGGGTGCGCTTCGGCAGCTTGCGCTTGGGGGCGCCCGGGGCGCTGGGGGCGCCCGGGAGCAGCGGGGGCGCCCGGGAGCACGGGGGCGCCCGGCCCAACAGCTATTCGAAGCCTTTTTCTCTTGACTTGTTTTGTATGCACCTTGGGGGCGCCCGGGACACTCCGGGCGCCCTACTCAGCCACTGCCTCACTCCTTTGAGGCTATCTGAGCTGCAGACACTCCTTCCTTTGGTCCTGCATCCAGGGTTAGTCCAAAACATAATAAAGTAATAAAATATTTGTTTATACAGCCTTAGCTGTCTTGGTTCTGACTTTGGGTCTCCAAAATGGAACCCTTGGTCGAACCGACGCCTACTGTTCCCTCGACGGGGAACGCGTCCTCACCTACTCCTCTCGGGAGAATGTACCTGATGCCAACCGCTCCTTTGGTTGGACTTTTGCCTGACGGTCCTTTGCCAGGTCTTGGATACTGGCAGTCCTTCGCCAGTTGCCTAGCAGTCCTTCGCTAGGGCTTTGATACTGGCAGTCCTTCGCTGGGGCTTAGATACTGGCAGTCCTTCGCTAGGGCTTGGATACTGACAGTCCTTCGCCAGGTACCTAGCATTCCTTCGCTAGGACTTTGTCTCTGCACACTAGAGTAACTTGTTAAAAGACAAGTAAGACTTAACTTTTGACCTCTGTTGCCATTATCAAAACACAGGTTTGACTTGGGTGCATTCTGCACCAACAATCTCCCCTTTTTTGATTTATGGCAACCCTAGTTCAAAAAGTTAAGTTTAAGCAAGCATAAAAAGGTTAAATTTTGTTCCCTCCCCCTGGAAGGAATCTCCCCCTAGATTTTTCAAAAATTCGTGGGGTTCAAACAACTTTACTTGTATTTTGATAACTTAAATTTAGGTACTTAGAAATCTTTTAATAACTTAAGTTAAAAGTACATAGGAGAGTTTTCGAAGCATGATTTTAGAGTACTTAAAAAGTTTGGAGCTTTAAGTTTTGAGAAAGCTTAAGTATTGAAAGTGTTAGCTTAAGTACTTAGTAGGATTTGAAAAGCTTAAGTACTTAGTAAACTTTGAAACACTTTAGTACATTTGGAAAACTTAAGTACTTAATAATTTTGAAAACTTAAGTACTTAATAAAGTACATTTGGAAAACTTAAGTACTTAATCATTTTGAAAACTTAAGTACTTAATAAAGTACATTTGGAAAACTTAAGTACTTAATCATTTTGAAAACTTAAGTACTTAATAAAGTACATTTGGAAAACTTAAGTACTTAATAAATAAAAAACTAAGTGCTTAGTAACATTGTACTTATACAGTTTTGAGAAACTTAAGCTTAAAGTACTTATAGAAGTTTTAAAAAAAATTTGACAAGCTTAAGTTAGAAAATTTTGAAAGGCTTGAGTATTTAGCAAAATTTTGAAAGCTTAAGTAAAAATTTTGAAAGCTTTAACAACTTAAGTACTTTAGTCAATTTTGAAAAGCTTAAATATTTTTGAATAAAGGATAAGAAAACTTTTTGAATAAAGGATAAGAAAGCTTTTGAAAACTTTTTGAATAAAGGATAGAGTAAAAAGAATTAATTTTACTCTCTCCTTTCCTATCTCTCCCCCTTTGCCATATATTAAAACAGATAAATATAGCAGAAATAAGATTGCATAAAGGAAATAAGTAAGATTTTGCTGTACTGAACCAATTCATAATTAGATTTAAACTAACTCAGTCAATTTTCTCTGTAGGGACCTGTCTAACCCAATTAGCTACTTACTAACTGTTATAAATAGTAGTTTTTGCTAGGGTTAGTCAAGTTAAGTGTTTTTGTTCAAGTTAGATTTTATAAACTTGACACTTAACTTGATTGCTGTGTAAGTTGTATTTAGTGCCCCAATTACTGCAGATGCACTGACTTAAAGCATCTTGAATTAAGGCAAAGACCTAAGCATCTCAACCCTTTCTAGGTTATCAACCAAAAGTACCCTAAGGTGCTTGTGAGATGCTAGCTTCTAAGTCTATAGGTGCATGCAGTTCTAGGGTTAGGGCCTAGGCTAAGTCCATTTTCGAAAAAGCCCTAGTTTTGAAGGGGGTAGTTTTGAAATAAAAATAAAACTATGTCGAAAATGAAAACTGATTTTGAAATTAAGTAAAACAGTTTTTCAAATTCTATTTTTAGAAACAAATTTTTAAATCAAGTAAAGCAAAAAAATTAATCTATTCTACAGAGCACAATCCTAACTGTTGAATTAAAAATACTCATAAACTGATCAACAGAGAATAGTCAACATAGTCATACAGTCAAACATAAGTCAACCCTACTGAGTAGGGGTAGTCAAATAGGTACTGGTACAATACTAATCAAATCTAGGATGAAGGACCGGGATGATCAGATGGGCCAGGCTTCCATGAATCGAATCGTGCCATCATTTCAATGAATCGTGCGTCAGCCACTTCTCGATCGGCTCGACGAGCGTCCATCTGCTCTATGTGGTAGGCTTCGACTTCCTCTCGGAGACTCTGAACCTGTGTCTCTAAATGGGTCACTCTCTGGTAGAGTGTCGGTGGAGCGGGCTCGTCGATGTGTGCTCGGGCTGCTGCAGCGATGTCTCCAACGTCGACGTCAACCTCCTCGTCTGAGTCGATTGGCGCCCCGGCCTGCTGTCGTCTCCAACTAAGAACCCCGGTGGCCGACACTTCTAGACCGCTAACGAGAAGTTCCTAAATCCTATTTCGTCAAAGTCAGTCATAGCGGTTATTTCACCCACGGTAATGTTGCGACTGTGGTGATGAAGGAGGGATGTGATGATGTGGCAAAATGGTGTACGCACTCGTCCCTGGGTTGTGACACTGGACGCATGCAGAATGGTATGAAACATATGGAGTCCAATGTCTATGTCAAGGTGATGGACTAGGGCATATAGAAGGAAAGCATGAAAGGGTCGCATAGTCCCGAGATCTCTGGTGGAGAGCGGTAAGATACAGCGGACCAGGACTCTATACAAGGCATAGTCCTGTGCCTGAAGTTCAACGGCTTGGAAACGTCTATTTGCGGAGAGGTCTGCCCTATAGAAATAGGAGTGAATGGTGTCTAAGGTAATGTGTGAGTAGGGAGTATCAAATGGGGGGTTCCTAGGAGGATAACAGTAGAATGTGGACTGAGAGGGTCGCAGTCCTAGGAATCGGTTCAACAAAGTAGGGGTGATAGTCAAAGGTATCCCTTGGACAGTAGTGTGAAATATTAGATTATCTTGTCGAATTATATTATTGTAGAATTCTGTACATAAAGATTCATTAATGGTATGAGTGCAGAAGACAAGATTATCTAACTGATAGAAGTTGATAATATTCATAGCTACGGGGCATGATTGGGTGAAGAAGTGCCTATTAAGACTTGTTTTATTAGGCTTGTAAATGGTTTGTGCAAATTTATTACATAGCTCTAGGGTAGGGAACCTTGGGTCGGGACTAGGTTCGGCACCGGGGTTGGCCGGGTTTGATCGGCGTCTTCTAGGTTAAGGAAATTTAAAAGAATCATGAGGGTATTGCATAAAAATAAATTTAAATGCAATAATGAATTATAACTAAAATTGTACCGGGCAGCTCGGGGAGGCATAGTTGATGATGAGGACTTGGAAGATCTTCTTGAAGAGGAAGAAGTGAAGAAGGGAGTTGATTTTGGTGTGGGAAGAAAAGAGGAATTCGGGTGCCTTATATAGGCAAACCAATGGGGGCGCCCGGGAGCTTCCGGGCACCCTGGTCAGTGCTTACTGCCAAAGGCAGTTTTTTTTTTGGCTGGTTGGGGGCGCCCGGGACAGCCCGGGCGCCCTAAGCAAGGTGCTTTTGCAGCTTTTGCTGCATTGGAAGTGGCAGCTTTTTGCCTAGGGAGAAAGGAAAAAGTTGGGTGGGGGCGCCCGAGGTGTCATGGGCGCCCGGGACTGTAGCAAAGAGACAAGTTTTGTGTTTGACCATGGTTTAATCGGTTTGACCATGGTTTGACTGCTTTGGCCATGGTTTGACTATGGTTTGACCATGCTTTGACTATGTTGACCATGTTTTGATATGTTGACCATGGTTTGACCACTTTGACTATAATTAAGGTAATTATAATTGAGTTTATTCTTACTGTCTCACCCAATCTAGGGTTTTCAATCACGTTTAGCCTTATAGGTTTCGTGAGACAGATTTTGATAATTAAGACTATTTTGAAAATTTTGATTAATTTTGAAATCAATTAAGTTTTGATAGCTTAATTAATTTTGAAAACAATTAAATTTTGAAAACTTAATTAATTTTGAAATTTTTGAATAGATGTTTAAATCTACAAATAACTGAAATTTTGTGTTCGATTCGAATTTGACAAAAAAAATTTGAATTTGAATTTCAAAAATTGGCTTCCAGGTCTTGGCGAGGCACTAGGCCTTCTTTGGCCGTAGCCTTATGGGATCATCCACCCTTTCCTTGACAAAGCCTTTTAATGAAATTTCATTTTCAAAATTCTTTGAAAAATTTCTGGTCTAACTAGTTTGGGTCTTGGATCGATAGCTTCGGCTAGTTCCGCCAAATTGGCTTCCCTAACGTACGATCATCTCACCTCCACCCAATACTATGTTGTCAAGTTTCAGTTAAGTTTGTTCAGTCCTTAACTAACCATTCCTAAATCTAAGCATGGTAAATTGCAGGAATTTTAAATAAACAATCATTCAAGCAATTGCAATCAAGAATTAAATTCTTATCTAATAATGAATATTATTTTCAGTTTGGCTCCCCCTGGACTGAAGCCACGGTGATGGTTATACAAGATGTGAATCTTGTCCTTAGGGATCCAATACTGATTTGATCCAGTTGGTTTGTTCAGGTATAGTTTAGGTACCCATGCCTGAATTTTACCTCTAGACTGATTCAGTACAGCAAAGTAAGATCTTTGCCGGGATTTGGTTCTATAGCCGAGTCCGGATCGATTTAGAACTGATTTCTGTTTTCCAAGGATCATGTCAAGACCCTTGGAACCAGATGTAAATCGTTCTAAAGCTGATCTAAGATCCTTAACCTGAGTTTTCAGGGAGGAGTCCTCCTTTTCAAGTTTTTCAACTTGAGTAGGAGTTCCTTCCTGAACCTTCTCGGTTAAGGGTTTAGAGTCAGCTCCCTCTTTCAGGAGTTTTACTTCCTGTCGGAGGGATTCGACTCGGAGTTTGGCTTTTGCCAAATCTCGAGAAAGATATGAAATTAATTCACTTAATTGACATCTATTGAAACCACTTACCTTGATTTCGCCGTCTTCTGAAAAGGTCAGCTTGCCGTCGTCCTATTCTGATTCTGACTCAGTCTCGACTTTTTCTGAGGCGGTCAGGGCTAGTAGGTTTGACTGGGGTGCTTCTTCTTCTTCTTCTGAGGAAGATTCGTCCCAGGTTACTTGGAGTGCCTTTTTTCGTCTTGTCTTCTTGGACTCTTTTAGATTTGAACATTCTGTCTTGTAGTGGCCCTTCTTCTTGCACTCGTAGCAGGTTACGTTGGGCTTGTTTTTGTCATTCGCGGGTTCAGCTGGTTTGCCCTTTCTTCGGCTGATTTTCCGTTTGTTGGTTCGGTTCTTCAGCTCCTTGTAGTAGCTTCGGGCTAGTCGGACTAGCTTAGTTTGATCTCCTTCTTCGTCTTCTGAGTCTGAGTCTGAGTTAGACTCGGGTTCAGGTTCAGGCTTCTTCTTTGTTGTCCTTCCAGTTTTACCTGCAACGAAAGCAATACCTTTCTCGACCATATTGGTGTTAGTTTGTTCGTGCAGTTCTAGTTCGGAAAACAATTCGTCTAATTTTATTTTTGAAAGATCCCTTGAGACCTTGTATACATCTACCATAGATGCCCACAAGGTGTTTCTAGGGAAAGCGTTTAAGGCGTACCTTATTAAGTCACGGTTTTCAACCTTGTGACATATAGTGTGAAGACCGTTCATCAACTCTTGGATTCGTGCGTGGAGCTGGGCTGCTGTTTCGTTGTCGGCCATCTTGATGGTGTAGAGTTTGTTCAGAAGTAGATCCCTCTTACTGATCCGAGTATCTGATGTCCCTTCGTGCAGCTCGATCAGTTTTGCCCAAAGCTCCTTGGCACTGTTGAAGGGGCCCACTCGGTTCAGCTCCTCTTTTGTCAATCCGCATTGCAGAGTCTGAGTTGCTTTTGCGTCGGCTTCTATTTTGCGCTTCAGAGCGGTGTCCCATTTTGAGTAACTTTGAGGTAGTCCTTCGGAGTTTTTGGGGATCTCCAGGCCGGACTGGATGATGATCCACATGTCCACCTGAGTTTTCAGGTGGAGCTCCATACGACTTTTCCAGTAAGAAAAATCTTCTCCACTGAAAAGTGAAGGTCTGGCGGTGCTAAATCCCTCTTGCATGACCATTTAATCTAAAACAGAAAACTTAACAGAAAACAAATTTTCCAAGACTAGGTCTTGGATTAGTAGTGCTGGATGAATAAAATAACGATGGGTGTTGCACCAACCTCGCTTAACAAAAAAAATCGAGCGAACTATTTAACAAAAAAAATAGAAAATAAAGATCCGAAAAAAAATTTCAAACTGGTGGTTGCACTAGGTTTGAACTTCCCCACTCTGATACCACTTGTTGGATCGGGAAAACTGATAGAGGGGCGGGGGGTGAATATCGGAAATCGCTTTTCGGAAAATTTTAGAGCAAGTACGCAGCGGAAATTAAAAATCACAACACAGAGACACAGTCGATTTTACTTGGTTCGGAGCCTGGGGCGACTCCTACTCCAAGGCCCACGGCCGTTGACCGTTTACTTTGAGCAATTCTATATTAGGCGCAAATAGTTTACAAAAAGGTATTACAGAATTAAGTACAGTAAACTTAAATCGCTCTTTTACCGATGTCCGGGGTAGATCGACTTTTTCAGAGCAGCGGGACATCGTCAGCTCGAGTTGGAAGGATTCCGAGGCGAAGCGCGAGAGCAGAAGAGCGTAGAAGCGTTGATTGGAAGTTGTTTCTGAAGCTTGGGGTCGAGGGCCCTTTATATAGGGCTTGGGGGCACCCGGGACGTCGGGGGCGCCCCCCCACGTGTCACCCGATCCAGAAATGTCTCGGTCGCATCTGATCCCTTTATCTTCGGGATCCGCTTTGATCGGGGTGCCCGGAGCGCTGGGGGCGCCCGGGTCAAACTCTATCCCTTGGCTTCGCGAGGGTGCGCTTCGGCAGCTTGCGCTTGGGGGCGCCCGGGAGCAGCGGGGGCGCCCGACCCAGCAGCTATTCGATGCCTTTTTCTCTTGACTTGTTTTGTATGCACCTTGGGGGCGCCCGGGACACTCCAGGCGCCCTACTCAGGCACTGCCTCACTCCTTTGAGGCTATCTGAGCTGCAGACACTCCTTCCTTTGGTCCTGCATCCAGGGTTAGTCCAAAACACAATAAAGCAATAAAATATTTATTTATATAGCCTTAGCTGTCTTGGTTTTAACTTTGGGTCTCCAAAATGGAACCCTAGGTCGAACCGACGCCTACTGTTCCCTCGGGGAACGCATCCTCACCTACTCCTCTCGGGAGAATGTATCTGATGCCAACCGCTCATTTGGTTGGACTTTTGCCTGACGGTCCTTTGCCAGGTCTTGGATACTGGCAGTCCTTCGCCAGTTGCCTAGCAGTCCTTCGCTAGGGCTTTGATACTGGCAGTCCTTCGCCAGTTGCCTAGCAGTCCTTCGCTAGGGCTTAGATACTGGCAGTCCTTCGCCAGTTGCCTAGCAGTCCTTCGCTAGGGCTTGGATACTGATAGTCCTTCGCCAGGTACCTAGCATTCCTTCGCTAGGACTTTGTCTCTGCACACTAAAGTAACTTGTTAGAAGACAAGTAAGACTTAACTTTTGACCTCTGTTGCCATTATCAAAACACAGATTTGACTTGGGTGCATTCTGCACCAACATAAGCCTCACGACATTAGTGGAAAACCCCATAAGCTCCACTCCAAATTTAATCACACCCAGCTGCAGATCACGACAATTAAATGAAAATTTCCAAAGATCGAACACTCAACTCACTAGATCACATCTCCAAATTACAACTCAGAACAACAACCCATCATCAATTCGAAACAAGATGAACACAAAAATCAAAATCCGATTCTATTCCATTACATCTATTGTTCTAATCAAAACCCATAGAATCCCAACCAAATTGGAAACTCACGACGCACACATCTTTGGTTTCAATTCAGATTCCAACCATCAACCACTCAACCTACCATAACAATACTCCTATTAGATCCTATCACAGAGGTGTAGTTGCAAAAAAAAAAAACAAAAAACAAACCATGTTCTAAAAGGAAAAACTCTCGATGGAAATCAGAGTCTCAAATCCAAGCCACTACCTCTCAAGTGCCTTTCATTCCAAGAACAAACCCATGTTACAGATCAAGAACACAGGCACAGAATCATCGAAAATTTCCCAAACCAAATTTAGAATCAAAACAGAAGGAGTACATGCAAAGCTCAAATTCCAAATCTCAGAAACAAACCTAGACCAGATTAGGTGTCAAGAATACCAAACCCAACACCAACCTAAATTAAACTCTCAGAGGATCACAAAAACCAAATTCCAAGAATTGGAATTCCAAAACAGACATGAATAGATCTGAAATCGGCAATCTCACCCAACTACGAAAAAATGTTATACAACTGACCTAACCTAGAATTAACACAAATGATCTTGGAAACAGATACTCAATACTAAAGAACTAGTACCTGTTCGATGCCAACTGGAGTTGACGAGTGGGGGTCATCGTCCCTGGCAACAAAACGATCATCGAAGAACCTAGTTGTCACAATCGCGCAGAGCAAGGTGATTTCGGGGTTGAGAGCTCTGGTGCACATAAGGTGGATGAGAGGAGACCGGGCCGAGGAACTCATTGCGTGCAAGAGGGAAGGAGAAGAACAATGGTGAGGGAGATCACGTGTATTGGCTACGGGCGAAGAAGAAGAGGCGAGACGAAAGGATCGCGTGCGACGAGTGATCAGGCAGAGGAGGAGAAAAGATTCGAGTTGTTGGCTACGTGCGAAAACAGAAGGCAGAGGAGAGCTTATGTGTGAGGACAAATTTTTCATTTTAGCCCTCCTATATCCTATAATCCACCTGTGCCCCTAAACTTAGGTTTTATGCAATTTAGTCCCTCGCCACTTTGATTTATTAAAACTAAACCCCCTATAGTTTTGGTTTCCAACCAATTTAACCCTTAACTTCGATTTTGGGTCTCGAAACCCTAACTCTCTTCCGAAATTTTTTTTAATAATTTTCTGGACCGAGTCTGAATGGTCGTATTTAATATTCTTCCCTACTAACAAATATTTAATCCCCAAATTTCTTCATTTACCACGGCAAATACTAGCAACCCATAGGTAGTACTAATACCGTATATGTGCGCTCCAATCGTCCGTCAATCTACGGACACACAATTATACTAAAATGGGTATATATACTAATGGTCCGAAGGAACCCCTATACAAATCCGAAAGCGAAACGTAGATCTCTGATTAATAAGATACTCAGAGATATACCCTGTAGACCGGTAATCACTCTGTGGTATTTCTCTACCCAAATGATCCAATAGGTCCATCCCACGGATCAAAAAGAAATGCATAGATTTAGTTAATCAATCATCACCCAAATTTTCTCGTGAATCTTCCATAACCCGACATACTTTAGAGACCAGTATGTAAGTCTGAGACACTCACGGTGGGTTATAAGTCCACTACAATACCGCTGCGTCAACTAAAGTTCTACCTTCATTTATCGACATTCCAGTAGTCGAGATAAAAGATCCACAATGCCTTCCCCATGTCGTTCCACCAATAGGAACACTTTAAATCTGTATACACTCGGGTACATTCCGGGTTAACCGCAAATTCAAATCGAGGTGCCTTGATAATTACCATTTTGTTGATAAATCTAGGCTCTCAAATCTATGTTTTGATCTACTTTTATATGCTTAAGTAGCATTTATATATGGTTTCATGTATTTCCTTTATTTTGGCTTTTAATTCAAATCTTTGTATATTTGAGATATTTTGGCACTAAAATGTGAATCTAATTTTGTAGGCTTCAAATGAGCATGAACCTAGATCGGAATGGATCAAACTTGAGTCAGAATTGGATCCAGATCAAGGTGATCAAGCTTGGATTAATATGAGTCGTCTGATCAAGGAACGACTAGATCTGAACCATCGGTCAATTTCTGATCAATCCGAGTTCAGGATAGAGTCAATCATGACCACTGATCAAGATATGAGAATTTCATCCAAATCAGAAGCAATCTGACCGTTGGATCAAGCTCAAGATGTTCTAGACCATCCAAGCAAGAGAAGGGATGATCTGAGCCATCCGCTACAGATTTGGTTGATCCGATCTAAGGACAGGTAGATCAAGACCATTGATCAAGATCTGGGGAGTTTGGCTCAGATCTGAGAAGATCTAACCGTTGGATGGTGTGGAAAGGATCTCATCCGTTCAATTTCAAAAGGAATAAGTTTAAATCAGAATTCCCTCTTCCTCTTCGGGAGGTCGTCGCATCGGGTTGCAGAGCTTTCATCGCCAGATCTAGTTTTCTTCCTTGTTCTTCATTTCTTTACCGTTTTGCTTGAAGTTTTCTTCCTTAGATCACGCGGCCAACATCAATTTATTTCTTCTCAAGATTTCAGATCATCTAGGTAATTTCCTTGCTCAATTCACTAACATGAATCTCGCAGCTGAAGGAGCAATAGGGAGGGGTTCGCTTGAGCTAATTCCATCGATTTCTTCCACTTGATCGCGGGGGTTTCCATCTACCGAAGCTGAACGAGTGTTAGGAGGGGTTCTCCGACGCAGTTCTGGAAGCTTTGGCTCGATCGGCAATCCGTGCGTCAAAAGGAGTTCGGCGTTCAGCTACCGTCCGATCGGGTTGATCGGACAGAGAGGACTCTGATCGGTCCCGTGACCGATCAGAGGAAGACCTGATCGGTAGGGTTGACCGATCAGGGGTAGAAGAACAGCAAGGTCGACAACAAGCTGAGCAGGGGAGTTTTCTTCAATGGTTTTTGAGCTAGGGGGTTCATAGCTCATCCTTCGTGTGATGGCGAAGGGAAGTTTTGATCAGAACTTGATTTGATGTTTAATTAGGATTACTTTGATTTTATACATGTATTTCTTCAAGTTGTTATAATTGTTCCATTACATTTCATGTCATGTGCTTAAGCCAAGATTTGTTCTAGTTTTCTTTAATCTGCAATTTCTTTCATGCAATTAGTTTTCAGCAATTTATTACCTGCAATTAGCTCTTTAAGTTCAATTCTAATGTTTGGCTTTAATTGTTTAGTTGCTACACTAGGTTAAGTCTAGTTCTTGCAATTTCCTTATTCATTCCATGCTTAGTTGAGTATACTAAGGCAATCGCCTTATGATTGTCCTAAGGCAATCGCCTTATGATTGTAATCATTTATTTTAATAAATGAATATTCACTATTTGAGTATACATGTTTGTGTATTTGATTGAGATCTTAAACTCATTTACTGAATGTCCGTAATACAATTTACAACATGAGAGAATTTGTGATGAATTCACAACTAGTGATTATATCTACATGTGCAATTGTGAAGTATTGAAATTGTCCTTAGTCGATGAATTGATAAGTACAGACACTATCAATTCCGTTGAGACTAGCATGAGTTATTCTCTAATCAGCTGATTCTCACTGGCTGGTGACACTGAGATGTCCGGAGATAAACATGAATGCTAGTTAAGGGAACTAGTTCATTGGAGTGGCTGGCTGTAAAACTTCATATGGTAGTCTACATATAAATATGTCAGTGAAGTTCTTACTACAGCTTAAGTGCGATGTTCCTTTGACTTGCGGTGTTCAAGTCATCTTGGTCATGGAGACTTATACTTTGACATCTTAAGCAAGCATCTCCAAGGAGGTGTGGACCCAGGATGATTGGGTATAAGCCGAAGTGCTCGAAGATGTTTGAATAGCCTACAAAGGATTCACCACTCTTTGCGAGGAGATGTATACCCGAGGCGTATCGTCGGATTGTTACTCGAAGCCTCTGGCCAGAGCATGACATGTTCAGAGTATGAATCTCTTAAATACATTAGAGTTATTAGAATCCGTAGGACGAGAAAATGTTACTTGGGCTAGGTGTGACGTAGTCAGCCTAGTGGGGACTGACACACATAGACCATGTCCTGAACCAAGTGGGTATAAGATGGTGAAGGAAATGGGGCACGATTCATTATAGCTGCTAAAGGGTTTCAGAATTGTTTCTCAGGTCAACCGTTGATCTTTCGATTAATTGGGGATCATGATGTACTACTAGGTGCCACTCATGATCGTTCTATAATTGATTAATTATAGACGACCAACATAAATCGAAAGCCTATTTAGTCACACGCACTACGAGTAATCTGAGGGATTTAAAACGAGTTGAAATTGGATTTTTCAATCAAGAGAGATTATGTTTGGTTGAGCCAAACGATAATTCGAATCTGAATTTTTCAGAGACGCATCGGAAGTGTAAAATGGCTAAGTCTTTTGAAGACTTAATAGATGAATTAAATAAGTTTAATTCATTGGGGCTTGACTTGGATGGGCCGGCCAAAGAGGGCATCCATCCTCTTTGCTTGGCCGGCCACAACAAAGGGAGAAAACCAAGTTTTTGGTTCAATTTATAAAATAAACCAAGTGTGGTTTGTTTTATAAAATTATGGATGATATAAATTTTTTATATAATAAACCAATGTTTGGTTTATTTTTCATGGAAATTAAAATGAACCATGGATTGATTTATTTTATAAAATCAATCATGGATTGATTTACCATGATAAGGAAATTTATTCCATAAGAGAGAAGAGACTTAATTGATTTTTATTATGAATTAAAATATGAATTTAACCATGATATAAAATCAAACTTGGCATGATGGAATAAGTTATTCCATATTTGAGAGGCTTGATAGTTGAGAGGCCACTATATAAAGGACCCAAGGCAAGGCTTGCGTATGAATTATAGAGATGAAGGCATAGGCTCTCTCCCTCTCTTTCTCTCCTTCTCTTCTCCCCTTCTTGCCATGCGCCAACCAGCCCCAAGAAGGAGCACCAGCCGGCCATCCTTTTGTGGTTAGTCTTCCGACTTCTCTATTTGTTTTTCTCGTCGCGTTCTCCGAGAATCTAGTAGTTCTCGAGAACAGGAAACTCGTAGCTTTGCGAAGTCATCCCGAAGATACTCGGCGTGGACGCGAATAGAGGCGGAGCTTCCAAAGGACGCTTACGGTTGGATCTCGTCCCTTCCATCGAGTTATGCAAGGTAATACGTAAATTAGTTTATGTTTCTGCAAAATTTCAAATATATGATTATGTCTGCACAAGATAAAATTGCATGCTTAGATGTGTGGTTAAATGATTTAGAGAAATTATTTATGCTAAACCTTCCACTGTACGTAATTAATTTTAAAATTACGAACCCGCATCCATGTCAACATGCACCCGGTCCCAACACTAGGACCACACTATCTATTTCGAAAATATACATTCCATACCCAACACGAGTAAACTTTAACCATGATATAAAATCAAACTTGGCATGATGGAATAAGTTATTCCATATTTGAGAGCTTGATAGTTGAGAGGCCACTATATAAAGGACCCAAGGCAAGGCTTGCGTATGAATTATAGAGATGAAGGCATAGGCTCTCTCCCTCTCTTTCTCTCCTTCTCTTCTCCCCTTCTTGCCATGCGCCAACCAGCCCCAGAAGGAGCACCAGCCGGCCATCCTTTTGTGGTTAGTCTTCCGACTTCTCTATTTGTTTTTCTCGTCGCGTTCTCCGAGAATCTAGTAGTTCTCGAGAACAGGAAACTCGTAGCTTTGCGAAGTCATCCCGAAGATACTCGGCGTGGACGCGAATAGAGGCGGAGCTTCCAAAGGACGCTTACGGTTGGATCTCGTCCCTTCCATCGAGTTATGCAAGGTAATACGTAAATTAGTTTATGTTTCTGCAAAATTTCAAATATATGATTATGTCTGCACAAGATAAAATTGCATGCTTAGATGTGTGGTTAAATGATTTAGAGAAATTATTTATGCTAAACCTTCCACTGTACGTAATTAATTTTAAAATTACGAACCCGCATCCATGTCAACATGCACCCGGTCCCAACACTAGGACCACACTATCTATTTCGAAAATATACATTCCATACCCAACACGAGTAAAACTCCGTCTGATGCCCTAAGCTACTCTACTACAGCGTAACTGGAAATACTAATCTCCAACTTGAGAGCTTCTTGATCCGATCAATAACGATGTCGAACAATCCAGGAGACAAATGTATGTTAGGATGTATACTATAAACCTAGCTTTTGTATGAACTGTTAGTGATATGAGAGATGTGTCCTAAGGCAATCGCCTTATGATTGTAAACATTTATTTTAATAAATGATAATTCACTATTTGAGTATACATGTTTGTATATTTGATTGAGATCATAAACTCATCTACTGAATGTCCACAATACAATTCACAGCATAAGAGAATTTGTGATGGGATCACAACTAGTGATTATCTCTACATGTGCAATTGTGAAGTATTGAAAATATCCCTAGTCGATGAATTGATAAAAACGGACACTATCAATTCTGTTGAGACTAGCATGGGTTATTCTCTAATCAGCTGATTCTCACTGGCTGGTGACATTGGGATGTCCGGAGATAAACATGGATGCTAGTTAAGGGAACTAGTTCATTGGAGTGACTGACTGTAAAACTTCACATGGTAGTCTATACATAGACAGGTCAGTGAAGTTCTTACCGCAGCTTAAGTGCGATGTTCCTTTGACTTGCGGTGTTCAAGTCATCTTGGTCATGGAGACTTATACTTTAACATCTTAAGCAAGCATCTCCAAGGAGGTGTGGACCCAGGATGGTTGGGTATAAGCCGAAGTGCCCGAAGATGTTTGAACAGCCTACAAAGGATTCACCACTCCTTGCGAGGAGATGTATACCCAGGCCTATCGTCGGATTGTTACTCAAAGCCTCTGGCCAGAGCATATCATGTTTAGAGTATGAGTCTCTTAAATACATGAGAGTAATTAGAAATCCAAAGGACGAGAAAGACACTACTTGGGCTAGGTGTGACGTAGTCAGCCTAGTGGGGACTGACACACACAGACCATGTCCTGAACCAAGTGGGTATAAGATGGTGAAGGGAATGAGGCACGATTCATTAGAGCTGCTGAAGGGTTTCAGAATAATTTCTGAGGTCAACCGTTGATCTTTCGATTAATTGGGGATCATGATGTACTACTAGGTGCCACTCATGATCGTTCTATAATTGATGAATTATAGACGGCCAACATAAATCGAAAGCCTATTTAGTCACACGCACTACGAGTAATCCGAGGGATTTAAAACGAGTTGAAAATTGGATTTTCCGATCAAGAGAAATAAGTCGAATCTGAATTTATCAGAGGCGCAACGGAAGCTTAAAATGGCTAAGTCTTTTGAAGGCTTATTGGGCGAATTAAATGAGTTTAATTCGCGAGGGCTTGGCTGTGGCCGGCCAAAGAGGGTGCCCACCCTCTTTGGTTTGGCCGGCCACCAC
>JAGFNQ010001007.1:54392-85245 GCA_024364735.1 Boesenbergia rotunda
AAGGAGAGAAACCATTAATTTGGTTTAAATTATAAAATAAATCAAGCGCGATTTGTTTTATAAAATTTATGGATAAATAAATTTATTTTCATGGAAATTAAAATAAACTTTAAATCGTTTATTTTTTTATTTTATAAAATCAATTATGAATTGATTTTTTCATGATAAGAAAAATTTATATAATAAATTTTTTCTTTTTATGAAAATTAAAATGAACCATGGATTGGTTTATTTTATTTTATAAAATCAATTATGAATTGATTTTTCCATGATAAAGAAAAATTTATATAATAAATTTATTCTTTTTATGGAGATTAAAATAAACTTTAAATGGTTTATTTTATTTTATAAAATCAATTATGAATTGATTTTTCCATGATGAGAAAATTTATATAATAAATTTTATGAAAATTTATTCCATAATTAAAAGAGAGATGTATTTGTTTTATTATAAAATTAGTTATAATAAAACTTGGCATAACGGAATAATTAATAAGAAAATTTATAAGATAAATTTCTTATGAATATTTATTGCGTTAATTCCGTTAAAGGGGAGACATGGCAAGGGAGAGACTACTATATAAAGGAACCAAGGCTAGGCTTGAATTCCTCAATTGAGTTATCAAGAGATTAGTAGCTCCCTCTCTCTCTCTAACTCTCTCTCTCTAGTGCCGGCCCCCTCTCTCTCTAGGGCTGGCTCTCTCTCATCCCTTAGGGCCGGCGCACATCCCAAGGGTGACCGAGAGCTTCAACCGCCAAGAAGGTGCCGAAGAAGAAGAAACGGATCGCGACTCCTTCTTTCCTTTCCCGAAATTTTGATTCCGTTACTTGGTGGTTAGTTTCCTTTCTTCTCTCTTGATCTTCTAGTTGTGCCTTTAGAGAATCTAGTAGTTCTCATCGGCACAAAACTCGTGACTTTGCGAAGTCATCCCGAAGAGAACTCGGCGTGGACGCGAATAGAGGCGGAGCTTCCAAGGGACGCTACGGTTGGATCTCGTCCCTTACTTCGAGTTACGCGAGGTACTAAGTAAATTAGTTTACTTTTCCATAAAGTTTTAATTTATGATCATGTCCACACATCATAAGGTCGCATGCTAGATACGTGGTTAAAAATAATTTGAGAAAGTATTTTATGCTAATTCTTCCGCTGCACGTAAAAATTTAAAATTTTACGAACCCGTATCCTTGTCAACATGCACCCGGTCCCAACAGTGGTATCAGAGCCGGTTAGTGTTCGACATAATCATATAATTGTTTTGCGGAAAACTTTGTCATGATCTCAATTTTGGAAAAAATTTTCAATTATGGAAACTTTCAAATTATAATAAATTTTAGATTTAGGAATTTCTATGTTTGGAAATCCTCATGAAATTTCGCAAACTTTTGAAATTTTTTAGTTTCTGAAATTTTATAATAATTGTGAAAACTTCACATCTTTGCAAACTTTCCAATTTTGAAAATTTTTCTATTTTAGAAATTTTCTAATTTTGGAAATATGTAAGTTTTCTTTGTACCAGAAACTTACAATTATTCTGAAAACCTATTATGAAATCTCCCAATTTTGGGCACTTTCTTTCAAGAAAGTCTAGACAAATTTATGGACAATTAATTGACAATTAAATTTAAATTGACAACAAAATTCATTATTTTGGATTGAGCCTCGGGGAGCCGTCCAATTTAAAGTTAATTGTTGTAATTTAATTTCCCAATTTTAAATGCGATTGTCATGTTTAATTTGGTTACGCTTCCGAAGCGGACCAAATTGGATTTACGGCAAATTACTTTTCTTTGGGTATTTGAGCCTCGGAGAGCTACCCTTAGAAAATGATTTGTTGTAATTAATTAAATCCATGAATAAAATATGATTTAAGAGGTGATGCTCTTACATATTGTTGTCTCCAAAATTAATTAGGAAAATGATTTCCTATAGAGTTTTCTTAAATGAGATTTTCATGAAAATAATATGTGGTTGAATTAAGGACTCATGTCTCTTAATTTAATAAGATTTGATTTAGAGAAATCAAAGTCTTAAACATATTATTTCCGAAATTGATTATGACAATTTAGGAAATTGTTTCCCAAAACAATTCCTTTAATAAAGTATGAAATTAGAATTAGGAAATCCGGTTCCTAATTCAATTAATGAGACTTGATAAATTAAGTCACTTACATACTTTATTAAGGAAATCGTTAGTCATGACATGATTATATGTCATGAATGTGCTTAGAAAAGAAAGGATGAGACCCAAAACCCCTTACAAAATATTAAGGCCAACACCTTCCATTAATATGGTTAGAATCGGAGTTTTGTTTCTCGTTTGGGTTGATGGACACATCCATGCCCGGCTTGAACCTCAACATGTTCAAACCATGAAATTAGATTATGAATAATATAGTTGGAGTCAGAGGTCAATCCTTAGTTTTGGTTGTTGGACACATCCAAGCCTGACTAAACGGTTGAATGAACTCCAACCATATTAAAACTATTTCTTGATTGATGGGTCAGCCTTAAGCTTGGAGCATTGATTTGTTGTGCCACAGCCAAGGTCGATGTAAAGAGAGGTGCAGTTGGGTGCTATGTATAATGTTGCATACTTGTTAATGAGTTAACAACCCAATGATTTATGCAAACATTCAATTAGTTGATAGCATAAAGTGATAGTTACATATATGTGATATGTAATCGGTATAATTACCTACCTTCATAGCTAAGAATAACTTGATGGCCACAGCCATGGTGGTTCTTATCTATGATTGGATATCAACCTATTTGGAGATGTTCCTACGATCTCCCGAATTGATAAAAAGGGTTATTCAATTGGAAAAATAAATAGGATTTTATTAATGTATGTTGATACATTCTTTAATCATTCTTCTCACATAAGCTCAATTTGTATTTCTAGGATAATCACTCGATCATGTCTTCTCTGAATTTGCGTTCCATTTTGGACACCAATAAACTGACTGGGCCAAACTTCATGGACTGGCTTCGAAACCTGAGCATAGTCCTCAAGGCAGAGAAGCTTGCTTATGTCCTTGAAGATCAACTTCCCAACCGTCCTCCTGAAAAAGCAACTCCAGACCAGTTTCCTGCGTTGCTCAACCTGCTGAAGACTGTAGAGCCTTCGGTGAAGCAGGATCAAAAGACGGTACTGTTAGTTGATTCCTCGAAGAAAGGTTCTAAGAGGAAGGCCAAAGAACAGAATAAGGAAAAGGCCGAAAAGACTGAAAAGACCCCAAAAGCCACTTGCCATTACTGTGGCAAAGTGGGTCACTGGCGAAGAAACTGCAAGGTTTATCTTGAGTCATTGAAGAAGAAGGCATTCGATGCCCCATCCTCTTCAAGTATCTTCGTTATTGAATGTCACTCTATTTCCTCAAATACCTAGGTACTTGATACTGGGTGTAGCTCACATATATGTAATGATATACAGGGGCTAAGGAATAGAAGAAGACTCGTTAAGGGAGAAGCAGATTTGCGAGTTGGAAATGGAGCAAAGATTGTTGTCGTTGCCATCGGAACATATTTGCTAAAGCTCCCTACTGGACGTATCTTAGAATTGGATAATTGTTATTTCGTTCCTTCATTAATAAAGAACATTGTATCTATTTCATGTTTGAATGAAAAGGGTTATCATTTAACTTTTAGTAACAATTGTTGTTACATAACTTTAAATGTCGTTCCTTATGGGAATGGAACTTTATGCAATGGTATCTACACGTTAGATTTATCCAGTGACGTTTTCAATATCGAAGTTAGCAACAAACGTGCTCGAATAGATAATCGAATAGACTCCTACACGTGGCATTGTCGTCTTGGCCATTTAAGTAAGAAACGCATGAGCAAATTACACCGATGTGGAATTTTGGAATCATTTGAACCCGGTTCATTCGATACATGCGAATCGTGCTTAAAAGGCAAGATGACCAAATTACCCTTTTCCGGAAAAGGTAATCCAGTGAGAGAATTGCTTGGTCTAATACATACTGATGTATGTGGACCAATGTCAACTCTTGCACAAGGAGGCTATAGCTACTTCATCACCTTTATCGATGATCACTCACGATTCGGGTATGTGTTCTTGATGAAACACAAATCTGAAGCTTTTGAGAAATTCAAAGAGTTCAGAAATGAAGTAGAGAAACAGCTTGGCAAAAGTATTAAAATACTTCGATCCGATCGGGGTGGTGAATACTTGAGTCAAGAGTTTCAAGATTATCTAAGGGACAATGGGATATTGTCTCAATGGACTCCGCCGTATACACCACAGCATAATGGTGTATCTGAGAGGCGCAACCGAACCTTGATGGACATGGTTAGGTCAATGATGAATCATGCAACTCTTCCAAAATCCTTTTGGGGCTATGCACTTAAGACAGCTGTTTACTTGCTAAACAGAGTCCCGACCAAGGTAGTCTCTACTACTCCATATGAGACATGGAATAGTATGAAACCCCACTTAACTCACCTTAAGATATGGGGTTGTCCTGCTTATGTGAAGCGGACTGTATCAGACAAATTGGATGCTAAGTCTGATAAATGTCTATTTATTGGATACCCTAAGGAAACAAAGGGTTACCAATTCTATCATCCCTTAGAACAAAAGGTGTTTGTTTCAAGGCATGCTGTATTTCTGGAAAAAGAATTTCTTTTACAAGAAAACTGTGGGAGTGGATTTGAACTTGATGAAGTTCAAGAAACTCCAATAGACATTACAGAGACACCTAGTCTAGACCCACAACCAATAACTCATAATGATGAGCTATCAGTTGAACCTAAAACAACACCACCTCTTCGTAGGTCTGATAGGACACGCAATATTCCAGAGAGATACGGATTTCTCATAAGTGAATCGAACGACATGTTACTCATAAGCGATGACGAACCTATCAGTTATGAAGATGTTCTGAAAAATTCAAAAAGGGACAAATGGCTTGAAGCCATGAAGTCGGAAATGGATTCCATGTACGAAAATCAAGTATGAGACTTGGTTAACCCACCTGAAGGGATTAAGCCCATAGGGTGCAAGTGGGTTTTCAAGAAGAAAACCGACGTGGAAGGTAATGTTGTTACCTTTAGGGCTAGATTAGTGGCAAAAGGATATCGTCAGAAACAAGGAATTGATTATGACGAAACCTATTCGCCAGTAGCTATGCTTAAATCCATTCGGATGCTCCTAGCCATAGCAGCTCATTATGATTATGAGATATGGCAAATGGATGTGAAAATAGCTTTCCTTAATGGAAACCTGCTTGAGGATGTATACATGATACAACCTGAAGGTTTCACATCGGTTGATAAAACCAAAGTATGCAAGCTTCGACGATCCATATATGGACTGAAGCAAGCATCCAGGAGCTGGAACATCCATTTTGATGAGACAATCAAAAAGTTTGATTTCTCACAAAATCCTGACGAATCTTGTGTGTACAAGAAGGTTAGTGGGAGTGCAGTCGTATTCCTAGTATTATATGTCGATGACATATTACTTATAGGAAATGATATATCAGTCTTACAGACAGTTAAAATTTGGTTGTCCAAAACTTTCTCCATGAAAGACCTGGGAGAAGCAACCTATATCCTTGGGATTAGAATCTACAGAGATAGATCAAAACGGTTGCTTGGTCTTTCGCAGTCTACATATATGGACCGAGTGCTAAAAAGGTTTAGCATGTCGGAATCCAAGAAAGGTTACCTTCCCATCAGGCATGGGATCAACCTTTTAAAGTCTATGTGTCCGCGCACAGAAGACGAGACGATTTGCATGAATAAGAATCCTTATGCATCCGCGATAGGATCTATTATGTATGCTATGTTATGTACTAGGCCCGATGTATCGTATGCTCTGAGCGTCACGAGCAGATACCAGTCTGATCCAGGAATGGATGATTGGGCGGCTGTCAAGACAATCCTTAAGTACTTAAGAAGAACTAAGGATGTGTTCCTAATATATGGAGAAGGAGATATGGTAATACGTGGGTATACAGATGCCAGTTTCCAGACAGATAAGGATGACTCCAAATCTCAGTCTGGATACGTATTTACTTTGAATGGAGGCGCAATAAGTTGGAAGAGTTCCAAACAAGACACCGTAGCGGATTCTACCACGGAAGCGGAATATATCGCAGCTTCGAAAGCAGCAAAGGAAGCAGTCTGGATCAAGAAGTTTGTCTCCGAACATGGTGTGGTTCCAACCATTGATGAAGCAGTGCCGGTTTACTGCGACAACAATGGAGCTATTGCACAAGCAAAGGAACCAAGGTCTCATCAGCGATCCAAACACGTGCTTCGCCGCTATCATCTGATCAGAGAGATTATAAGTAGGAATGATATACAAATTGAGAAAATTCCCACTGAAAGGAATTTAGCGGATCCTTTAACTAAGGCCTTGCCTCAAAGTAAGTTTGAGGGTCATGATAGAGCCTATGGTATTGGATACCGTAGCGATTGGCATTAGGCCAAGTGGGAGTTTCTTACTGATATGAGAGAAGTGTCCTAAGGCAATCGCCTTATGATTATAAACATTTATTTTAATAAATGATAATTCACTATTTGAGTATACATGTTTGTGTATTTGATTGGGATCTTAAACTCATCTACTGAATGTCCGCAATACAATTCACAGCATAAGAGAATTTGTGATGGGATCACAACTAGTGATTATCTCTAAATGTGCAATTGTGAAGTATTGAAAATATCCCTAGTCGATGAATTGATAAAAACGGACACTATCAATTCTGTTGAGACTAGCATGGGTTATTCTCTAATCAGCTGATTCTCACTGGCTGGTGACATTGGGATGTCCGGAGATAAACATGGATGCTAGTTAAGGGAACTAGTTCATTGGAGTGACTGACTGTAAAACTTCATTTGGTAATCTACATAAAGATATGTCAATGAAAGTTATTACTGCAGCTTAAGTGCGATGTTCCTTTGACTTGCGGTGTTCAAGTCATCTTGGTCATGATGACTTATACTTTAACATCTTAAGCAAGCATCTCCAAGGAGGTGTGGACCCAGGATGGTTGGGTATAAGCCGAAGTGCCCGAAGATGTTTGAACAGCCTACAAAGGATTCACCACTCCTTGCGAGGAGATGTATACCCAGGCCTATCGTCGGATTGTTACTCAAAGTCTCTGGCCAGAGCATATCATGTTTAGAGTATGTGTCTCTTAAATACATGAGAGTAATTAGAAATCCAAAGGACGAGAAAGACACTACTTGGGCTAGGTGTGACGTAGTCAGCCTAGTGGGGACTGACACACACAGACCATGTCCTGAACCAAGTGGGTATAAGATGGTGAAGGGAATGGGGCACGATTCATTAGAGCTGCTGAAGGGTTTCAGAATAATTTCTGAGGTCAACCTTTGATCTTTCGATTAATTGGGAATCATGATGTACTACTAGGTGCCACTCATGATCGTTCTATAATTAATGAATTATAGACGGCCAACATAAATCGAAAGCCTATTTAGTCACACACACTACGAGTAATCCGAGGGATTTAAAACGAGTTGAAAATTGGATTTTCCGATCTAGAGAAATAAGTCGAATCTGAATTTATCAGAGGCGCAACGGAAGCTTAAAATGGCTATGTCTTTTGAAGGCTTATTGAGCGAATTAAATGAGTTTAATTCACGAGGGCTTTGGCTTGGTGTGGCCGGCCAAAGAGGGTGCCCACCCTCTTTGGTTTGGCCGGCCACCACAAGGAGAGAAAACCAATTAATTTGGTTTAAATTATAATATAAATCAAACGCGATTTGTTTTATAAAATTTATGGATAAATAAATTTATTTTCATGGAAATTAAAATAAACTTTAAATGGTTTATTTTTATTTTATAAAATCAATTATGAATTGATTTTTTCATGATAAGAAAAATTTATATAATAAATTTATTCTTTTTATGGAAATTAAAATGAACCATGGATTGGTTTATTTTATTTTATAAAATCAATTATGAATTGATTTTTCCATGATAAAGAAAAATTTATATAATAAATTTATTCTTTTTATGGAGATTAAAATAAACTTTAAATGGTTTATTTTTATTTTATAAAATCAATTATGAATTGATTTTTCCATGAAGAGAAAATTTATATAATAAATTTTATGAAAATTTATTCCATATTTAAAAGAGAGATGCATTTGTTTTATTATAAAATTAGTTATAATAAAACTTGGCATAACGGAATAATTAATAAGAAAATTTATAAGATAAATTTCTTATGAATATTTATTGCGTTAATTCCGTTAAAGGGGAGACATGGCAAGGGAGAGGCTACTATATAAAGGAACCAAGGCTAGGCTTGAATTCCTCAATTGAGTTATCAAGAGATTAGTAGCTCCCTCTCTCTCTCTCTCTAACTCTCTCTCTCTCTAGGGCCGACCCCCTCTCTCTCTCTAGGGCCGGCTCTCTCTCGTCCCCTAGGGCCGGCACACATCCCAAGGGTGGCCGAGAGCTTCAACCGCCAAGAAGGTGCCGAAGAAGAAGAAACGGATCGCGACTCCTTCTTTCCTTTCCCGGAATTTTGATTCCGTTACTTGGTGGTTAGTTTCTTTTCTTCTCTCTTGATCTTCTAGTTGTGCCTTTAGAGAATCTAGTAGTTCTCGTCGGCACAAAACTCGTGACTTTGCGAAGTCATCCCGAAGAGAACTCGGCGTGGACGCGAAGAGAGGCGGAGCTTCCAAGGGACGCTACGGTTGGATCTCGTCCCTTACTTCGAGTTACGCGAGGTACTAAGTAAATTAGTTTAATTTTCTGTAAAGTTTTAATATATGATCATGTCCACACATCATAAGGTCGCATGTTAGATACGTGGTTAAAAATAATTTGAGAAATTATTTTATGCTAATTCTTCCGCTGTACGTAAAAATTTAAAATTTTACGAACCCGTATCCTTGTCACATGCACCCGGTCCCAACATGAACATCTATTTTGTAATAAGAAACACAATGGTCATGTGTTTGCATTTTATATTTTTTATATGTATGCAATTATCTGTTACTTTACATTATAGTTAAAATGGTGTGTAGTGCTACACAAAATATCATGTTATCAGTTCCTTGTAAACTATAAGTAGTGGCTCACAACAAAGATGGATTTGGACAAACCATTAGAATAGTTGTAGTGTAATTTGGTATTAGTCTATCTTGACTATAGAATTACACTAGTGTACTTTGTGTGTATTGAGCATGACCGATTTGAGGTGATTCAATTTATACTGACTATATAATCGAACAAGACCTCAGGTTATTATGAATGTACATGCTCTTAATCCCGATATAATAATGGACACATGCACTTAATATTGATTTCTTTAATTTACTAATGGGCGAGATTTATTCTTTAAATCAATATATAGGCCCGGTAAATTAGGAAATAATATTATTTACATGGTGTGCCGTTGATTATAGAAGAAAACCGTGTCCTAATTATTTTAGAATGATGATCCCCTTGAGGAGCTCATAAAGATTATCATGTAAATCCTGCAGTTGGACTTGGTTTAACATGATAATAAGGATGAGTGGTACTACTCTTGGAGTTAGATGTTAATTAATTAAATTTTCAGTAATTTAATTAATTAATGGACATGCGATATCTTAAACACGGGAAAATAATGTACACATAATAAGAAGGAGCCTATATTTAATTATGGGGTTGGTGCGGTAGTTCAATAATAACCCATTAGTGGAGCGGGTTATTATTAACAGGTCGGGTTGAGGATCCGTTAGGAGACCAAAACTAACTCCTCCTCATGGTTCCTATTGTAGCCTATAAATACCCTCATAAGCCACCTATTGTTGAATGATTAATAAACTAAGCCTTGTTTTTTTTTCTCTCTCTCTCTCCTAGGGTTGGCGGCGCCGGCAATAAAGAAGAAGAGGAGGTGGCCTATTGGGAAGCAAGGTAGGAGAGAATTTCTTCTTCTCTTCTCTCCATCTTTTGGTGTTTGTCGCCGGCGCAAGGAGACAAAGGGGAGGTGGCCGGCTAGGGTTCAAGTGAAGGAGAGAATTCTTTTTCTTCTTCTTTCCTTCTCTCCTTAGGGCCAACGCAAGGAAGGAGATCTTTCTCCGTTGGTGGTCGGCACAAGCAAGGAAGAAGGAGATCTTTCTCCTTTGGTGGTCGGCGCAAGCAAGAGGAAGAAGAAGGAGAGTTTTGGTGGCTTTGTAAATGGGTTCAAGCTATACCAAATGGATGTTAAGTCTGCCTTTTTAAATGAGTTTATCAAAAAGAAGTTTATGTAGGACAACCCCTAGGATTTGAGGACCTAAAAAAGCCTGAGTATGTTTTCAAATTTAGAAAAGCACTTTATGGGTTGAAACAAGCACCTAGGGCATGATATGAACGCTTATCAACTTATCTAATTTCTAAGGAGTTTAACCAAGGTCAAATTGATTCCACCCTTTTTGTTAAAACCTTAGAAAATGACATTTTTATTGCCCAAATTTATGTCAGATGATATAATTTTTGGATCCACCAACTCTAACTTTCTAAAAGAATTTGTAAAAATAATGGAAAGTGAGTTTGAAATGAGCTTGGTAGGCGAGCTCAACTTCTTCTTAGGATTGCAAATAAAACAGACTAGAGATGGTAATTATGTTCACCAATCCAAGTATGCTAAAGAGTTAATAAATAAATTTAAAATCGATAACTCCAAAAGCTTAAGTACCCCTATGGCTACAAATGTCAAAATAGATAATGACTCTGAAGGTAAGCCTATTGATCTTAAGCTATACCGAAGTATGATTGGTAGCCTACTTTACTTGACCGCTAGCAGACCTGATATCCTATTTTCTGCAGGAATGTGTGCTAGGTACCAAACTTGTGCTAAGGAATCCCACTTAGCAGCCCTAAAAAGGGTACTTAGGTACATTAAGGGTACCCTAAATGTAGGGATTTGGTATCCTAAGGCTTCCATTTTTGAATTGTCAGGATATTCTGACTCTGACTATGCTGGGTGCAAATTAGATAGAAAAAGTACAAGTGGATGTTGTCAACTATTAGGACATAGCCTAGTCAGCTGGTGTAGTAGAAAGCAACACTACGTAGCTTTGTCCACAACAGAAGCAGAATATATTGCCCTAGGAGAATGTGTAGCACAATTTTTGTGGATGATGCACACTCTTAAGGACTTCCAGCTTGACAACACCCAAACCCAAGTCTATATTGATAATATTAGTTCAATCAACTTGACTAAAAACTCAAATCAACATTCCTGAACTAAACATATAGAAGTTAAACATCATTTTGTAAGGGATCATGTAGCCAGGGGTGAAATAGTACTTAAACATGTGGACTCAAAATCCAACTTAGCTGATATCTTTACCAAACCCTTACCTGAGTCTGAGTTTAGCTCACTAAGAAGGCAGTTAGTAGAATGGACTGATTTATATTGTTTTCTTAAAAAATTTTCCTATTCTTTTATTTTTTTTTTAAAATTAGCAAATTTATCATTTTATCAAGTTTTTGAAAGTTAAAATGATTTTCTAACTTAGTTTTATTTCAAAAACTACCCCCTTTAAAATTAGGGTTTTTTCGCAAATGGACTTAGCTTAGGCTCTAACCCTAGAACTGCATGCACCTATAGATCTAGAAGCCGGCATCTCACAAGCACCTTAGGGTACTTTTGATTGATAACCTAGACTGGGTTGAGATGCTTAAGCCTATGTCTTGATTCAAGATGCTTTAAGTCAGTGCATCTGCAGTAATTGGGACAATAAATATAAGTTGAATAGCAATCAAGTTAAGTGTCAAGTTTAGAAAATCTAACTTGATCAGATCACTTAACTTGACTAACCCTAGCGAAAGCTACTGTTTATAACAGTTAGTAAGTAGTTAATTGGGTTAGACAGGACCCGAACAAGATCGGTTTAATTTGGTTTGGTCAAGTTTTTTTCATTAGAGTTGGTTCAACACAGAAGTTCAATTTCGTACTAGCTCTAATTTACTTGCTGTAATTAGTATCATTTTTTATATATATGGCAAAGGGGGAGAAAAGCAAAAGAAAGAGGGAAATTTTTTTTCAAATTTTTTAAAATTTTCTATCTCTTTTTCAAAAAAGTAAAGAAGAAAGATTTAAGTGCTTATTTTTTCAAGTACTTCTCAGTTTTTAAATACTTCAAAGTTCTTTAAATATTTAAAAATGTTTTTTAAATTGTTTTAAGTATTTCAATTTTTTTCTAAAAAGTTTTTTAAGTACTTAAAAAGGTGTTTTTTTTAAATTTTTCTAAGTATTTTTCAAGTGCTTCAAACTTTTAAAAAGTGGTTCTAAGTACTCTCAAAACACTTCGAAAGGGCTTCAAAATTCCTAAGTGTATTTTGAAAAACATTTCTAAGGATAATTTTTTCTTAGTAAACAAATGTGCCTGAGCTAAATTTTTTTTCAAAAAATTTGTTGGCAAATGTGCTAAGAAAATTTTTCTTAGTAAACAATTTTTTTGTGAAAATGTTTTTAAGCAAAATTTTCTAAGTTGGGAAATTTTCCAAAATCTCAAAATTGAAACTTTGTAAGGAAAATCAGTTTTCAAAACTTGTTTTGCCTAAGTAAAATTTCAAAATATTGAAACAAAAATTAGGCTTACAAAACCTTTTCAAAAATTGCCTAAGTGTTCTTAAGTACAATTGCTTTATTTTTGAAAAATACTTAGTCAAAAACTTAAAGATTTTTGCTAAACACTTAGCACTTAGAAAGTTTACAAAACCCACATGATATTGAAAATTTCAGGGGGAGAATGCGAAATTTAGGGGGAGATAAAATTCTATTATTAGTATTGTTAGATTGCTATAATATGTTTTTAACTTAACTTTTTGAACTATGATTTCATAAATCAAAAAGGGGGAGATTGTTGGTGCCGGAAGCACCAAAGTCGAACCTATGTTTTGATAATAGAAAAGGGTTCAGAAGTTAAGATTTGGTTGTGATCTAACAAGTTACCAAGTGTGCAGGAAAGTCCTAGGTACAATAGGCACTATGTCCTGGTTCTTTGAATTGGGCACTAAGTCCTGGCCGCGGGCTGGACAACTAAGTCCTGACATAAAATTGGGTAATAAGACCTGGTGAGTGAAGCTGGGCACTAAGACCTGGTCGAGGATTGGGCACTGAAGACCTGGTGAGTGAACCTGGACACTAAGACCTGGTCGAGGACTGGGCACCGAAGACCTGGTGAGTGAAGCTGGGCAAAAGTCCAACCAGAGGAGTCGGTTGACAAAAAGGTAAATTCTCCTGAGAGGAGTAGGTGAGGACGCGTTCCCCGTAGGAGGGAACATTAAGCGTCGGTTCGACCTAGGGTTTCATTTGGGAGACCCAAAGTCAGAACCAAAACATCTTAGGCTGTAAAGAATGTCTAACATATCATACATTTGCTTCTTGTGTTTTGGAACTAACCCTGGTTGCACAAAACAAAGGGATGGTGTTTCTGCAGCTCAGGCGCCTTATTGGAAAGAGGCGCCTCACAGGGCTAGGCGCCTGTAAGGATACAGGCGCACCAGTGCAAGGACAAAACAAGCAATCGAAGCAAACTGCCATGAAAGCATATGGACCAAGTCAAGCTAGGTGCCTGTGTTAACACAGGCGCCCCAGATAGCTCAGGTGCCTCAATGAAGGGGATAAGCGCTGACCGAGCCTGCGGATTAGAGTTCGCGCAGGAGAGGCCACGTGTAGGCACCCCCTTCAACACAGGCGCCTAGGAGACGACTATAAAAGGGGGTTCACCCCCAAGGCTTCAGAAGAACTTGCATATTTCGCTTCAACACCTTTGTTCAAGCACTACGCTCTGGAACGCTCTGCATTCGCGATTCAAGCGCCGACGACGACCCGCTACTCCGAAATTCCATCCACTTCGGTCGTCGGTAAAATCGTTAATTTTCTTAAGTGTTGTAACTGCTTTTTTCGATTCTATATCTGTACTCGAAACTGTAATCATTTCTACGAATATAGAATTGCCCAACGTAAACAGTCAAGGACCGTGGGCCTTGGAGTAAGAGCCGACTGCGACTCCGAACCAAGTAAAACAAATCGTGTTAGCGCCTTTGCTTTACTATTTCCGTTGCATATTTCTCTTAACTGTCTAAAAATTTTCGATCGATATTCACCCTCCTCTATCGATTTACTCTGATCCAACAAATCATATGTATACTAATCTAACCATTATGCATCTAGATACATATGCAAGTAATACCAGAACTCAATCCATGCAGATATAAGGTGACATGCCCCTATATCCACGTACACATGTATACATGAACATTATACAGAGTCAAATATCAAATATAGAGACTGTATAGATAGGAATTTGATTATCTCAAAGATCAAGCAATAAGTATCAAGCAGGATAACAACGGTAGCAGATATAAGGTAAATACGAACCTATTGCACAAGTATAAACAGTCATGCATAGAAATAAGTGGATCTAAAGAAACAAGTAAGAAGTACCTGCTTCCAAATGGAAAAACTTATGTATGTAGAGAATCGCCCGTCCGATAATCAGCAACAATAAATCCAAATCAGTATCCTGAAATAAAGGACATACTGTTTAGATAAAATTATATATATATATGGCACTTAGCTAAACCGTCTATCAACCTTAATTAGGACTAGTCCCAATTGTTATAGTCATTTAGTTACCCCCAAATCACACGTTATACGATGATTCACCCTTGTTTATTAACTTGGTTTATCTTCCTAGGAAGACTAAATTGATCCAACATAATTCCCAAGGGTCATGGTAACTTACTACATTATGATTAGGGATGGATTCATCTATCCCTACCTAGTCCCAAACGTAATAGTACTCACTGCCAATTCCTAAGGCAAAACCACATTGCTATCTCATTCCAAAATCCAAATGAGAAAGCAACCAAACAACCATTCAGATAGCATCAAATTCTAACCTTAATCTATACTACTCCTTCCTTTGTAATAATCTAAATCCATCTAACAACATATTCTTCCAAAGCCGACTTCCATTAAACCTATACAACAGAAATCAAAATCTATTGATCTGGAAATAACAAAGCCATTCCAAAAACACCAAATCAAACCAAAAACCAGCTCCAATAGAACTAATCTAACCTTCCCGTTACTAGAGTTCACAACTAAGGGAATGGATTCACAAAAACGAATCACAACTCATTCATCCCAGCTCAATCCCAATCAACCATCAAAATAAAGGAAAAACTTCAGATTTAGCAATACTATTGAACACATTAATCCAAACAGATCCAACTCCACACTACTGATCCAAAAATAACATATACCCAATATCAATCTATATATTCCAAAGCACCACAAGATCTGAAGATATCTGAAGTAGTTTTCAATATCAAATCCATGGATCCCCAAAACAACACTGATTCATCACCAATTTACACCCAATTCTCTCCTCCAACAACTCTATGCCTCATGGAATAGTGGAGAAACCCACAAGCTCCACTCCAAATCTAATCACACCAAACCGCAAATCACGACAATTAAATGAAAATTTCCAAAGATCGAACATTCAACTCACAAGATCACATCTCCAAATCACAACTCAGAACAAAAAACCATCATCAATTCGAAACAAGATGAACACATAAATCAAAATCCAATTCTATTACATTACATCTATTGTTCTCATCAAAACCCATAGAATCCCAACCTAATTGGAAACTCACACACACACCTTTGGTTTCAATTCAGATTCCAACCATCAACCACTCAACCTACCGTAACAATACTCCCGTTAGCTCCTATCACAGAGGTGTAGTTGCAAAAAAAAAAAAACAAAAACAAACCATGTTCTAAAAGGAAAAACTCACGATGGAAATCAGAGTCTCAGATCCAAGCCACTACTGTTGGTGCAGGAAGCACCATATCAAACCTGGTTTTGATATTGGCAAAGGATGCAAAGTTAAGTATTATTTGTGATCTAATGTTGTTAATCTAGTGTGCAGGAAAAGCCCTAGCGAAGGACTGCTAGGCACTGGAAAAGGAATACCAGGAAAGAAAGCCCTAGCAAAGGATTACTAGGCAACTGGCGAAGGACTGCCAGTATCAAGCCCTAGCGAAGGACTGCTAGGCACCAGGCGAAGGACAACCTGGGACTGAAGCCCTAGCGAAGGACTGCTAGGCAACTGGCGAAGGACTGCCAGTTTACAAGACCTGACAAAGGACCGTCAGGCAAAAGTCCAACCAGAGGAACGGTTGGCATCAGGTAAATTCTCCCGAGAGGAGTAGGTGAGGACGCGTTCCCCGTCGAGGGAACAGTAGGCGTCGGTTCGACCTAGGGCTCCATTTTGGAGACCAAAGTCAGAACCAAGACAGCTAAGGCTGTATAAATCTAATAAATTATTATTGTGTTTTGGACTAACCCTGGATGCAGGACCGAAGGAACGTGTGTCTGCAGCTCAGAAAACCTCAAAGGAGAGAGGCAGTAGCTGAGTAGGGCGCCCGGAGTGTCCCGGGCGCCCCCAAGGTGCATACAAAACAAGTAACAAGAAAAATGATTCGAATACATACTGGGCCGGGCGCCCCCGTGCTCCCGGGCGCCCCCGCTGCTCCCGGGCGCCCCCTGCGCTGCGGGCGCCCCCATGCGCATACATCGAACCCGAACCCCTCGAAGCCAAGCGAAGCCAAAGGATAGAGTTTGACCCGGTTAATTCGGGCACCCCGGTCAAAGCGGATCCAGAGGATCAGACGCTACCGAGACTTTGGCGGATCGAAGGCCACGTGGGGGGCGCCCCCGACATCCCGGGCGCCCCCAGGCCCTATATAAGGGACATTCGACCAAGGCTTCAAGAACAACTGTTCTCTCAACGCCCCAACGATCTTCTACGCTCGTGCCTTGCTCCGGAAACACTCCAACTCGAGCCGACGACGTCCCGCTGCCCCGAACAAGTCAAACCACTCCGGACGTCGGTAACGAAGATCGAAATTTTAATATTATTATTGCACTTATTTGTAATCAAGTCTTTGTAAACAATTTTGCGCGTATATAGAATTGCCCAAAGTAAACGGTCAACGACCGTGGGCCTTGGAGTAGGAGTCGACACAGGCTCCGAACCAAGTAAATCGACTGTGTCTGTGTGCTGTTTATTTTATTTCCGCTGCGTACTTACTCTTACTTAAAATCCGAACGATTTTCGATATTCACCCCCCCCTCTATCGGTTTTCTCGATCCAACAACTACCTCTCAAGCGCCTTTCATTCCAAGAACAAACCCATGTTACATATCAAGAACACAAGCACAGAATCATCGAAAATTTCCCAAACCAAATTCAAAATCAAACCAGAAGGTTTACATGCAAAGCTCAAATTCCAAATCTCAGAAACAAACCTAGACCATATTAGGTGTCAAGAATACCAAACCCAACACCAACCTAAATTAAAGTCTCAGAGGATCACAAAAACCAAATTCCAAGAATAGGGATTCCAGAATAGACATGAATAGATTTGAAATTCAAAATCGAATAGGGCAATCTCACCCAACTGCGGAAAAATGTTCTACAACTCACCTAACTCAGAATTAACATGAAAGATCTAGGAAACAGAGACTCAATACTGAAAGGGAAAGGATCACTGAAGAACTAGAACTTGTCCGATGCCAACTGGAGTTGACGAGTGGGGGTCGTCGTCCCTGGCAACAAAACGATGATTGAAGAACCTAGTTGTCACAATCGCGCAGAGCAAGGTGATTTCGGGGTTGAGAGCTCCAGTGCACGTCAGGTGGATGAGAGGAGACAGGTCCGAGGAACTCACCGAGTGCAAGAGGGAAGGAGAAGAACGGTGGTGAGGGAGATCACGTGTATTGGCTACGGGCAGAGAAGAAGAGGCGAGGCGAAAGGCTCGCATGCGACGAGTGATCGGGTAGAGGAGGAGAAAAGATTCGAGTTGTTGGCTACGTGCGAAAACAGAAGGCAGAGGAGAGCTTATGTGTGAGGACAAATTTTTCATTTTAGCCCTCCTATATCCTATAATCCAACTGAGCCCCTAAACTTAGGTTTTATGCAATTTCGTCCCTCGCCACTTTGATTTCTTAAAACTAAACCCTCCATAGTTTTGGTTTCCACCCAATTTAACCCTTAACTTCAGTTTTGGGTCTCGTAACCCTAACTCTCTTCTGGAAATTTTTTTAATAGTTTTCTGGACTGAGTCTGAAGGGTCATATTTAACAAACACACTTATACAAACTAAGTTGCATTAGTGAAAGTCCAAGGAGAGATATGTCAATGCTTAGATAGATGACAAAATAGATCAAGGACATTATATCTACTGTCAACCAATAAGTAAACAAATCTTCACAAGAAAAGTTTCAAAGTGGTAAAACCTATATATCTTATACTGAACTCAACTATTGAATGCTATCACATACTTTATTTCTATTTAATATGGGGGATTATTGAAAATATGAATGGAAATCAAGGGGTGGAGGAAGAGGACTCATTGTGCATAGGAACTTTAGTCCTATATTGATAGTTCAAGGGCTAGTTGATTAATTTATATTATGTATATATGATGTGAATAAATGTATGGGGATATATTCTCTCTCATATGTAAGTGCGTAGGGGTACAAATTCAGGGCTCGGATTTGCATTACACCATGTTGACCAATGTGCGAGCATGATCTGTGCGTGTCAAATGTCGGATTGATCGAGGCAATATCTGTCAAAGTGGAGCAACCGATATTTTACCACATGAAACATTTTTGTTACTTACTCAAGTTAATAACAGATGCATTAACTAATGTTAATGGTGTATCCATAACCTCTCGGGTGAAAAGACTATGACTCGATCTAGACGGTAATGACAGTAAATAGCCTTTATTTGGCCATTTAACATAGTCAAAGGGGAGATGCTCCTATATAGAAGGTTAGATCTTAAGCAAAAATATAAAGGCGAAAGTTATAGCAAAGAGCCTAATGTGCACTCGTTCTGCAGAATTATCTGCGATGATAATTGGATACATTATTGTTGGAGCAATCGGCCCTAAGATGGTCCGGTGTGACCATGGGTTTTGATGTTTGTGCAAAGGGTTTAAGTTAGGCTTACTCTTGTATTTGATATGCGTATATGGAGTGTGCAGGTTGTACAGGTTACGCATATGGACCTGACTGGACGGCCTCAGTACGGTGAAGGATGGCATGGAGACAAGCTGGAGGCTTGTGTGCGCATCTGAGGGACCTTGAAGTGCAGGGACGATGAGCTGATGGGCGCGGACTTCGAGGCGTACGTGAAGGGTGGCATGGATGCAAGCTGGAGGCTTGCGTGCGCATCCGAGGGACGAGGGCCGAAGACGAAGAGGGCGCGAAGGCAACAGTCGAGACTGCGGAGGAGGAGTCAGTCGAGTCATGAGGGTACGAGTGCTGTGTGAATGTACTCGGGAAGTCCTAGGGGTCAAGTGTTGAGTGAAATATACTCAGGGAGGCTAAACCCTAGGCTGGTAGGCAGGGCAGTCGACTGGCCCGAAGGCAGTCGACTGCTAGAACACATAGAGAATCGGGTCGACCCAAGGAGGGTCGACCAGTCGACTGCCAGTCGACTGGAATTGGTTCCAGTCGACTGACTCCAGTCGACTGGTCCTGTACCAGTCGACTGGTGAAGTCTGGAAACAGCTAAGAATTCGAACGTTGGGTGTAACGGTCGGATTTTAGTGGCACCAGTCGACTGGCATTTGGGCAGTCGACTGGTGGCGTGATTTTCAGCCCGAGTCTATTTAAAGGGGGACTCGATCGGGCTGGGGTTTCTTGACGAAACTTGCTTGGATAGGGCAAGTTAGTAGTCTTGTGTGCTCAAGTTGTGTCCAGAGATTGTGGAGAGGTTTCTCCACCCACAAGGAGCGACACGTGATAGCCGGAGGGAATCCGGGGAGTGATCCGCCGAAGGATCAAGGGATCGTCCACCTCACGGACTGTCGTGGAGTAGGAGCTTCATCTCCGAACCACATAAATCTGGTTTGTTAGTATTGTGTAGTTGTTAGTTTAGTTTTTATTTGTATTTCCGCTGTGCAACTAACAACGTAGGTGAAAGAAAACGCCAAATTGCTATTCACCCCCCCTCTAGCTAGGGCAAAGATCCTAACAATTGGTATCAGAGCAAGGACCGCTCTTGATCGGACTAACCGCCGAGGGAGCATATGCTAGAGGAGAAAGCTATGGAGGACAAGGTGGGTGAAGATATTTACACTCCGCCGGCCTACAACCATAAGGATTTCGGGTATTGGAAATCAAGAATGGAGACATGGTTGGGCATGGAATGGGAGTGCTTGATGATGATAAATGAGCCCTTCGAAATTCCAAAGGACAAGCATGGCAAGAAGCTTCGTCCTAGATGTTGGACTCAAGAGCAACAAACTTACTCTAGGGCAAATGAGAAGGTAATGAATATCTTGATAAATGTTTTGCCTAATAATATTTTGAGTTGTGTAGGAAAATATCAAAATGCACATGAATTATGGAAAAAGATAGAAGAATTCCATAAAAATCCTACACAAGCCCAAGAGCTAAAGGAGAAAAGTCAAATGGCTCAAGAGGAGGAAGAAGTGTCAACTTCTTCAAGTGAGGAGGAGGAGCTAAGTGAAAAATCATCAACTTCCTCAAGAGAAGAAGAAGAGGCATCAAGTTCAAGAATTGAGGGGGAGGAGAGACCCTCATCAATTCCGGGTCAAGAGGAAGCTTCCACATCTTCCAAGGTTGAAGAAGTAGTCAATCTAGTCTCCACCTCCACCAAAGCAAGCAACAAAGGCCACATCATATGCTTTGGGTGCAATGAAAAGGGACACTACAAAGATAAGTGTCCAAAAGGTAAAAGGGAGGTAAAATCTAAACCCATTCCAATTTCGGTTAAATCTAACATGGGTTGTAGGAATAAAGAGGCTCAAGCTAAGAAGAAGAAAATTAGATGCTTCACGTGTGGAGAGCTAGGACACTACCACACAAGATGTCCAATGAGTGGAAAGCTCAAGAAAATGGAGCATCTAAGGAGATGGGAGAAAGAAGAGAGAAAGAAGCAAAAAGCACATCAAGGGAGAACTTCAAGGGTAAGGGAGGTAATCCCTAACTCTAGGGTAAAGTGCAATTCAATTTTAAGTTCTTCTTTACATTTTAGAAATAATGCAAATCATCCATCCATGAATGCTAAAATTAATGAACAATGTTTAATGGTGCATAATTTTGGATTTAGATATAATAATAGGAATATGAATAACAAGGTAGATCATCATTCTAGAAAAAGCATGCATCATGATAGACCTACGACTTATGCACCTAAGGATCAAGGCATTAACCCCAAGAAGGGGAGACACATGCCTAGAAGGAAGGGTATGTCTATAAATGTCCAAGGTGGACATGAGGACACTAAGGTCAAGAACTTAGTAAGGGAAAATCAAGCCTTGAGGGCAAGGCTTGATACATTAGAAAAGACCCTAGAAAGATTCAAGGTTGGATCTAAGGGTCTAGACTTAGTGTTGAGTAGCCTAAAATCTAACAATGATAGATCGGGTTTGGGCTACCAAGCTAAGACCTCCAAGGCCAACAAAGAGAAATGTGCTGGCAAAGCACATAAATATGGCAAGGAGGGTAAGTCCAAGGATGACAAGGGGATGTCATCCAAAGGGAAGAAAAGGGCTTAACCAAAGACAAGGTGTCTAAGGTTAGAAGAGTCCGAGTTGTAGGCCAAGAGTCATCGGTGGCACATCGGTGTGGCCTAGCATGGAGTGAGTCACCTAGGGAGGTGACTAGGGCTAAAAGCTCAAGGGGGAGCTCTAGGAGCCTTTGGGGTTCATGGTAAATGGATCTCAAAAGTTTCTCCCTTAGGAAGTAAAGTGAAATGTGCCAAAAAGGGTTAGAAGACTTGGATAAGTCTTGATCCTAGAGTTTGGCACATCAAAAGGAGAATTTAGGGAGAAAAAAGATGAAAAAGGAGAATTAATTGATGAAATTGAGGTTTAATGGTGGAATACCATATATTTCAATGATAGGAATGTATTTGAATCAAGGATAAAAGGATAAGTTGAAGAGAAGTGAGAATTAGGACTTTTGGGAAGGGATTAATTGATACATTTTAGAAGAAATAGAGTTTCGTGCCAATCTTGGGATTTGGAGTACATTTATTTGGAAACATATTTTTTTCAAGTAGACATTGGCTTCACAAATCTCCCTACAAAAATTCAGAATTTTTGGAGATTTATAGAATTTCTACGATATTTCTGAAATTCACCAAAGAGGGCTGAAATTCAGCCACCAGTCGACTGGCTCAGATACCAGTCGACTGGTGGCAGTCGACTGGAGGTCGACCAGGAGGTCGACCGGGATTTCTGTAAACCTGGAAGTCAGGTGGCAGTCGACTGCCCATTTGGGCAGTCGACTGCTAAGTGTAAAAATGTGGAAAATAGCCTTTGAATGATAAAAAATTGTAAATTTGGTTATGGGATATGGTTTAGGACTAAAGTTCTTAGTTTTGATTTCATATTCTTTGAATAAAATGTTATCCCATGATTTGATAAGAACTTATTGGATTTTATGGAAATCAAGAAGGATTGATAAGGTCTCCTAGGTATCTAAGATTTAGAGGTTAAACAGGGAACATTGAGGACAATTCCATGTGTCGAATTATGATGGGTAGATTTGACAAACACATGGAATTAGAAACGAATTTGAAGGTTGATACTTAATGCAAAATCCTTAAGAAACTTAGATGTGTACCAAAAGTCAAGCACACTTGATATTTACATGATATCATTATTTTCTAGGATAGGATATATCCTAGCAAGTGTGCTTGCAAACCTTTAGAGTTTTTAGAGTGTTTGTGAGTTCGATTTGGCACTAAGGGAAAGGTTGCTTGGGAGCAAGCATTAATGGTGTCCAAAAAGGGGAAGAACTCGAATGTTGGGTGGGGATAACTCAACATGGTGTTAGGAGGTTAAGTTGGGTAGAACTTGACCTGGGAAAAATGAAAATTGGAAGAAGGCATGGGTTAAGGGGGAGTTTGCCTCCTAATTGCCTTGATTTTTATTTTGAAACTTTTGGGTTTTGTGCCAAACTTGGGAATGGTGATAGACACATGGGTATATGTATTTTTCCCAAGTAGGTATAGGTTCCACAAAGTTGTCCACAAAGTTTGGGAATTTTTGGAAATTTGTGGAATTTCTGGTGTATTTCTGAAAATGGCCAGAAAAGACTGAAATCAGAATATCAGTCGACTGCCACTGTGGGCAGTCGACTGCCCAGGGCTGGTTTGGGTATCCAGCAGCTGGTTCGGGTTCAAAAGGTGAGAAACAAGTGTATGGGGGTCTAGTACACTGTGTCTAGGGTCATTGAGGAATTGAAAGAACCGATGATTGGGATATTGTTGGTGTCTTTTTGATGTATGGCAAAGGGGGAGAACTATTGGGTTTAAGTGGGAAACCAATATACCTTTGCTAAAGACCCTAGTTTTAGGGGGAGTTGAGTTTGAGGGGGAGCTTGGTTGCTCCCTTCTTGGCGTAAGGGGAACCTTGGACAGGTTCTTAAAAAGCCTTTGTAAGTCCAATGTAGGGGGAGCTTGGGAGAAGCTTTAAAAAGCCCGGTTTGGTGGAAAATCCTAACTTGGAGAGTTAGGTGTAAAATTCCTAGCTTGGAGGGCTCGGAGGGTTAGGTGTAGGATGCCTTGGGATAGGATCCATACTTGCATTGCATATGCATTTATTTAGCATGGTTTTTGCTATTGACTACTATCTTGCTTTCCCTAACTTAAACGGATTGCCAAACATCAAAAAGGGGGAGATTGTTGGAGCAATCGGCCCTAAGATGGTCCGGTGTGACCATGGGTTTTGATGTTTGTGCAAAGGGTTTAAGTTAGGCTTACCCTTGTATTTGATATGCGTATATGGAGTGTGCAGGTTGTACAGGTTACGCATATGGACCTGACTGGACGGCCTCAGTACGGTGAAGGATGGCATGGAGACAAGCTGGAGGCTTGTGTGCGCATCTGAGGGACCTTGAAGTGCAGGGACGATGAGCTGATGGGCGCGGACTTCGAGGCGTACGTGAAGGGTGGCATGGATGCAAGCTGGAGGCTTGCGTGCGCATCCGAGGGACGAGGGCCGAAGACGAAGAGGGCGCGAAGGCAACAGTCGAGACTGCGGAGGAGGAGTCAGTCGAGTCATGAGGGTACGAGTGCTGTGTGAATGTACTCGGGAAGTCCTAGGGGTCAAGTGTTGAGTGAAATGTACTCAGGGAGGCTAAACCCTAAGCTGGTAGGCAGGGCAGTCGACTGGCCCGAAGGCAGTCGACTGCTAGAACACACAGAGAATCGGGTCGACCCAAGGAGGGTCGACCAGTCGACTGCCAGTCGACTGGAATTGGTTCCAGTCGACTGACTCCAGTTGACTGGTCCTGTACCAGTCGACTGGTGAAGTCTGGAAACAGCTAAGAATTCGAACGTTGGGTGTAACGGTCGGATTTTAGTGGCACCAGTCGACTGACATTTGGGCAGTCGACTGGTGGCGTGATTTTCAGCCCGAGTCTATTTAAAGGGGGACTCGATCGGGCTGGGGTTTCTTGACGAAACTTGCTTGGATAGGGCAAGTTAGTAGTCTTGTGTGCTCAGGTTGTGTCCAGAGATTGTGGAGAGGTTTCTCCACCCACAAGGAGCGACACGTGATAGCCGGAGGGAATCCGGGGAGCGATCCGCCGAAGGATCAAGGGATCGTCCACCTCACGGACTGTCGTGGAGTAGGAGCTTCATCTCCGAACCACGTAAATCTGGTTTGTTAGTATTGTGTAGTTGTTAGTTTAGTTTTTATTTGTATTTCCGCTGTGCAACTAACAACGTAGGTGAAAGAAAACGCCAAATTGCTATTCACCCCCCCTCTAGCTAGGGCAAAGATCCTAACAATTATCAATTTGTCGTGATCCACCAGTATTTGGCGGTGATCATGGTATACCGTTATATACTGGGAAAATACTGGGAAACAGATGACCTGAGAGAACCTTAAAGTACAGCTGAAAGTGGGGCGAATCTGTTTAAAGGAAAACTACATTGAACGCAGACCTCGACGTCTAAGCTTTCGAGCAATCAAGAATCTTTTCCTGACTTGACACTTTTATTTCCCGACTCGGCGATTTAGACAACTTGTGTCCCGACTTGGCATCCACTCAGGAGACTCATTATCCGCTCGGGAGCACTCCGTTCCCGACTCGAGAGCACTCGGATTCCACTCAATGTTTGCTTGGGAGCAGTCGATGTCCACTCGGGAGCACTTGACTTCCTCTTGGCATCTACTCGGAAGAACTCATCCCAACTCGTCAACACTTGGCAGTCAGATGATTTCCGACTAAGATTTGACACTTCGCTTCCCACTCTGTGCGGACTACCGGAAATACAATTAAACCAACCCCACTGATAGTATGCAATTATCTACTCAGGTCATTTTGATAGATAAGTTACAATTGATTTTGTGTAATTTTAATTTAGCTAAAATTCCTTAATATTTCTGATAAATTGTCCAACAATTACATTATTCGCTATATCAATGAATTTGTAACTAGAAAATTTATTGAACTGTTTACAGTTTACACTTTGTAGAATTGACATTCTTGAGTGGTATCGAAGCATGACATAGAGTTGCCAGCAGTTATCGTTCCCGAAAGAACAGCTTTTCCATTGTTGATTCTCTTGAAGAAACAAAATGTCATTGTTTAAGATGCCTGGAGATGTCCTAAGATGGCGTCGCTCACCGCTCTTCCCCCTTTTGGCGACACCTAGAGTTGTACAATGGTGTCTCTGTAAATTCTTTCTCAACATCATGCATGTTGTGGTGAGCATGCAGTAATTCGCCCTCAAAATGTGGAAACATCAAGTTGTTCAAGTAGGACCAGAAAAGCAATTGCAGTGGAAGAAGCAACGTTCATTGGCAATGTGACAAAGCCATGATGATGCTGAAATGAGAAGCAGTAAAAGATTTTCGCAGGGCGCGCTGCAGCAGTACGTGGAGCATGAGTGCTGCAACTCTGCTAATCATGGCGTGGAAATAGTCGGACTCGCCTTTGGTTTTCCTTGTCGTATGCATTGTCCTTCTTGTCGTTTTATCGTTGATCGATTCCTCGAGATAAAAATTATGTTCAGCAATAGACAAGAACTGCCTACTTTACCAAGACAGAGGGATGATCAAGAGATTTTTTTTTTTTTTGGTTAGTCCATTGATGAGTCCACCCTGTTCAATTTCTCAGAGCAGGAAGCAGCAGCTTCATGTGCTAGCGTACAAGACATGCGCTTCAAATTTCAATTGAGACCTGCACCCTATCAGATTGAATCCAGAAACGCTGGTTCATTTTTTCTTTTTTACCAAGAACATGCCCAGTTTTGGATCATTGCCTCGATGCAATCTTGTTGTCGTCTTGCGTTGAACAATAAAATTATACATTCTCCATTTTTTGAGGTAAGTGAGCAACTGCTAGTTTATTGATCCATTGAATCTGTCAGAAATCTCCCTGTTAGATTTCGCTGACATCACTTTGTCCTTTTCCTTGCAATTGCATTCACTTCTACAACTGGCGCCATGAAAGCAGCTCTTGTCCAAACCTCCCTCATCCCCCACCACAAGTTTTTCTCTTAAAGGCAGGCAAGGAGAGAGGGCCTCCTAATGCGAGGTTGCAGATATTTTGCTGCCCACTATAATTGCAGAGAGAAGAAGAGCTGATGAAGGAGGAGAAGGGAATGAAGAAAATGTGGGATCCAAAAAGCCAGCACTAAGGGGTAATGCTCTTCTTCCCCACCTTGTTGTTTCCCTCCTTTGTGGGACTCCTCTCTTTCTTTCTTTTATTGACCTTTTTCTAGTGTCAATTGCATGGCATTGATTGAGGGCCCATGCTACATGTACCCAACCCGCAAAAGCTTATGGGACCCTGACTCTCTCAAAGCTGCTCCCCTACTTTCTGAATTCATGGTAAATGAAGATGAAGAAGAAGACAATCTCTATTTTGTCCTCTTATTTAGAGTTTATGAGCTGTGTTGGATGAACAACCAAAAATGAATCGATTTAACATACTCATATAGAGCATAAGATCAACCTTGAAGTTTCTGTTTACTATGTGCAGATGAATAGGAGGAATGATTGGCCTTCCATTTCAACCTTGAAGAATGCCATCATCTCAATCATAGGGAAAAGGTGAACAATATTAATATACTTATAACTCTCGACTGTCTTCGCAAAGTAACTATTTTTTTTTCTCTTTTCTTTGGTGTTGTTATTGGTCGACCATGGGCCATCAATCCATGCCTCTACTGTGTCTCTCGTATGTTTGCCTTTTGGGCTCACACTGGGAATTCAGGAAAACTCTCTCCTCCCTTATTTGATCAAATCATAGCGAATCTCACTTGTGTAACTACAGTGGCTATACGCTCGTAGAGGGGAGGAAGGGCATAATTCTTCTTCAGCTTTGGGCCCCGTGTTTTTGGATTTTGTGCTGGTGAAAACCCACCCCAATGCCCTGATGACTCAAAAAGAAGGAACTTCTATAAGTGGTCTTGAAAAGGATGGAAGCCTGATGAATTCTGTGCTCCATCGTTTTCTTGCTTGTTCTTGAGCCATGAATTGCCCATCTGTTGTAGGCATTCTTTAAGGAAACGAGCCGCTTCCCCTTTTTGGCCGAATGAGTGGAGATTTCTTCCCATTAGGATAAGTAAAATGCAATGGCACAAGTCTCAAACGTGATTTGGATCTGAGCTCCAATGCTCTCCCACTTTACCTCTTATGTCCAGAGAGGGAACGACATTGGTTATTCTAAAGATGAACAGTCAAGAGAGGTTGGTTTTTAAGAAGGTTTAAATGCTCTTCTGTTGTTGCTTTGAAAGCTCGAATTTTGTTTAATACCTGTGAAAATCTTATGTTGTTGCTACCTTGTGTTGTTGCTTCAATCAAAAGTACATCAACAATGAATAGTACTATTATTATACATGGTTTGATCATATTTTGATGCGGAGGATGCTCGGAAACATTGTGCATTTGATCTTGTTTGTACTATTATTTTAGAAGCTTATAAGTTAGCAATCTTCTATTCAACTATCAAAGGTGTAAGTTGAGTTAGCTCAAGTCCATGTACAGATCTGAATAGCAGTGAGAAATTCATTGCAGTTTTTAGCATGCAACTGCGCAAGCAATGTGGTTGGTAGAAAATACACATACAAAATTTAGGACCTTTTTTTCCGCCCTATCAAACATGACTTGTGGGTTTTTTGTCACAACAAAAACCAGGAGTCTAACATTTTTCATTTCAGATCAATACTGTGTTGTGCCTTGTTTCTTGAAGGAAGAACCCGCTCGCGTTCTTAATCTTTTTGTTGGATCATTTACCATCAAGTGCATGATTTGGAGTTGAGAGGAATGAGGATTCTGTGTATGCATGCTTCATAAAATGCAGCAGATCTAAAAGAGTTCATTTTGTCCACAGTGCTGAGATGAATGTCTAGCAAAAAGGATTGTCTTTCTAAATCGAAGTGGTTCCTGAAACTTGATAGTTCTGAGAGGTGCATCTTGGACTGGGATGGAGAATGACATTTTCAATGGCTCATTCCTCAATTTTAGTCAGAGTAACATGATGCATGATCCAACCTTTGGTTCTTTTCTCCAGTCAGGCGTACCAGGCAACAACATCCACAGGCAAATGTTTGCCGGTAATCTCTTTGTTTCTACAGTTCAAGACACAGCAACTGCTGATGTTTATTTGACAAGCAGTGAAACTAGTCCCATTTAGTGGTACCTCGTTTTCTAGAACCTTTTGCCAAATTGGCAATGATTCATTCGATCCATCCATTGCCAATGTTGGCCTCCGTGAGCAATTTTCAGGAACTTCCCTTTCTGCCACTTCACTTGCTAATCTTTTATCTCCACCACCCGTGTGCCGGAAATATTACCGGGGAGGATATGATAGTTACTTCGTCACTTGCAGCATCACCTCAATGTAACTTTGGGTCGCCAAGCGATATCAATCTCCTGTGGAATCAGAGTGCATTTGTCGGTCATCAAGTGCCTTTAGGCAAAACATTCAGTGTAGTTCAACCATCCTATCATGTAAAGAAGAGTTCACAGCCTGGTTGGAAACTGTCACGGCCCAAATCTGAATTTCTGTCATGGTTATGGCAACCCTGCTCCGGCTCCAGGTAGTGAGCTTTCTCTCAGCGTTGGTTCTTGTCAGCCATGTCTCACCGATGCCGGCAATATTGCTGATCAATGCTCCGAGATAAGCTGTTCCGCTGTGACTCAAGTTACATCCGCAGACAGTGCGCGCCGTTCAACTGAGTTTCAAGCCTCCAATCATGCTAACCAAAGCTCTCTCATTGATTTCTGTTTGAGAATGGCACAAAAGGACAACAATGCATGCACTGAGAGGCCTTCTCTAAATCACAGCTCTTTATCCCATATGTTGTCAAGATCGAAATATCTTCACGCAGTGCAAGAAGTTCTTGCTGAATTTGCTACATGTGCACTAGTGGATTTTAACAACATGGATGATTCGCCGGAGGCGATTGACGGTGAGGCCAAAGTGTCTTTTTCTTCAAGCTGCTCTAGCACGCCGGAAGACCCTATAACTGTTTCCGAATTGCTACTTGCATTTGGGCAAACTGAAACTCTGGGCAATGTGGATTCTCAAATGTGCCAGGAAGCTAATAGAAAGAAAAGTGAGCTGCTAACAATGCTTCAATTGGTAAGTGATTATCGTTCACCATTTCTGCTGAATGTCTCATTGATACACAATCTTTCATTCTGTTGGTAAAAGTTTCTTACTCAACCGATTATTTATCAAGATTTGTTTTTTTTTTCTTTCAAAATTGTAGGTGGATCACAGTTACAATCACTGCTTGGAGCAGATGCAAAATGTCATGGCTTCTTTTGTTTCCCTAATCCAGTCGAGCACCTCCGAACGCCATGCCCACTTTGCATTACAGTCAGTTTCTTCACTATATAAAAGCTTAAAAAGGAGAATTACTAGTTTGGTTATACTGATTGCTCAACAATCTGACGCCGAAAACCTCAAAGGAAAGGAAAAGAACCTTGAATCCTCGTTACTCCAGAAGCAGTGGGCTCTGCAACAGCTGAGGAAGAGTGAACAACAATCTTGGAGGCCACAGAGAGGTTTACCTGAAAAATCTGTCTCCGTTCTACGAACTTGGATGTTCGAGAACTTTTTGCATCCGTAAGTTGTTTCTTCAAAAAAAAAAAATCACTAAGTAGGAGTTGTTTCTTCATCAATTCTGCGATCAACTTAGAAGTGTGGATGATCTCAGGTACCCAAAAGACAATGAGAAGCATTTACTTGCAATAAAAAGTGGTTTGACTCGGAGCCAGGTACAAGGACTAACTTCTAGTTATCAAGAAATTGATCGCGGAGATGGAAGGAAGGGACACTCACATTCGAGATTGCTTACATTTGTTCTTGCCTTGCCTTGATGTTAGGTGTCGAATTGGTTTATAAATGCTCGTGTGCGTCTTTGGAAACCGATGATTGAAGACATGTACTCAGAACTCAACAAAAAGAGAACAGATGACGCATTGGGTGGTGAAAGCAGGAGTGAAAATGGAAACCTTTGCGGTCCAAGTTTTCGAGTCAGCTAAAGATTCATCCAATGGAGTAACTCTGTCATCTGAGTAATAACTACATACAGCTAATGATCCAAGTTTTTATGAGAATTAAAGTGATGTTATCATTTGTACTACTTATTGCATCTTGTACCGTCGATCCAAGATTAATCTGTATATGCATAAATATCAAATTTGGTCTGGTCGAATGGTTTGGTCCTATATTTGTGGAGTCAAGTGAGCTAGATATGCTCTAACTGATGTGGATAGGTCAAAGCTATTTGAGCCATGTGACTGGCCAAACCACCAATTCTTGAG
>JAGFNQ010001007.1:96787-127894 GCA_024364735.1 Boesenbergia rotunda
CCGGTCATCCGCCCCGAGCGCGGGCCGCCCGGTCAAAGCGGATCCAGAGGATCAGACGCGACCGAGACTTTGACGGATCAAAGGCCACGTGGGGGGCGCCCCCGACGTCCCGGGCGCCCCCAGGCCCTATATAAAGGCCCTCGACCAGGCTTCAAACATCAATTCATTCAACGCTTCCACGCTCTTCTGCTCTCGCGCCTTGCTCCGGAAACTGCCCAACTCGAGCCGACGACGTCCCGCTGCTCCGAACAAGTGAACCTACAATCGGACGTGGGTAAAAGAAGAGCATCTTTTTCTTAATTGTTAAAGTTTACTGTCCTTACTCTGTATTCAATATTTGTAAACTGTCTTTGCGCCAAATATAGAATTGCCCAAAGTAAACGGTCAACGACCGTGGGCCTTGGAGTAGGAGTCGACACAGGCTCCGAACCAAGTAAATCGACTGTGTCTTGTTTTTTAATTTCCGCTGCGTACCCACTCTTACTCAAATCTGAAAGTTTTCCGATATTCACCCCCCCTCTATCGGTTTTCTCGATCCAACAAGTGGTATCAGAGCGGGGAAGTTCAAACCTGGTGCAACCACCAGTTTGAAATTTTTTTTTCGGATTTTTATTTTTCTATTTTTTTCGAATTTTTCGTTAAATAGTTTATTCAATTTTTTTTTGTTAAGCGAGGTTGGTGCAACACCCCTCGTTATTTAATTTATCCTGCACTACTAATCCAAGACTTAGTCTTGGAAAATTCATTTTTCTTTTAGTTTTCCTTTTCAGACTAAATGGCCATGCAAGAGGGATTCAGCACCGCCAGACCTCCACTCTTCAGTGGAGAAGACTTTTCCTACTGGAAAAGCCGTATGGAGGTCTACCTGAAAACTCAGGTGGACATGTGGATCATTATCCAGTCCGGTCTGGAGATCCCCCGAAATGCTGATGGACTTCCTCAGAACTACTCCGAATGGGACAACTCCCTAAAACGCAAGATAGAAGCCGACGCAAAAGCTACTCAGACTCTTCAATGTGGATTGACGAAAGAGGAGCTGAACCGCGTGGGCCCCTTCAACAGTGCAAAGGAGCTGTGGACAAAACTGATCGAGCTACATGAAGGGACTTCAGATCCAGGATCAGCAAGAGGGATCTGCTACTAAACAAACTCTACACCATCAAGATGGCTGACCACGAAACAGCAGCCCAGCTCCACGCACGAATCCAAGAGGTAATGAACGATCTTCACACAATAGGTCACAAGGTTGAAAACCGTGACTTAATAAGGTATGCTCTAAACGCCTTCCCTAGAAACACCTTGTGGGCATCTATGGTAGATGCATACAAGGTCTCTAGAGATCTTTCTAAAATAAAATTAGATGAATTGTTTTTCGAACTAGAACTGCACGAACAAAATAACACCAATATGGTCGAGAAAGGTATTGCTTTCCTTGCAGGTAAAACTGGAAGGACAACGAAGAAAAAGCCTGAACCCGAACCTGAGTCTAACTCTGACTCAAACTCAGAAGAAGAAGATGGAGATCAAACTAAGCTGGTCCGGCTCGCTCGAAGCTACTACAAGGAGCTGAAGAACCGAACCAACAAACAGAAAACCGGTTGAAGAAAGGACGAACCAACTGAACCTGCGAACAAGCCTAATGTGACCTGCTACGAGTGCAAGAAAAAGGGCCACTACAAGTCAGAGTGCCCTAACCTAAAGGAGACTAAAAAGACGAGAAGGAAGAAGGCATTGCAAGCAACATGGGACGAGTCTTCCTCAGAAGAAGAAGAAGAGGCACCCCAGTCCAACCTCCTAGCTCTGACTGCCTCAGAAGAAGTCGAGACTGAGTCAGAAACAGAACAAGAGGACGGCGAGCTGACCTTCACAGAAGACGGAGAAATTAAGGTAACTGGTTTTAATAGATTGCAATTAAGTGAATTAATTTCCTTTCTTTCTCGAGATTTGGCAAAAGCCAAACTCCGAGTCGAATCCCTCCGACAGGAAGTAAAACTCCTGAAAGAGGGAGCTAACTCTAAACCCTTAACCGAGAAGGTTCAGGAAGGAACTCCTACTCAAGTTGAAAAACTTGAAAAGGAAAACTCCTCCCTGAAAACTCAGGTTAAGGATCTTAGATCAGCATTAGAACGATTTACATCTGGTTCCAAAGGTCTTGACATGATCCTTGGAAAACAGAAATCAGTTCTAAATCGATCCGGACTAGGCTATATAACCAAATCCCGGCAAAGATCTTACTTTGCTGTACTGAATCAGTCCAGAGGTAAAATTCAGGCATGGGTACCTAAACTATACCTGAACAAACCAACTGGATCAATCAGTATTGGATCCCCAAGGACAAGATTCACATCTTGCCTAACCATCACCGTGGCTTTAGTCCAGGGGAGCCAAACTGAAAACTATATTCATAATTAGATAAATTTTTTTAATTGCAATATGATTGTTTGCCTGTTTATTTAATTTCTGCAATTTATCATGCTTAGACTTAGGCTAGTTTAAGGACCAAACAACTTAACTGAAACTTGAAACATAGTATTGGGTGGAGGTGAGATGATAGTACGTTGGGGAAACCAATTCTAATAAGATCAAGTTTACTTGGTCTCTTTAGACTGGTGAAACCAGCCGAAGCTACCGATCCAAAATCCAAACTAGTTAGACCAGAAATTTTTCAAAGAATAATTTTGAAAATGAAATTTCATTAAAAGACTTTGTCAAGGAAAGGGTGGATGATCCCATAAGGCTTCGGCCAAAGAAGGCCTAGTGCCTCGCCAAGACCTGGAAGTCAATTTTTGAAATTCAAATTCAAATTAATTTTTGTCAAATTCGAATCTAACACAAAATTTCAGCTAAGTGTAGAGTTAAACATCTTTTCAAAAATTTTCAAAATTAATTAATTAAGTTTTCAAAATTTAATCATTTTCAAAATTAATCAAAAATTTACAAAATAATCTTAACTATCAAAACCTGTCTCACGAAAACCTATAAGGTTAATGTGATTGAAAACCCTAGATTTGGGTGAGACAGACTAGGCAGTGAAACTCAATTTAAGCTATTCCTGATTCTAATTGGATCCAAATCAAGAAAATTCTTTATGCGTAGGAACATAAAGATTTGGACCAATGGATGTTGGATAGCGATTGCTCCAGACACATGACTGGAGATAAATTGAAGTTCACCAAGATCAAACTCAAAAACCTAGGCTCAGTGGCATTTGGCAATAATGCTACACTCAAGGTAATTGGGTCAGGTAATATTGAGCTTAAATCTGATTTCATTATTAAGAAAGTTCTATTGGTTGAAAACTTTAATTTTAACTTGCTTAGCATAAGTCAGTTATGTGATTCTGGTTATATAGTTACTTTCAACAATTCTAACTGCCTGATTAGAAATGAACAAGACTCAGAAATCATACTTAAGGGCACTAGGAAAAACAATGTATACACTATAAATCTTCCCCTTGTACCCAAATGTATGTTAACACACTTAGAACAATCAAACCTCTGGCATAGGAGATTAGGTCATACCAATCTAAGAACTATCTCAAAAATTACTCAACTTGGCTTAATCAAAGGTATTCCCAAAATTAAAAATAATGAAAACCTAATATGTGAATCTTGTAATCAAGGTAAACAAACCAAATCCAATCACAAATTAATTCAATCTGATCTAACTCAAACCACACTTGAGCTCCTGCACCTTGACCTATTTGATTCACATGGAGCCAAGTCACTAAGCGGAAACCGATACTGCTTAGTAATAGTCGATGATTACTCTAGGTTTACCTGGGTTAGGTTCCTAAAAACCAAAGATGAAACCCTAAACCTATTTAATGAATTCTGTAAACTAATTGAAAATCAAAACGACACTAAAATTAAAAGACTTAGGAGTGATCACGGGGGAGAGTTTGAAAATCAACGATTCGAAGAATTCTGTAAGGTAAATGGGTACCTACATGAATTTTCATGTCCTAGAACCCCCCAACAAAATAGGATAGTTGAGCGAAGGAATAGAACATTACAAGAAGCCGCTAGGGCTATGCTCAACGAATTTAATCTAGCAAACCAATTTTGGGCAGAAGCAATTAGTACGGCCTGTTATATCCAAAATAGGGTTTTGATTAACAAGCGACACAACAAAACCCCTTATGAACTGTACTATCATAGACTCCCCAACCTACACTACCTAAGGGTCTTTGGATGTAAAGTCCATATCCTAAACACCAAAGACTATTTAGGAAAATTTCAGTCCAAGTCAAACCAAGGTATTTTCCTAGGATACTCAACCACAAGTAGAGCCTATAGAGTTTACAACAAACAAACTAAGAAAATTGAAGAAACAACAAACCTAATTTTTGATGAAGAAATCAACTCAACTTCTAATAATCCAGACTTAACTTCATCAAACTCTGACCAAGAAAATGAACAAACTATTGAACCCTTAATTGAACCCTTAAACGAACTAACCATTGAACCAATTAATGAGTCAACTGAATCAAGTATCCAACCAACAAATGAACCAGCCCAAAGAGTCGAATCAAATAGTGAATCAAACCGACCAGCCCGACCTGAGGCTGAACCAAGCTCTAGAAGAACCAAGAAACCCAGACTCAATCACCCAACTGATCAAATTGTGGGTGATCCAACTGTAGGAGTCAGGACTAGATCCTCCTATAGAAACCTTAGTCAAATAGCTATGATATCGAAAATTGAACCCAAAACTATAGATGAAGCCTTACCTAACCCTGACTGGATCATAGCTATGCAAGAAGAATTAGCCCAATTTGAAAGGAACCAAGTCTGGGAACTAGTGCCTAAACCTGAAGACAAATCCATCATAGATACTAAGTGGGTCTTTAGGAATAAACTAAATGATCAAGGAGAAATAGTCAGAAATAAAGCCCGCTTAGTAGCCAAGGGATTCAGCCAAGTAGAGGGATTAGATTACGATGAGACATACGCCCCAGTAGCTAGACTTGAGTCCATTAGAATGTTATTAGCATTTGCATCCCATAAAGGATTCAAATTATATCAAATGGATGTAAAGTCAGCCTTTTTAAATGGATTTATTAAAGAAGAAGTTTATGTAAGACAACCCCCAGGGTTTGAAGACTTAGACAAACCTAACCATGTTTACAAACTAACCAAAGCATTATATGGACTAAAACAAGCACCTAGGGCCTGGTATGAACGTTTATCAAACTATTTAACTTCTAAAGAATTTAAACAAGGCCAAATTGACTCAACTTTATTTGTTAAAAACCTAGGAAAAGATATATTTATTGCCCAAATTTACGTAGATGACATAATCTTTGGATCCACCAACACCAACTTCCTAAAAGAATTTGTCAAGATAATGGAAGATGAATTTGAAATGAGCTTAGTTGGTGAGCTCACCTTTTTCTTAGGACTACAAATCAAACAAACTAGGGATGGCAATTACGTTCATCAATTCAAATATGCTAAAGAGTTAATAAAGAAATTCAAAATGGATTACTCTAAAAGCATAAGTACCCCCATGGCCACTAATATAAAAATAGATAGTGACCCTGATGGTAAACCAGTGGACCTTAAACTATATAGGAGTATGATAGGTAGCCTACTGTACCTTACAGCCAGTAGACCTGATATTCTCTTTGCTGTAGGAATGTGTGCTAGATACCAAACCTGTGCTAAGGAAACGCACTTAGCAGCCCTAAAAAGAATACTGAGATATATAAAGGGCACCCTAAATGTAGGGATTTGGTATCCTAGGACCTCAACTTTTGATTTAACCGGATACTCAGATTCTGACTATGCTGGCTGTAAATTAGATAGAAAGAGCACAAGTGAAAGCTGCCAACTGTTAGGTCAGAGTCTAGTTAGTTGGTGCAGCAGAAAACAACACTGTGTAGCTCTATCCACAACTGAAGCTGAGTATGTGGCTTTAGGAGAGTGTGTTGCTCAACTTCTATGGATGATGCACACACTTAAGGACTTTCAGCTGAACTACACCCAAACTCAAGTATTTATTGACAATATAAGTTCAATTAATTTAACTAAGAACCCAATCCAACACTCCAGAACCAAACATATAGAAGTCAAACATCATTTTGTAAGAGACCATGTAGCCAAGGGTGAAATAGTACTTAAGTATATTGACTCTAAATCCAACCTAGCTGATATATTCACAAAACCCTTACCTGAATCTGAGTTTAGCTCACTAAGAAGGCAGTTAGGATTGTGCTCTGTAGAATAGATTTTTTTCTGATTTAAAATTTTTTTAAAAATAGAATTTAAAAAACTGTTTTACTTAACTTCAAAATTAGTTTTCATTTTTCGAAGTAGTTTTATTTTTTTAAAACTATCCCCTTTCAAAACTAGGTGTTTTTCGAAAATGGATTTAGCCTAGGCTCTAACCCTAGAACTGCATGCACCTATAGACTTAGAAGCCAGCATCTCACAAGCACCTTAGGGCACTTTTGATTGATAACCTAGAAAGGGTTGAGATGCTTAGGTCTTTGCCTTAATTCAAGATGCTTTAAGTCAGTGCATCTGTAGTAATTGGGGCACTAAATACAACTTAAACAGCAATCCAGTTAAGTGTCAAGTTTAGAAAATCTAACTTGAACAGAAACACTTAATTTGACTAACCCTAGCAAAAACTACTGTTTATAACAGTTAGTAAGTAGCTAAGTGGGTTAGACAGGTCCCTACAGAGAAAATTGATTGATTTAGTGCAAATCTAATTATGAATTGGTTCAGTATAGCAAAATCTTATTTATTTCCTTTATGCAATCATATTTCTGCTATATTTATCTTATTTTGATATATGGCAAAGGGGGAGAGATAGGAAAGGAAAAAGAAAAATTAGAAAAATTAATCTTACTTTTTCAAAAAGGGTTCAAAAAGTTTTCCTTTATTCAAAAAGTTTTCCTTTGTTCAAAAAGTTTTAAAAAATTCACTTATCCTTTATTCAAAAGCTTAAACTTTTTGAAAATTTACTAAAGTAGCTTAAACTTTTTGAAAATTTACTAAAGTACTTAAGTTCTTAAAACTTTCAAAATTCTGCCTAAGTACTCTAGTTTCAAAAGTTCTTAAAGCTTTCAAAATTTTACTAAGTACTCTAGCCTGTCAAAAGTTTCTTACTTGAGCTTGTCAAATTTTTTAAGTACTCTAAAGCTTAAGTTTTTCAAAACTGTATTAAAACTGAAATTCTTACTTAAGCTAACATTTTTCAAAAAGTTTTCAAGTACAAGTAAAGTTTTTTTAACCCCACGAATTTTTGAAAAATCTAGGGGGAGATTCCTTCCAGGGGGAGGGAACAAAAGTTAAAACTTTTTCATGTTTTGCTTAAACTTAACTTTTTGAACTAGGGTTGCCATAAATCAAAAAGGGGGAGATTGTTGGTGCAGAATGCACCCAAGTCAAACCTGTGTTTTGATAATGGCAGCGTAGGTCAAAAGTTAAGTCTTTCTTATTTTCTAACAAGTTAATCTAGTGTACAGAAAAAGCCCTAGCGAAGGACTGCTAGGCACTGGCGAAGGAATGCCAGGGAAATAAGCCCTAGCAAAGGACCGCTAGGCACTGGCAAAGGAATGCCAGAGTCAAAAGCCCTAGCGAAGGACTGCTAGGCACCAGGCGAAGGACAGCCTGGGACTGAAGCCCTAGCGAAGGACTGCTGGTTTACAAGACCTGACAAAGGACCGTCAGGCAAAAGTCCAACCAAAGGAGCGGTTGGCATCAGGTAAACTCTCCCGAGAGGAGTAGGTGAGGACGCGTTCCCCGTCGAGGGAACAGTAGGCGTCGGTTCGACCTAGGGCTCCATTTTGGAGACCAAAGTCAGAACCAAGACAGCTAAGGCTGTATAAATCTAATAAATTATTATTATTGTGTTTTGGACTAACCCTGGATGCAGGACCGAAGGAATGTGTGTCTGCAGCTCAGAAAGCCTCAAATGAGAGAGGCAAGGCTGAGTAGGGCGCCCGGAGTGTCCCGGGCGCCCCCAAGGTGCATACAAAACAAGTAAAGAGAAAAAGGGTTCGAATAGCTGCTGGGCCGGGCGCCCCAGTGCTCCCGGGCGCCCGCGTTGCTCCCGGGCGCCCCCAGCGTTCTGGGCGCCCCCATGCGCATGCATCGAACCAAAAGCCCTCGAAGCCAAGCGGATAAAGTTTGACCCGGTCAATCCGGGCGCCCCGAGCCCTCCGGGCGCCTCGGTCAAAGCAGATCTAGAGGATCAGACGCGACTGAGACTTTGGCGGATCAAAGGCCACGTGGGGGGCGCCCCCGACGTCCCGGGCGCCCCCAGGCCCTATATAAAGGCCCCTCGACCCCAGGCTTCAAACATCAATTCATTCAACGCTTCTACGCTCTTCTGCTCTCACGCCTTGCTCCGGAAACTGCCCAACTCGAGCCGACGACGTCCCGCTGCTCCGAACAAGTGAACCTACAATCGGACGTGGGTAAAAGAAGAGCATCTTTTTCTTAATTGTTAAAGTTTACTGTCCTTACTCTGTATTCAATATTTGTAAACTGTCTTTGCGCCAAATATAGAATTGCCCAAAGTAAACGGTCAACGACCGTGGGCCTTGGAGTAGGAGTCGACACAGGCTCCGAACCAAGTAAATCGACTGTGTCTCTGTGTCTTGTTTTTTAATTTCCGCTGCGTACCCACTCTTACTCAAATCCGAAAGTTTTCCGATATTCACCCCCCCCCCTCTATCGGTTTTCTCGATCCAACACAACATGATCATCCTAAACTTAACCAACCAACACTCTCCCCCTTTGTCGAACACCAAAAAGGGGTCTAGAAGGGCTGTTAAGTTTAAATTATACTCCCCCTCAACCCTAGGGGTATCACAAAACAACAACAATTCGATTGATATTTGATAGGCATATGAATACATATGACAAACAGATATATGCATGGAAAAATAAGCATATGTATCATATGAGCATGGCAGCATAAGCATAATCATGGTAGTGTAACAAATATGCAGATAGTACTCATCATAGCATCAACAAGAAGCATACAAAAGTAGGATAAAAGATGCATCAAAGTTAGAAAGGTCAAGCCATAAAACATCCAGAGAAATAACACGATGCAAGACACATGCATCAAAATCAAAGTACAAACAAATATGTCACTCATCATAAATATCATCAATCCCCTGCGTGGTCATCATCTGAGGAATCAGCAATGTAGATAACTTCCTCTGGTAAAGGAACGCTGGGGGACCCGCCACCAGGATACGCATGATGGTACCACTCCTCATACCAAGCTTCCTGGAATGAGCTAATCTCAGAGACATTAGATGCTAGAGCATCGATACGGCGACCGAAAGACTGACACTCCGATTGGACCTCCTGTCGCCAGAGCTCGGAGATATGCAACTCATGCTCCATCATTCGCTCTATCTCCGCAACCTGCCAGTGTAGGTCAGGACTCCACTCGAAAGTACTCGTAGATGGAATTAGGACTCACTCCATCGAAGGGAACCAGAAGGGGATCAAGAGGATAAGGGTAGAGAAAGAAATCATTTTCTGACCGGCGACAGCCGAGAAAATCAGTGAAAATTGATCGATTAAAAACAAGGTCGACACCAGCGACACGGGTCCTCCACCCTGTACCCTCTCCACTGACCATGTTATTGTAGAATTCAGAGACCAAATCAAAATTGATTGGCCTCTCTAAGAAAAGGATGGGTTGGAGCTCATAGTACTCAAGGATTTGTCTCACCGTAGGACAATATTCATAAATAAAGGTTTGGTCCACTGATCGACACGGCATAAGTTTGAAAATGTGCCACTCAAAATTTAACGCAAGAGTGACATTCTGAAATCGAGTATGTAGAGGTGGTGGTGGCCTTGGAGAAGGTGTAGATACTGAAAGGCCTTTACCCTTTGAGCTTTCCACCATAGATTCCTTACCCTTAGAAGATTTTCTATAGATTGGAATAAACAAATATGATCAAGATAAGGTTAAACCCAATCAAAGAACGTGATGAACAGTACATAGATGGATCAAAGAACCAAGATAGATCATTGTTTAATCAACGACACACGGTAGACAGGATCATGACAAACCAACAGATTACAAAGGTAAGAGTTGATCAAAGATAGAGTATGGCAAAGGTGGGTCACGGCCAACACAAGAAGATCACAGCACAAAACAAACACCAAAACATGATTAGCATTAAAAACAAACACTATAGACTGATTTGGAGGAAAAACTAAGCCAAAAACTTACTTAGGTGTCATTTGTGAAGTTCTTGGAGGTTGGAAAAGCAAGCTTGCGCAAAGAGAGACTCGGCGCAAGAGAGATCGCACAGCCCTTCAGCGAGAGAAGACGTCGCAGAAAGAAGACAGAGCTCAGAAGAACCCCTTAGGACCGCACGTGCGCACACACCAAGGAAGACGAAAGCACTGGGAAGGCTCTCGCACGAAGCAAAGGTTGCGTGAGGAAGAGGTTTCGGCGCTAGGGTTTGGCAGGGAGTGGTTTTTCGTAAAGTTAATCGGTTGGTGGATCGGTCCACCAACCGCAATTTAATGCTATGGAACGGATCACCGTTCGATCTGATAGCGCCCAGACCGATCAAGCTATAGCCTGATCGGACTAACCTGGGCCTGATCGGTCGGGTGACCAATCAGGTGCGCTCTTGATCGGTCGGCTGATCGATCAGGACACGAACAGTAGGGTTCGGAGAGAAACCTGTGAGCCCCCTGATCGGTCTGCGGACCGATCACCAGAGGGTGCCAGATCGGTCCGGGGACCGACCCAGGCTGGCTCAGTAAGGTTGATCAAAATTTCGTGAAGTCACCGAAGCCCTTCTGATCGGTCTGTGAACCGATCGTTGCAGAGTAGAGCCAGATCGGTCCGGGGACCGATCAGCCTTATGCCTGATCGGTCCATTGACCGATCAGGGTTCCTGAAACTCCCTGATACGATCTGAAACATTCAGTTTCAGAGTTTCAGAATTTGTCAATCGAGATCTGATGAAGTTTATCGAGCTTGGACATGATCTCATGACTAAAATTGATCCCTAAACAAGGATCAAAAGTCCTTATAGGTTCAACAACCACTTTGCTCCACTCAAGTGGAGTCAAACTCAATCAACAATCATTCAAGCAAATTCAATCAAGTTTTGTTCCAAATTCAAGTTTCCAATCAAGTTTTCTTGATTGGAATGTCCAAGTGTGATCATGGAGCCAAACACACATGTGTTATGCATTGGTTTTCCCCACACTTGGTCACCGAAGTGATTATTATCTCGTCAACTTAATTTCTCAAGGGATGCATTGACATTTTGAGAAATTTAGTTGATCCTAACATCTCACCCCATATCTAGCAAACAAAAACGTTTTGTTAAACCTTATAGTTTGTGTGAGATGTCCCCAAAGTTACCCAATTGTTTCCCAACAATTTTGAAGTAGTCATAGAGGGTTTTGAATACAATTTGAAATTCATGAAGCGCGACACATTCCCAACTCCCGTCTTAGGAAACTAAATTCATTTTCGGGGAGTGGTTTAGTGAAAATGTCAGCTAGGTTTGATTTGGACTCTACATGAGAGAGTGCAATATCTCCCCTAGCTACATGATCCCTAATGAAGTGGTGACGCACCTCAATATGTTTGGTCCTAGAATGATGGACTGGATTCTTAGTTAGGTTAATTGTGCTAATGTTATCACATAACACTTGCACACCCTTGTAACTCAATCCATAGTCCTCTAAAGTATGTATCATCCACAACAATTGCGATACGCTCTCTCCCATGGCAATATACTCTGCCTCGGTCGTGGAGAGAGCAACACAATGTTGCTTCCGACTTGACCAACTTACTAAGGACAAACCTAAGAATTGGCAACCCCCACATGTGCTCTTCCGGTCCAACTTACATCTAGCGTAGTCGGAATCCGTATAGCCAATTAGATCAAATGATTCAGTACGGGGGTACCAAAGACCGACTCCAATTGTGCCTTTAAAATATCTCAAAATTCTCTTAACAGCGATTAAGTGAGATTCCTTGGCACACACTTGGTACCTAGCGCACATACCCACAGCAAATAGAATATCCGGTCGACTAGCTGTGAGGTATAGCAAACTACCTATCATGCTTCGATATTGAGTCAAATCAACGAGTTTACCACTCTCATCATTGTCTAATTTTGTGTTGTAGCCATGGGAGTGGTTACCTCTTTTGAATCACTCATATTGAATTTTCGAAGCATTTCTTGTGTGTATTTTGATTGGTGCACATGAATACCATCCCGAGTTTGCTTGATTTCAAGTCCAAGGAAGAAAGTCAACTCTCCCACTAGACTCATTTCAAACTCACTCTCCATGTGTCCAATGAACTCATTTAAATAGCCCCTATTGTTTGAGCCACAAATTATGTCATCGACATATACTTGAGCTACAAAAATATTGTCACCATCTCTTCGTAGAAATAGTGTAGGGTCTATTTGGCCTCTAACGAAGCCCTTCTCAATTAAGAATGTCGACAACCGCTCATACCAAGCCCGGGGTGCTTGTTTAAGGCCATAAAGTGCCTTTTTGAGCTTGAACACGTGTTTTGGAAATTCGGAATTCTCAAACCCCGGAAGTTGTTCGACGTAGACCTCTTCTCTAATCAAACCATTTAGAAAGACCGATTTGACATCCATTTGAAATAATTTGAAGCCATGATGTGCTGCAAATGCAAGTATCAATCGAATGGACTCTAATCATGCCACGGGGGCATAGGTCTCATCATAATCAAGGCCTTCAACTTGACTATAGCCCTTGGCTACCAAGCGTGCCTTGTTTCTTATGATTTCTCCCTTATGGTTCAATTTGTTCTTGAAGACCCATTTAGTTCCAATGATGGTGGTCTTCTTAGGTCTAGGGACTAAATCCCAAACTTGACTTCTTTCGAATTGACCTAGTTCATCTTGCATTGCAATGATCCAATCGGGATCATTTAACGCTTCATCAATTTTTCTAGGTTCAATTTCTGAAATTAGGGCAACTTCATTAGCCTCATTCCGGAAGAATGATCTAGTTCTAACCCCATGATGGATGTCTCCAACAATTTGGTCTTAGGGATGACTAGAGGCTAATCTAGTTTGCCTTGGTATTGGTGATGCTTCTTGAATAGGCTCACTAGACACAAGTTTAGCCTTAGGATCCGGCTGATCTATGGATTGTCTAGGCTCACCGTCATCAGATTCACTACCATCAACAACATTTGGACTTTCATTCAAACTTAGTCTCCTAAGTTCGAATTGGACTTCATCTTCTGGTTGACCATTGACTTTTGAAATTTCTTCAAAGACAACATCAGAAGATTCTTCAACTAGTCTAGACTTCTTGTTGTAGACTCGATAGGCTTTGCTAATGAGGGAGAACCCGACTAGTATCCCTTCATCAGCCTTTGCTGTGAACTTTCCAAGATGATCCTTGGTGTTTAGGATGAACACCTTACAACCAAACACCCGAAGGTGTTTAACCGTAGGTGGTTTTCCAAACCAAAGTTCATGGGGAGTCTTTCCTAAAAACCTATGAATGAGGACCCGGTTTTGCACATAGCAAGTTGTGTTTACAGCTTCAGCCCATAAGTAACTCGGGAGTGAGTACTCATTAAGCATGCTTCATGCTGCCTCTTGAAGTACACGGTTCTTCCTCTCTACAACACCATTTTGTTGTGGTGTTCTAGGAGTAGAAAACTCATGTCTATAACCCCTATCTTGACAAAATTCCAAAAACCTTTGATTTTGAAATTCCCCTCCATGATCACTTCTAATTGTCTTAATTGTTAATGATTTTTCATTTTCTACCCTCCTACAAAAAGAAATGAAAACATATAAGGTTTGGTCCTTATATTTTAAAAAGTAGGTCCATGTATATCTAGTGAAATCATCAATGATCACAAAGCAATATCTACTTCCATTCAATGATATGATAGTACTACAATCAAATAGATCCATGTGAAGTAAATCTAATGCAGTAGAAGTACTTACAGCGCTTTTACCTTTATGTGCAGATTTTGTTTGCTTACCCATTTGGCATGCATCACAAAGTTTATCTTTCTCATACTTGATGCTTGGTAAGCCACGGACTAACCCCTTGTTGGCCAACTTCCGGATGTTCTTCATGTTCACATGTGCTAGTCTCCGGTGCCAAAGGGTGGACTCTTCTTCTTTTGACATGAAACACTTAGCAGAAACATTAGTAGCACTTTTAAATGAAACTTGATAAATATTGTCTACTCTTGTTCCTACTAGTACCATGTCCAAGGTGTCATGTTGTCTAATTAGACATTGACTTGGTTGGAAATCAATTGTGTAACCCGTGTCACACAATTGACTCACACTTAGGAGATTAAATTTCATCCCCTTGACTAGAAGGACATTTGAAATTCTAAGACATTCGGATATTTGAATGTCTCCTATTCCTATGACCTTAAGACTACCATTGCTACCAAATGAAACATTACCTCTACTTTTCTTGTGAAGTGTGGTAAACAATGATCTATCCCCGGTCATGTGTTTGGAGCATCCACTATCAACGAACCAAGTTGATAGATGCTCTCCCTTAATCATAACCTACACAATTCGAAAAATAGAAGTTTTAGGTACCCAAACCTTGGGACCTAAAGCATCAACTAAACAAGACTTAGGCACCCATGCCTTGACCACTTTCTTTTGACCCTTGGGTGTCCTAGAATGTCTCATATCAGTCCTAGACATCAAGGACACGAATGAGGGTTCTTTGGGACGGTAACCAATACTGGTCCTATTGTAGACTGCTCTTTGGGCATTTAAGATCATGTCTAGGGTCTTAGAGCTAGTTGAGAACTTCTCAAGAATATTCTTGAGTTTCTCAACTTCACTCTTCAATGATTGGTTTTCCTCTACTAGTAACTCATCATGCAAGTCATTCACTTCCTCAACCTTAGAGGATTTCAACTTTTCAACTTCAAGTTTCAATGATTTAATTTCATCTTCTAACAATTCAACATGCAAATCATCAATGTTATCATCCCTAGATAATTTCAATTGATCAATTTCTAATTGTAACGTTTTAACCTTATTTTTTGACTTCTTAAGCATACTAGTTAAACATGCAATTGCTCTATAACATTTTTCAAGCTCGGGAGAAGTTACCTCTTCATCATCCGAAGATGATGAAGCCGCGTTTGAGGAACTTGAGGATTCATCACAGCTTTCCTCTCCTAGAGTCATAAGTGTCACATGCCTTGTGCTCTTCTCCTCCTTCTCTTCATCGGATGAGCTAGAGGATGACTCATCCCAAGTGGCCTTCAAGGCCTTCTTCTTCTTCTTCTTGAATTTTTCTTCTTTCTTTTTGGATTTCTCCTCCTTCTTCTTAAGCTTTGGGCATTCGTTCTTGAAATGCCCTTTCCTACCACACTCAAAGCAAGATGCATTAGTCTTATCAAGTTTAGCTTCACTAGAGTTACCTCTACTCTTGAAGCGTCGACCCCTTCTCATCATCCTTCTCACAAAGTTCGCCATTTCGGAGGATGAGGAGCCGCTGCCATCTTCTTCGGAATCGGACTCGGATTCGGAAGAGGATGAAGATGAAGAGACTTCCTTCTCTTTCTTCTTCTCCTTCTTCTTTTTGTTTGACCAGTCCCCTGCAACTAAAGCAATCCCCTTCTCCTTGGGGCCTTTGTTAGCCATTTCATGCTATTCCATCTCACAAAATAAGTCATCTAACTTTACAATGGATAGATCCTTGGGAACTTTGTAGGCATCCACCATGGATGACCACAAAGCATTCCTTGGAAAGGCTTTCAAGACATACCTCACAAGGTCGCGATTCTCGACCTTTTCATCAATCGAATGAAGCCCATTGAGGACTTCCTTGAACCGGCTATGGAGCTCACTTACCGATTCATTCTCCTTCATGGAGAGATTTTGGAGTTGATTGAGGAACAAATCCCTCTTTGCGATTCTTGAGTCTCGGGTGCCCTCGTGAAGCTCGATGAGTTTGTTCCACAAGTCCTTTGCACTTGTGAAAGGACCAACCTTGATAAGTTGGTCTTTGTTCATGCCACATTGTAGAGTGACAACCGCCTTCGCGTCGGCTTCACTCTTTCGAGTTTGTTCGGCAGTCCATCTCCACGACTCAAGTTCTTTGCCTTCATCATCCTTCGGAGGGGTGAAGCCCTCCTTCACCGCGAACCAAGTGTGGATATCCATCTTCAAAAAATATTCCATCTTTGATCTCCAATATTGAAAGTCGGCGCCATCAAAGAATGGAGGTCGGGTGGTGGAGAAGCCTTCTCTCAAAGTCATCTTGTTGATAACTCTCGGATGTTAAGCCGTAAACAGAGCCCCAAGCTCTGATACCACTTGTTGGAAACCGGATGGCTAGAGAGGGGGGGTGAATATAGCCAATCACTTTCACTTCGACACAAATCGAATTTCTGCACCTCACTTTGTTAGTAGCACAGCGGAAGTATAAAAACAGAAAATGCAGAAACAGAAAATGAAGGGAAACAACTACAACTAGCAAGATCACTAACAAGGAGGGTTTACAAGGTTCGGGGATAACTTGCCCCTACTCCTTGGCGTGCCCTTAAGGTGGGCGATCCCTTGATCGTCGGCAGATCAAGCCCCGGTAAGCACCGGAGAGAAGACAACCTCCTTCTCGGTGGAGAAACCTCTCCACAGCATTTCAATCACAGATAAATGTTTAAGCTCAATGAAACAACAAGAAAGATCTTACTCAAGCACTCAGCAAAGACAAGAACACAGCAAGCTTTCCTGAGCTCCACCCAGCGGCGATCTCACGCAAGAAACCCTTCCTCGTGTCTTCCCGCTGTCGGACTCCAAGCCTCTTGTTCTCTCCTTCAAGCGCTCAAGTAATGGATGGTTGCTTCAAGAATGCAATTGCTTGCTCAAGGTGATGACAACTTCAGGAACACAGCAAGCAAGTTGTGAAGAACACAAGGCGTGGCAAGAACTTAGTTTACAAACTCTGCTTCCTCGAAGCCTTCTTCCACGCTTTTTGATTCTCCACTCAGCATCAGGTGACAACATCTCCTGCAGCCTCCAGCTGCCTCACTGCCAACGCCAGCTACCACTGAGCCTTCCTGGACTTCCTGAGCTCCCTCAGCCGAGCTCCAGTCAGCCGCTCCAGTCTGCAGCTCCGGCCGTTGCAACCTGAGATGGAAAACGGACAAACCTGCTCCAAGGAAAGCCTTCATTGACTTCTCCTTGAGTGTTTGAATCCTCCCTTGTCACCTACAGCTTAATCAGAGTGTTAGAGCAGCATATCATACAGTAAATCAAGTATCAGATGTAAGCAGCAGAGAATCGGATATGGTCAGGCGCGATCAGAGCGCCTGACAGTGCAATTTGAATTAAAGTGATCGGTCACCGGACCGATCAGAGAGCCTCCTGATCGGTCACCCGACCGATCAGGCTGGGACCAGACCGATCAGGCTCCGTCCTGATCGGTCTCCAACGCTCGATTAGAAATCGCGATTTCTTTGAGACTCTCCTGGATCGGTCTCCAGACCGATCCCAGGTAGTGGATCGATCACCGGACCGATCCACCCCTTTATCGGGCGATTCCGAGCTTCGTAGTTCAGACCTCCCGATCGATCACCGGACCGATCAGGAAACATCCTGATCAGTCACCAGACCGATCAAGCTGGGTCCAGACCGATCAGGCTGGGTTCAGACCGATCAGGCTCCGTCCTGATCGATCATAGAGAGGAACCTGCGACATTGGATCGTTCTCCAGAACGATCTGCACAGTGATCCTGATCGGTCACCAGACCGATCAGGAGCAGTTCAGCAAGGGAACTCAACCTCACTGTTTGCTCCCTGATCGGTCACCAGACCGATCAGGAGCCAAACAGTGGGTGAAACGCATACTCCCTGATCGGTCACCAGACCGATCAGTCATCGCTGGATCGGTCACCAGACCAATCCACGAAGGAGCACCGTGCCAACTCCCTGATCAGTTACCAGACCGATCCAGGGGCTCTAATCACCTTAGCCCTCCAAGCTAAGGATTTTTCACCTAACCCTACAAGTTGGGAATTTGCACCTAACCCTCCAAGTTAGGACTTTTCACCTAACCCTCCAAGCTAAGACTTTTCACCTAGCCCTCCAAGCTAGGACTTTTCACCCAACTCTTCCGGATTAGGACTTTTCCAAACCTAGCCCTCCAAGCTAGAACCTGACCCTCCAAGCCAGGACTTTTTCACCTAATTCTCCAAGATGGGAATTTGCACCTAACCCTCCAAGTTAGGACTTTTCACCTAGCCCTCCAAGCTAGGACTTTTCACCCACCTCTTCCGAATTAGGACTTTTCACATACCTAGCCTTCCAAGCTAGAATTTTCAACACCTAACCCTCCAGGTTAGGATTTTCCAACACCTAGCTCTCCAAGTTAGGATTTTCCATACCCTGCCTGATCCCCGATCAGGACTTAATCATAATCAATAATCATCCACCTAAACTAAAATCGGTGTCAACAACAAAACAACAATCAGGGCCAGACTGCATCAACACCGTCGACCGGTGACCACCGCCGACAGCCGACAGCCGACGGCCATCGTCGGTGCCCGGCGATCGGCGACCACCGCTGACCGCCAGCGGCCGGCGATCGGCGACGACCGGCGGCCAATGACCTCCGGCGGCCGGCGATCGGCGACCAGCGACCGCCGGCGGCCGACGGCCGGCGATCGGCGACCGGCGACCACCGTTGGCGGTCGGTGACCCCCGCCGGCGACCGACGACCACTGCCGGCGATCAGCAACCATCGGTGATTGGCGACCACGCCGGCGATCGCCGACCACCGCTGGCAACCGGCGATCACCGCGCTGCGGCAGGCGACCTGCGACAACTGGCAGCCGATGTTGTACATCGACTGCCTACACGGACACCAACGGTCGACATCGACGACGATGAATATTTTTTTAATTTAATATTTTAATAAAACTATCTAAATAAATTCAAAAGTGAAATATGGTAAAATATTATATTATGTTATAGACTATTACTTCTAAACAAACAAGATTTTATTTGATTACCTAAATTGAACCAAACAACTTCAGGTTACCTTAGTTATGTGATTTGGTAATCACATAACCAAGATTATATATGATAGCTTGAATCAAACGCATCCTAAGTGTCTTCTTATATTTTTTTGTTATCGGATTAATAAAAGGTTGAGAGTTTCTTCCATAATTATTGGTGTATTGTTTGTTGGTGGTATTTCTGTGAAAATCTTATATATTATATCGGTCATTCTTTGTACTTAAAGCTGCAAGTATGAAATTTGATTGTCGCAGGAAAATTTTTGAAGTGGAAATTTACCCTGTGACACCGTGCGACATTAGGAGGAAGGAAGTGAAGGACAGGAAAAAAAAAATCAATCACCAGAGCTCTGGTACCGTAATAGAGGATGAAAAAGAAAACTCTGATCCGTGTTTTGCATACCAATTCTATTTCCAGACATATTGGCATGTGAATCGCGTCCAATTCAATCAAGGATGACTGCCATAGTTACGTAGTATGTACAGATTTGATTATGCCAACCTATGCCGCCGGCGCCATTAGGAATGAGCGTGCATACAGCAAATGGAATAATGATCTCTTGCAGGAGGTTGTTGTTAAGATTTCGTGCCTCTCATGCTTTGCTTTCTCATTCTAGTTTGGTAACTTCCGGTCAGGCATATCCTTGTAATACTTGTACAACAAACAGAGAAGTAACAAATAGGTCAAACCTTAAGAGCAGAAATTTCATACGCCTCCTCAGGCTTTCCTTGAGATTGAATGACCACTTGCTAGGTAAACAGTTGCATTGCTTGACTATGAAATTTGGAGTTGCTTTTGATGTTTTTGTTGGTAGTGCACTGTCAAACATGTATTCAAAATGTCGTTTTGTTCGAGAGGCTCGTAAGGTGTTCGATGATATGGCTTCAAAAGATTTGGCGGTGTGGAACATAGTGTTGTCTTGCTACTTATTGAATGGTTATAAAAGAGAAGCTTTTAATCTGTTTCATTCGATGAGGACTGAAGGCTTTATAGGAGATGGTTTTACTTTCAGTAGTTTGATAAATTTCTGTAGTCGAATGATTTGTTATGATTTAGGAATTCAGACTCATTGTTTGATTATAAAATTAGCCCTTGAATCTGATGTAGTTGTTGGTAGTTCCTTGGTAGATATGTATGTCAAATGTGCAGTCATTAAGGATGCTCGCCATGTATTCGATAGAATGGATAAAAAGAATGTTGTATGTTGGAACACTATAATAGTTGGTTATGGTAAGTGTGGCGAAGGCAAAGAGGCTCTAAAGCTTTTTACTAATATGCTTCGAGACGGGCTAAAACCAGATGAATTAACACTAGCAAGTATTCTCAGCACTTGTGCTAATTTAGCATCTTCGAATGAGGCTACACGAGTTCATGGTTATGTAGTAAAAAATGGGTTTCAAGCATATTTGTCCATTGGTAATGCTCTTATCATAGCATATGCAAAGTGCGGCAGCATCGACAATTCTATCCGAGCATTTTCTTTGATACCCACACCTGATTGTGTGACTTGGTCTTCCATGATTTCTTCCTATGCTCATTATGGATTGGCAATGGAAGCCATTAATAAGTTTGAGGTAATGTTACATGAAGGTGTAAAACCTAACATAATCACATTTTTAGCAGTAATCTCTGCCTGCAGTCATGCTGGATTTGTGGATGCAGGAGTGAACTATTTCAGTAGTATGATTAAGAACTACCAAATAAAACCAAGCTCGGAGCATTTTGCATGTTTGATTGATCTACTTGGCAGAGCAGGTTATCTAGATGAGGCTTCTGATGTCCTAGCTAGCATGCCATTCGAACCTGATGCGAATGTTCTTGGAGCCTTGATTGGTGCGTGCAATGTCCATCACAATGCTAAATTGGCAGAATGGGTTGCAGAAAAGCTCTTCTATTTGGAGCCAAGGAAATTAGTTAATTATGCTCTTTTGTCTAATATATATGTAGCTGAAGGCCATTGGGAAAACGTGGCATACCTTAGAAGGAGGATGAAGCAAATGTGCAGTGTCAAAATACCCGGTTGTAGTTGGATAGAGATGGGTGGCAAAGTTCACACTTTCGTCTCCCATGATAGATTACATTTACAAGCTCAAGAAATATATTGTATGTTGGATACACTAATTTGGTCGTTGAGAAATAGATATTACATTTATGATATTACAATCGCAGATAATATTTGAGGGTGATTATACTGAATTTTCTTACTTCGATCTGGGCTCATGTTCTGTCAGATGTTTGTTGGCTTTTATGAGACAGATTTCTTGATACATCCTGCAGCCTTGTGCTACATGACTAAACTTGGTGCTCCTCAGCGAGATTTAAACAGAGAGCTAGAGACAAGAGAATTGATATGTGAGTATCAGATCATACTAAACATTTATGTTTTTCCTCTCATCGGATCTATAAAAGATTGTTATAAAAATAAATTGATATTCTACAAGCAGAATTGTTTCTTTAGTTATCTGATTGAACGAATACAGATTCTGTACTTTATATTCTTCCCATTGTCATAGGTTTCTTTTTCTCCTCCATTTGATTTTTCAGTTTAAAATTAGCTATTGTGTAACCTAATATGCCTGTCAAGTATAGAGGTATAAACTTGATAGATACATTGCGAGAACAATGGGAAAGATGATCACGGGCTACTATGAGGAAACCACCAACATTACCAAGCTTTCCAAGCAGTTCAGTTCAAATTTGGATATGCAGATTTTTTTTTCTCTCAAGAATCAGATCTGTCCATAGCTGTTACCACTGCCCTCCCTGTTTAGAATGTCCTCAGGCTCTACATAAACATGGAAACAATGCAAAAGGCAAAGGTAAAGAAATAGAAACAGGCCTGGGATCACAAGGGACCGATGGTGTGGAGCCTGATACACAAACTCTGAATAAGAACTTCTGAATTGGAATCAGTGACTGTAATCCAAGTTTCAGAAATTAGAACTTGAAGGGATTTGGCTTCAACCAGTACCCGGGGGATTTGGCTTGAAGCATGAAGAATTAAGCTTGGTAGAGGGTTTCATTTAGCACTAGAATGATTGAAGCTTTAATTCAAAGCAATGCTGATCAGGAACAGCTTCAACAGTTGGCACAAAACAGGATGCTGTTAATGCAGTTTCTTTTTTTTTTATCTGTTATCAATTGATGCAACACGATACTTTCTTTCAGAATCTCAGTAATGCTCTCCACATAAGCTAAGAAAACTAAATGCTGAAATTAAATTCTGCATTTCAACAACTTAGAAATGAAGTCCCAAGATCAATTTTTAGAAATCAGATTCAGCAGCCATGCCAAACAGTTTGAGAAATGAAGCTTATTTCTGGGCATCTGCGGCTTCAAACCTCAGTTTCAGAATTTGATATTAAGGAAGTTTCGAGCTTGAGTCATGAAGAATTTTGCAGGATGCCATTTACTACTAAAATGGCAGGAGCTTAAATATAAGCAGTTGCTGGTCAGAAGCTGCAATAAGAATTGACACATGGACTTAAGCAGTTATTTCTGAATTTAGCAGTAGCAGATATCAACTCAGTTGCTCTTCTTTTTTCATCTTTCATGGTTTGTTAGTATTCTGTACACCTTTGAAGGTGAACTGATGTTGAATCTGATGTTGTACAGAAAATTCAATAGACTCAACTTGGTTTCCTTTCATTGAAGGTGAACTGATGTTGAATCTGCAGGTCCCCGAATTCATGCATCCAGTTTGCATTTTCATCTCTAGATTTTTTTTATTTTGGCGTGGTTACTGAACTTCCAAATTCCAGGGAATCTCGATGGAAGGTTTAGCATGGAGTGAGATCCTATTTAGCACTGAAATGATTGGAGATCGAATTTAAGATGTGGGTGACCAGAAAATGCAATCAAAATTGGCACCAAATAGGTTTTTTTCAGTTCTTTCCCTCTTCTGTAACTCATTTCTCTGCATTCCAATTCAGAATGGAGTTGATATTTCCCATTGCATATCTAGTGTTCTTCCTCAGCAGCAGCTCCTTAAGAACAAGGAATAGCTCTTAATAGAATTCCACTCAACAAGTTCAACAAGTCAACTTTTAGGATTCAATTTCAGCGCTCGGATTCTAGGAAGTTGCAAATTTTTAACCTTGAAGGGGGGAAAACACCAAATGTCAATGAGAGAGAAGGAGCTTCACTTGAACACTTCCTTCATAAGAAAACTGTAGAAAGAATTTGGTAAGCTACAGATCTAGGTTGATACTTCACTTTTAGGGACTACTCTACAGGTTCTTCTTTTCTACAGCTCATCACCTGATCTTGTTCTTATATTAGCTTAGGATCCCTCTTACAGATTGTGCAACTTGAAACTCATTCCTTACACAAGAATGAAGAGTTACATGCAGCTATCTCACAGCTCAGATATCTTCAACAGCAAATCAATACTAATTCAATAAACCCCAACTCAACAACTTCCTACAAAACAATATAGTTGATACAACATCCCTTGTGCCACTGTTTTTTTTTTCTTATTAACAGGAACAATTTGCTGCATTGGCGACTACATGTATTCCCAACAATTGACAACTCAAGTCCCATGGAATCATGAACCAATTTGCTTGTTTTCAACAACCTTTGAATTCCCAACAATTGACAACTCAAGTCCCATGGAATCATGAACCAATTTGCTTGTTTTCAACAACCTTTGAAGTATGAACTGCTGTGATTTTTTATTTCCAGCGGCAATCAATATCAGCAGCCATCCCATTTTTTTCTTTTGTGTTTTTTTTACTAGCTCTATCAGTTGTGTTACTAACTCTTACACCACTAAAACAGTAACCCTCTTATATGCACAAGAATTTGACGGTAACTTTCTCAGTTCCAGAATTTGACACTGTCAAAAGGATGATAGACCGTCTGGGCCCACATAAAATTATTGTTGATTTAATTCCGGCAGAGTCAGAGCTGGATTTAGTACCTCACTACTCTCCTCCAACACAAGCACTTGAGGTATAGTTTGAGGTATTACAGCAGGCAACAGAAGGAAGGCTACAGACCTTAGATATGAAAGGCTGCAATCAGTGTATGGAAAAGCAAAAATAAATTGATACGTTACAGCAACAATTATCTATAGCTCATAAAAGTTTGGAGGATGTTAAAAATGAGATGGCAACCGCCATAAGTGAAAAGGATGTACTAATTGCTCAGAAGGATACAATAATTGCTGAGAAGGATTCCCAGTTTAAAGATAAAGATGATCTCTGCAAAAAATTATTAGTTGTACAAAATAAAATCATAGATGACGCTGATAAGAGAATCCTGAAGCTCCAAAAACAATTGGAAAGCAAAGGCTCAGATGACGCTGAGCCACTACCAAAAAAAAGAAAAAGAACTGAGATAAAACAAGCGTATAAGGGCAAAGGCAAAGGCAAAGAGATTGTTGAGGATGAGGATGAGGATGAAGATAAAGATGAAGAGCCTCCTGCCCCATCAATGTCAGAAACCACAATGCAAACAATAATATCTGCAACCTCAACGCAAACAAAAATATCTGATCAACAAGCAGCTAAAAAAAAGAAATTCAAAAGGTCAAAAGCAAAATCTTGAAGAATGCCAGGGTATTTTTTAAGAAGAATAAAGATATAGAGATTGCAGAAACATTATTAAAGCTTAGTAAATTAAAGTGAGTTAGTTGCTATTGCGATTGCATAATAATGTAAAACAATGATGATTATTGTCATTCAATAATAAAATTTAATCATTCCGTTGTTATTAAGTTTCTTATATTTTGTTTATGTAGGTTTTCGGTTAATCCAGTATGGTCCAATGAGACCTTCTCATTAGATATGCAATCATTTTTGACTATATTTGATTGGAATGACTACACCAATGGGAATTGCATAAATACTTACTGGACAATTTTAGTAAATGAAGCAAAAACCTCTAACTCACCATACCACCCTCCATATTCTGTGGGGTGGGGTTAGATGTAAGTAAATGAGCACCTTGTTTTGTTGCTTTTTCCTAGGATTGAGTCCACTAACACTTCCATTTTAATAAACATAGAACTGTTTGATGTAATGCACGCTCAAGCATTTGAACAAAGTGTTGCTACTGATACAGACAAGTCAATTCGATATATCATCTGTCCTATAAATAATGCAGATGATCATTGGCATCTATTGGTTATTGACCTCGAGGAAGGTAATATCCTGCATTATAATTCTCTCAGCGCCACAGAAGGGTACACTGTCAAATTTGAGAAAACTGTAAGTTTTATATTTTACATATAGAACATTACAAGTAGTTTTAATAAAATATATTTTTTACTAATGTAATTTGTATGTAGGTGGCGTTTTTCAAAAATATGAACTGGTCATATTACACGAGATGGAATAAAGGATTGCCTTCCATAGCGGGGAAAGACTTTACTAAAATTGAAGTACAAGGACCCACCCAAAGCAGATCGTAAGATTATGTTTATTTTGCTTCAAAAAAACATAATCTTTCATGGTTGGATTAATATGCTAACGACAATTTAAATATTGGTTTTTTTAAGGTGGATTGTGCTTTTTTTCTCATGCGTTATGTTGAAAGTCTAGTGTTTCAGAGATCTACAGACTTTACCCAAACCAAATGAAACCTTATCGATTTAAGGTTGGATATAAAATTATGACAGACAAGTTCTGGAAGGGTAATCTGTAAATATTGGTTTTGTTGATACAATGCATTTGTAATTGTTATGACAAACATTGTATATTTGTAGTTATAATGTATGTAATCAGTAATCTATAATGTATGTAATCCATTTGAAATCAATGGAACATTGCTTTCGATCCATGTTGTTGTGTAATCTGTAATCTATAATCTGTAATTGTTGTCTATACAATCAGTAATATTGAACCTTGCTTTTGGTTATCAGAGGGCCTGAAATAATATGATTTCAGACCCACGGTGGGCCTGAAATAATGTGATTTCAGACCCACGTTGGGACTGAAATAATCTAATTTCAGGCCCACGCTGGGCCTGAAACCATCTTATTTAGGCCCACGCAGGGCCTGAAAGGCCCACGTTGGGCCTGAAGTAATATGATTTCAAGCCCATGTTGGGCCTGAATTAGATGATTTCAGGCCCAACGTGGGCTCAAATATTCTTCCATTTTAAAAATAGTTTTTTTAATATTTTATCATGATTTATTAAATTAAATATTTATAGAGCAATCTTTTTATAAATTTCTACAAGTTGTGACAAAATCCTCTCATTTTATTGAAATACTCAGGATTGATCAAAACAGGCTTACATTTGTTTAAACTTGAAACAAGAAGGTTCCATCTGGAGAGTACCTAAATACACAATGCATACCAAAATTGGATTCCTTGCAGACCATGAACTCATATTTTCAAAATTTGGCACAGAAGGAGTTTTGTAGGTCCATCAGTGGGTTTCGGTGGAAACCCACTGATGGACCTAGGATATTTGGATTTCTCAAAACTCGATATCACTAGTTAGAGTTGAGCTAGGAGATGGTATTTTTGGTGTCCAAACATAGTCCTAATGATTATCAATTATGTTCTCATACAGTATCAGTTGGCACAGAACAATTTTATTGTAATATGTTTTTTTTTTCTTAGATATAACATCCATAACCACTAATTTTATTTCTAAATGTTTATATTATACATATTTATTCATAATTTAGAAAAGACTATTCCTATTTTGGTTTGCAGAGATCAGTGGGTTATCAGAGGGCTTGAAATCAGAGCTATTCAGCCCCACGTTGGGCCTGAAATAATCTGATTTCAAGCTCACGTTGGGCCTGAATGAAGAGGATTTCAGGCCCACGATGGGCCTGAAATCAGATTACTTCAGGCCCAACATCGACTCAAAATTTTTTTCTATTTTAAAAATATTTTTTATAATATTTAATCATGATTTATTAAATTAAATATTTATAGGGTAATCTTTTATAATAATTCTACAAGTTGTGACAAAAATCCTCTCATTTTATTAAAATACTTAGGAATGATCAAAACCAGCTTACATTTGTTTAAACTTGAAACAATAAGGTTCCAGCTGGTGAGTACCTAAATACACAATGCATAGCAAAATTGGATTCCTTGCAGACCATGAACTCATATTTTCAGAATTTATTGCAATAGGAGTTTTATAGGTCCATCAGTGGGTTTCGGTGGAAACTCACTGATGGACCTAGGATATTTGGATTTCTCAAAACTTGATATCACTAGTTAGAGTAGAGTTAGGAGATGATATTTTTGGTGTCCAAACTTAGTCCTAATGAATATCAATTATGTTTTCATACAGTATCACTTGGCACAGAACAATGCAGCAACAATGCAGAAATCAGAGGGTCTGAAATCAGAGATATTCAGAAATCAGAGGACTTCAGGCCTTCAGGAAATGTGGGACTGAAATTAGATAACTTTAGGACAGATCTATTCTACTTACATTGAATTAGACAAGGTGAAATGTATCATAATATTGGAATACATCTTCAAGTGACAACATTAACAACAACTAGTTTTTTTACAATACTATCGCTGTACAATATACAAAATATATACATTCATTTCTCCTGCTTACAAAATATACACTTTAATCAGAATATTCCTGCAGTACATATACCAAGTAACTCAAGACTCTGGGGCTGACGACATTCTACAAGTCCTTCGATTATGGCCAAGTTGTTTGCAGCGGCTGCATTTGAGTTTTACCTTGTCATTGTGTCTCGACTCAATCTGTGCTTCTTTAGTCTACCGGGTTGCACAAGGCTACGGGGACATAGAACTATAATGTTGTTTATGCCCCTAGGCAAAAACTCCTTGCTTCGACAAGAGTAAATACTGTTGGTGCTTGGATGGCTATAGGGGGGTGAATGTAGCCAGACACTCAAAATAATTGCGCTTTGAACTTCTCTGCGATCAGGGTTAGCAGCAGCGGAAATAATACAAAAACAGGAAGAACAAAACAAAGACAGGAAACAAACCGACACTAACAAGATGGTTTACAAGGTTCGGAGATAACTTGCCCCTACTCCTTGGCGTGCCTGTGAGGTGGGCGATCCCTTGATCGTCGGCAGATCAAGCCCCTGTGAACCCGGATAAACTGGAGCCTTCTTCTCGGTGAAGAAACCTCTCCACAATCGCCTCAATATGATAGAAGTTGAGTGCACGAGACAACAAGAAGGAAACCTCTCAGATACAAAGCAGCGCTCAAGAATGAAGATTACACAGAAAGCTCAAACCACAGCAAAAACCCCAGCAACAACCTTTGCCTGTTTTTCTATTCGTTCCACATGCTCCTCTGTCTCTCCTTCTTCTTCTTAAGCTCCTAATCACATCGCCAGGCTCCATCAGCATCCACTGAGCCACAGCCTGACCCACTGACTCCACTGAGCACTCAGTTCATTGAAGACCTCTTCAGCTGAGCCTCCGTCAGTCGCCAGCCACGCGCCAGAAGCCGTTGAGACCTGGAAACGGGAAACAGACAAACCTGCCACGGTGAAAGTCGCCATTAACTCTTCTCCTTGGTTTGTATCATCCCTGTCTAACCTGCACACTGATCAGAAGCTTAGCAAAGTGTATCACAAAGAAATCGACAGTGTATCAGAGAAAACAGACGCGATCAGAGCGTCTGACAGCGATTTCAAATTAAAGTTCAAGCACTGATCGGTCACCAAACCGATCAGTGATGACCCTGATCGGTCACCAGACCGATCAAGGTAAGCCCTGAACGATCAGGCTCCAACCTGATCGGTCCCCAGTGAGAAACTGGGATCACGAACTTCTTGTGATCGGTCACACTGACCAATCACAGATCGTGGATCGGTCACCGGACCGATCCAACACATGCTATAGCTTTCTCCAGCTCCCACAGGCCAAAACTCCTGATCGGTCACCTGACCGATCAGGGTGTGCCATGATCGGTCTTGTGACCGATCAGGTTAATCTCTGACCAATCCGGAGCCATCCTGATCGGTCAGGGTGAGAAACCTCCGACATTTTGATCGGTCAACCTGATCGATCAAAGGTTTCTCCAAAAACTTATGACCACTCTCTGATTGTTCACCAGAACGATCAGAAGCCAAACAGAAGCCAAACAAAAAGCTTCTGTTCTCTCCCTGATCGGTCACCAGACCGATCAGACTTCTCTGGATCGGTCACCAGACCGATCCAGCTTCAATCGATCCAACCCTAAGTCAAGAGAATGAGCTCCCTAGCCTTCTCTGACTCGTGCTCAGTCCCCCGGACCAAGACTCCGTGCCCAGCTTCACTCATTGGGACTTCATTCAACCTAGCTTCACTCACTAGGACCTGGCTTCACTCACCAGGGTTTCGGTCACCCGACTTCACTCACCGGGAGCCGGCTTCACTCATCGGGATTTCATTCAACCTAGCTTCACTCGCTAGGACCTGGCTTCACTCACCAGGATTCCGATCACCCGGCTTCACTCACTGGGACCCGGCTTCACTCACCGGGACCCGGCTTCACTCACCAGGATTTCAATCACCTAGCTTCACTCACCAGGACCCGGCTTCACTCACCGGGGTTTCAATCACCTGGCTTCACTCATCATGACCCGGTTTCACTCACCGGGATTTTCAATCACCTGCCTTCACTCACCAGGACCCGACTTCACTCACCCGGATTTCAATCACCTGGCTTCACTCACCAGGACCCGGCTTCACTCACCGGGATTTCGGTCACCTGGCTTCACTCACCAGGACCCGGCTTCACTCACCAGGACCCGACTTCACTTACCGGGATTTCAATCAACCTAGCTTCACTCGCTAGGATTTCAATCACTCCATGCCCAGTCCCCGACCAGGACTTAATCCGAATTCACTCAACCAAACTTAAATCGGTGTCAACACCAAAACAACAATCGGGCAGACTGCATCAACAATCTCCCCCTTTTTGTTGTTTGACAACCCGATTTAAGTTTAGGTATTAATGATTAATCAAAGTCAATTCAATTATCGTAAGGGAATCAAAGTCCTCCCCCTACAATAACAAACCCTAAACTTAATCAACTATTCTCTCCCCCTTTGTCAAACATCGAAAAGGGTATGGCTATTAAGTTTAAACATACCTCCCCCTCAACCAAGGGTCTCTCCCCAAATCCAAAATAATCAAAGGTAAGTTTGAATTATATCATGGTCAAATACGTATATACTCCATATGACAAGTAAGGAATGCAGCTGTATCCGACACATAGTCCTGATTGGTCTCCTTGACCAATTGGATTCATTGATTATTCGATATAGAAAAAATTCTGATTTATCTATGAACGATCAGTTTCCAGAAAAATTTCTGTAACTCTGATTCATTTAAGATCAGACTGCATTAACAACTTATATGAAACTTATTCCCCAACAGGGGTGTAGACACTATTGACATTCGATATTTCAGAAAAATTTCTGAGACATGATTTGAATTTCATGACCACAAATGATTTCTTATCAAGAAACAAAAGTCATGATCCAAACAACCTGTTCTTATGAGTTTCAAAAATTCCAACACGGGTTTGTATCGAATCAGTATTATCTTTGTTCCTAGTTCTATTGATAATTTCTCAGTTTTGATGAAGAGGGATCGGATGACTGATCGGACTGAGGAGTTGTTGAACCAATCAAGGAGTTCCTTGATCTGATCGGTCACCAGACCGATCTGGTTTGATACAGAAAGTTTTCTGAAACTGATATGTTTTAGAAACAGATTTGTTTCACCTTTCAAACACTCTAAACCCTAATACAATCAGAGTTAATCCCTAAAAGAGATCCATTAACCAAAATTCATTTCCCTTAATCAATATAAACAACATGATTTGTGTCAAGTCTAGAATTTCTATGGATTTAAAAAAAATACCTAAACCAGGTTTGAATGATCAGTTAAGTGGAAACCCTAACAAGTCATGGAACTTGAGTACTGAATTTTGAATCATCATAAACTATGTGAGCATGCTGTCCTTAACCAAAATTGGTATCATACATTAAGGTTGTAAAACACATATAAGAAAATTTTAGCTTGCTTGCTTTTAACAAGACACCTTAGGCTTGATATACATAATTAGATATTTCAAACATAACTGCTATTTGATATTATGGCTA
>JAGFNQ010001007.1:131907-158194 GCA_024364735.1 Boesenbergia rotunda
AAACAAATGAGCATTGGATGACCAAGACTTGGGTTAGACTCAAGTTGTATTTGGATTAAACTCAAATTGGATTTGAGTTACACTCAAATTAAGCCATATGGTTGGATAAATCTTGGATTAATCTAACCACATGCAACCAATGAGCCACAAAAAAAAAAAAAAAAAAAAAAAAAAAAAAAAAAAAAAAAAATTTAATCTAACACATGCAACCACACTTGAGTTGGACTCAAATTGTATCTACTTGAGTTAGACTCAAGTTGAACTTGGATTAATCTAACCACATGCAAGATGGACTCAAGTTACATGTACTTGAGTTAGACTCAAGTTGAACTTGAATTTAGCTAGACACATGCAAGCATGCATGATGAAAACGGCAAGAATTAATGGTGATTAATTAATTAATCAATCTTGCATTAATTGGGGACATGATTATGGCAAGCATTAATGATTAATTGGTGAATTAATCATGCATTAATTGGAGGCCATTTGTTTTGGCTTGTGGTTGCGTGGAGAATAAAAGAAAGGGGCATGATTATGGCAAGCATTAATGATGATTAATTGGTGAATTAATCAAGCATTAATTGGAGGCCATTTTGGGTGTGTCTTCTTCTTGTTGCGTGGGGAATAAAAGAAAAAAAAAGAGAGGATTCTCAAGGCTTGCGTGAGTTGCTTGTGGGTGCATCTTCCTCTTCCCTTTTGCTCTTTCTTCTCACAAAGAGTTGTGATACGGTTGCTAGCACAACCGATTCTCCAAAGTGTTTTGTCTGTGTGGATACTTCTAGAGGAGTATCTATTTTGATACTCTACGAGATCCGGCATTATTCGGACGAGCGGGAAAGCGAAGGGCTACGCTACAAAGGTAACTACCCTATCATGTAGATCTAACGTAGATCTGTAGATTAAACTCGTACTCGTAATTTGTTTTTTTTATGTTCGCACGGATCCGTGGCCGAACTTCTGGGGTTTCCGCAACGCAAAAAGCGGTTTTTGCGGCCTAGAATTTCCAACAGTGGTATCAGAGCCACGTGCGAACCTTGTACGAGTTTAAATTTGTTTTTTTTTTGTATTAGATACAAAATTTACAGAAAAATAATATTCTGTGATTTTTCGAAATTTATAGTATTTATGGGTATTTTTCTCAGGAAGTTGAAGCAACAAGTGTTCGGACACTTGTAGGCTTCACCGATCGAGAAAAACTTTCCGAAACGGAAAGATCTCGCTATAATCTTTCGGGACAGCGGCTTAAGTTGCTGTAAAATGATTTTGGGACACTCGTGAAATTCATTTCGCGAGTAGGGGCACGGCCCCTAACCCCGCGAGGGGCATTGTCCCGAAATCGTGCCCGAAAATCGCGTAGCGGGACCGTTACGGAAGTGTAACTCATAATATTGTAAAATTGTAGAAAAATTATAGAAATTTATTTAAAATACATAATTAGGAATTATGTATGAATTTGTGATGATCATGGCCCAATAAAAACCCAATATGATTGGAATGTGTTGTAATTCATATTACGGTCTGCGAACCGTTTTTGTGATTGTGCGTGTTGTATAGTGTATGCGACCTGCGAGTCGGCTTCTTTTATTTTATTTCTGTACTTTCTTATTTTGTAATGTACAAAATGAAGACGGTGGGCGGTTCATCCGAAGACGGAGTTATGGAGGGAGCCGACGACACGTGGCGGTCAAAGGAGAAGCTTGGAGAAGCGAAACCCTAGGTTGACCGTCCGATCTTCTCATTGGCTTGAGAAGATCGTAGTAGGGCCATGATCCAATCACAAATTAAATTATTTTATTATTTGCTTGTATGTGATGCATGCTAGAGTAAAATAATTAGAGCCTTGTGTATATGATACACCCTCTCTCTTGCGATTAGATTCGATCTAATTCAAATCAACTCATTCTCGAAATGCCTAACAAGTTTTGATACCTATCACTACCTCGATCATTTGTTGTTGTTGAATCTGCCAAAGCAGAGCAACACATTTAATCTTGGTAGGGTACGGAGGGACAATCTTGGTCCCGCCTATCACGGCTTGGGTGAGAACAAACTCAATCAGATTGAGTGAAACTAGTTAACTCGGTTGGATCGAGTTCAACTATAGGCATATTCCAATCGTTGGAAAGGTAGGATAAAAATCGCATTTATATTAAAACTTGGGCGATTTAGCCAAAGCTAACTCAAGTTTTTATGTAAATGTAAATTTTAATCCTATAAACAAGAGTTGCATAGAGATGTAATCGGTAAATTGTTACCTACCGATCGTACTAAGTCTTGGGGCGATTTAGCCAAAGCTAACTCAAGGCTTAGTATGATGTGGATCTTGTCCCACTATATTATAGTTAAATTAGATAGAATCTTGTAGCGTGGTTTGACCACGTCTATGACTTGATTCTACAAAATTTCTATAATTCAGTGGGAGAATCGTTTAATTAAAGGCCTAATTAAATGATAGTTGGAATGTGATAATTTATTTTCTGCATTTTATTGTTGTAGATTGCCATGTCGACAAACGCAAATACTCTCTCCTGCGATCTGTCCTTGAGAAGGACAAGCTCAACGGAGCAAACTTCCTGGACTGGTACAGGAACTTGAGAATAGTTCTCAAGCAAGAACGTAAACTGTACGTTCTGGAGCAGCCTATTCCCGAGGCACCTCCTGCCACTGCCACGCGAGCTGACCGTGATGCTCACAAGAAGCATCAAGATGACGCATTAGATGTGTCATGCCTTATGCTCGCAACCATGAACTCTGAGCTTCAGAAGCAACATGAGTTAATGGATGCTTTCGATATGGTTGAGCATCTGCGTCAACTGTATCAAGGACAAGCAAGGCACGAGAGATTTGAGATCTCTAAGGCACTGTTTCAGTGCAAGATGCAAGAAGGGACTCCCGTAGGTCCCTATGTACTCAAGATGATTGGGTACATAGAGAATCTGCAGAGATTGGGATTCCCACTGGGCCAAGAGCTGGCCACAGACTTGATCTTGCAGTCCCTACCCGAAAGTTATAGTCAATTTGTCATGAACTGGAACATGAACGAAATTGACAAGCCCCTGCCTGAGATGCTCAGCATGTTGAGAACTGCTGAGCTCAATCTTAAGAAGGCCAAGCCCATTTTGATGGTGCAGAAGGACAAAGGTAAGGGCAAGCCCAAAGGCAAGGGAAAGTCTCAAGCCAAGGGCAAGGGCAAGGGCAAAGCACTGAAACCCAAAGGAGGGGTTGCCAAGGATGCTACCTGCTTCCACTGCGGTGAGACCGGACACTGGAAGCGGAACTGCAAGAAATATATGGAAGATCTCCAGAAGAAGAGAAGTCAGACTTCTACTTCAGGTATTCATGTTATAGAAGTCAATTTGTCTATTTCTACATCATGGGTATTAGATACCGGATGTGCTTCTCACATTTGTACTAATGTGCAGGCGCTGAGAAATAGCAGGGCATTGACAAAGGGCGAGGTGGACTTACGAGTTGGCAATGGAGCAAGAGTTGCTGCTGTTGCTACAGGAGTTTATATGCTATCTCTGCCCTCTGGGCTTGTATAGAGTTAGATGATTGTTATTATGTGCCTGCTCTGACTAAGAACATAGTTTCTGTTTCTTGTTTAGACAAGAAAGGATTTTCGTTTATAATAAAGAACAAATGTTGTTCAGTTTATTTGAATGAAATGTTCTATTGTAGTGCACCTCTGATGAACGGACTCTATCTTCTAGACTTAGAAAACCCTATCTATAACATAAATACCAAAAGGCTCAAGTCTAATGACTTGAACCAAACCTATATCTGGCACTGTCGCTTAGGCCATATAAATGAGAGTCGCCTATCCCAGCTCCATAGAGATGGTTTGCTGGACTCATTTGATTTTGAATCATTTGAGACATGCGAGTCTTGCCTTCTTGGCAAGATGACCAAGACTCCATTCAGTGGACACAGCGAAAGAGCAACCGATTTGTTAGGTCTTATACATAGCGATGTATGTGGCCCTTTCAATGTTGCTGCCAGAGGTGGTTATAGGTACTTCATTACATTTACTGATGATTTCAGTAGATATGGTTATGTGTACTTGATGACACATAAGTCAGAATCCTTTGAAAAGTTCAAAGAATTCAAGAATGAAGTACAAAACCAGCTTGGCAAGAGTATTAAAATACTTCGATCAGATCGAGGTGGAGAATACCTCAGCCATGAGTTCCGTGACTATCTAGCTGAGTGTGGGATTCTGTCCCAACTCACTCCTCCTGGAACACCACAATGGAATGGTGTGTCCGAAAGGAGGAATCGTACCCTATTAGATATGGTGCGATCCATGATGAGTCACACAGATCTTCCTATATCCTTTTGGGGATATGCTCTGGACACGGCAGCCTTCACTCTTAACCGTGTTCCATCAAAGGCTGTAGTAAAGACACCATATCAGATATGGACTGGGAAGAGTCCCCAGATGTCTTTTATGAGGATTTGGGGTTGTGAGGCTTACGTTCGACGTCAAGTCTCAGACAAACTGGGACCCAAATCTGATAAGTGCTATTTTGTAGGATATCCCAAGGAAACGAAGGGATATTACTTCTACATTCCCAGTCAGCACAAAGTGTTTGTGGCGAAGACTGGGGTTTTTCTAGAAAGGGACTTTGTTTCTAGAAAAACTAGTGGGAGTACGTTCGATCTTGAAGAACTTCAAGATATGGACCAAGCACTGAGGCCTTGATGGAGGTTGAACAGGAACCACAAAGTGTTGTGGATCATGAGGTTGTTACACAAGGAGTTATGAACAACATCCTGTTCAAGTAGACCTACCTCTTCGCAGGTCTGGTAGGGTACGTCATCAGCCTGAGAGATATTCATTTCTCTTGTCTGATGACAATGACGTTGTGCTCATTGAGAATGAGCCTACAACCTATCAGGAAGCTGTGATGAGCCCAGACTCTGAGAAATGGCTTGAGGCCATGAGATCCGAAATGGATTCCATGTACACCAACCAAGTTTGGACCTTGGTTGATCCACCTGAAGGGGTAAAACCCATTGGGTGTAAGTGGGTCTTTAAGAGAAAGACTGACATGGGAGGACTTACGCATACCTATAAGGGTAGACTGGTAGCAAAGGGTTTCAAACAAATTCATGGTATTGACTATGATGAAACCTTTTCTCCAGTAGCGATGTTCAAGTCCATTCGGATCATGCTTGCTATTGCAGCATACCACGATTATGAGATCTGGCAGATGGATGTCAAAACCGCGTTCCTGAATGGGAACCTACTCGAGGATGTGTACATGACACAACCTGAGGGTTTTGTAGATCCAAAGCATACTGGCAGAGTATGCAAGCTGCAAAGGTCCATTTATGGACTAAAGCAAGCTTCTCGGAGCTGGAATCTTCGATTCGATGATGCAATCAAACAGTTTGGTTTCATCAAGAATGAAGATGAACCCTGTGTCTACAAGAGGGTTGAAGGAAACATAGTAGTTTTCCTCATATTGTATGTGGATGACATACTACTCATTGGGAATGATATTCCTATGCTTCAGTCTGTGAAGACTTGGCTGGGGAATTGTTTCTCAATGAAGGACTTAGGTGAAGCAGCCTGTATTTTAGGCATCAAGATCTATAGAGATAGATCTAAGAGATTGCTTGGCCTAAGTCAGAGTACATATATTGACAAGGTCTTACTTCGGTTTGCCATGCAGAATTCCAAGAAAGGATTTCTGCCTATGTCACATGGTATGAGTCTTTCGAAGACTCAAAGTCCCTCTTCTAGAGAGGAGAGGACCGCATGGATCAGATCCCTTATGCCTCGGCCATAGGATCTATCATGTACGCCATGCTATGTACTCGTCCTGATGTCTCGTATGCTTTAAGTATGACGAGCAGATACCAGTCAGATCCAGGTGAGCGTCACTGGATAGCGGTCAAGAATATTCTTAAGTACTTAAGAAGGACTAAAGAATATTTCTTGATATATGGGGGCATGAGGAGCTAACTGTAAAGGGTTACAGTGATGCCAGCTTCCAAACCGACCAGGATGATTATCGGTCGCATCAGGGTTCGTGTTTTGTCTGAATGGCGGCGCTGTGAGCTGGAAGAGTTCGAAGCAGGACACAGTTGCTGATTCTACAACAGAGGCTGAGTATATTGCTGCATCAGAGGCAGCAAAGGAGGCAGTTTGGATCCGCAAGTTCGTTGCAGAGCTTGGGGTGGTTCCTAGCATTGCAGATCCCATAGAGCTCTATTGTGACAATAATGGAGCTATTGCGCAGGCTAAGGAACCTCGCTCACACCAGCGGACCAAACATATACTACGGCGCTTCCATCTCATTCGAGAGATCATCGATAGAGGAGATGTGAAGATATGCAGAGTACCCACAGAGGCGAATGTCGCAGATCCCCTGACCAAGGCTTTGGCACAGACAAAGCATGATGGTCACACTAGATCGTTGGGTATTAGATACTACAGTGATTGGCACTAGTGCTAGTGGGAGATTGTTGGTGAGAGCCCTAGAGCCGATCATGTAATGATTGTATGGACTAATTTGTATCATATTCCTATGTATATAAAGGCATGTTTTATGGTTATTATACTTACGTGTATTTGTGCCAATTAGCTAAGTATAATAATGTCCTTGAGTAGAAGTTTCTTATCTATATCAATCGATTGGTTGAATCGATAGTGAGATGATATAGAGAACACTACTCTAAATAATTCCTAGTCAAGTATTAACATTCAGGGACAATGTTAATACGTAGAGACTAGCATGTAGGTCAACATGATGACTTGATCTCAAAAGTCATGGATATAGAGATATCAAGTTGACACATGGGTATGCATTGGAGAATGTATACTGAATGACCCGCCATGAGAAAGTATCATGGATCGTTATATGAGTGTCATATACTTTCTCATGTGGCTATTAGTATGACTATTAGTCCTTGGACCTGAAGTCACCATGGATTCCTACATAAGGAGTTGCGTACTTTGGCTTCGTCAAACGTCACCCGTAAATGGGTGGACTATAAAGGCGATTACTGGGTATGTAACAAATTATGGAGAGGGATGTGAGTGATGTAGATGGGATCTATCCCTCCTATATGACGGGAGCGATATCGTATTCTTGATAGAGTTAGACCACAAAGTGCATGGCCATGCCCAAGTGAGTCAATATGAGATATTGAGCTCATTTGATTAGTGTGAGTCTACTTGGAGTTCAAGATATAGATTGACTCGTGGATGACACGGTCTATGCCTCAATTGAGTCAATCTAGATATCAAGGATAGAGGGACATTATCATATATTGTGAGAGTCACAATTATTAGTCACAAGGTGATGTTGGATCTCAACATTCTTGTAACTTGGGTAGCAATGATGTGTTGCTAGATACCGCTCATTGCTTATGTCTCTAAAAGTGTTTGGAGACATTGCCAATGTTACAAGAACCTATAGGGTCACACACAAAGAGGACATTATATTTGGAGATGGGTTCTTTTAGTTAAGAACAAATGAGCATTGGATGACCAAGACTTGGGTTAGACTCAAGTTGTATTTGGATTAAACTCAAATTGGATTTGAGTTACACTCAAATTAAGCCATATGGTTGGATAAATCTTGGATTAATCTAACCACATGCAACCACACTTGAGTTGGACTCAATTGTATCTACTTGAGTTAGACTCAAGTTGAACTTGGATTAATCTAACCACATGCAAGATGGACTCAAGTTACATGTACTTGAGTTAGACTCAAGTTGAACTTGAATTTAGCTAGACACATGCAAGCATGCATGATGAAAACGGCAAGAATTAATGGTGATTAATTAATTAATCAATCTTGCATTAATTGGGGACATGATTATGGCAAGCATTAATGATTAATTGGTGAATTAATCATGCATTAATTGGAGGCCATTTTGTTTTGGCTTGTGGTTGCGTGGAGAATAAAAGAAAGGGGCATGATTATGGCAAGCATTAATGATGATTAATTGGTGAATTAATCAAGCATTAATTGGAGGCCATTTTGGGTGTGTCTTCTTCTTGTTGCGTGGGGAATAAAAGAAAATAGAGAGAGGATTCTCAAGGCTTGCGTGAGTTGCTTGTGGGTGCATCTTCCTCTTCCCTTTTGCTCTTTCTTCTCACAAAGAGTTGTGATACGGTTGCTAGCACAACCGATTCTCCAAAGTGTTTTGTCTGTGTGGATACTTCTAGAGGAGTATCTATTTTGATACTCTACGAGATCCGGCATTATTCGGACGAGCGGGAAAGCGAAGGGCTACGCTACAAAGGTAACTACCCTATCATGTAGATCTAACGTAGATCTGTAGATTAAACTCGTACTCGTAATTTGTTTTTTTTTTGTTCGCACGGATCCGTGGCCGAACTTCTGGGGTTTCCGCAACGCAAAAAGCGGTTTTTGCGGCCTAGAATTTCCAACACTAAGTGCTAAGTAAGATCTTTCTTGTGTTTCATTGTGTTTAAACCTATATCTGTGATTGAAACGCTGTGGAGAGGTTTCTCCACTGAGAAGGAGGTTGCTTTCTATCCGGTGTTAACCGGGGCTTGATCTGCCGACGATCAAGGGATCGCCCACCTTAAGGGCACGCCAAGGAGTAGGGGCAAGTTATCCCCGAACTTTGTAAACCCTCCTTGTTAGCGATCCTGCTAGTTGTGGTTGTTTGCTTTCGTTTTTTGTTTTTGTTTTCTGCACTTATTTGTTTTCATTGTTTCTTCCGCTGTGCTACTGATAAATTTGAGTGCAGAAATTCTATAAGTCGTTAAGTCCAAGTGATTGGCTATATTCACCCCCCCTCTCTAGCCATCCGGGTTCCAACAAGTACTGTCTATTTTGAAGCGGAAATGGTGTCTTTCGTCAAGGTATAATTCCTTTCTCTATTAGTTTCAATATTTTTCGATTAGTTCCTATGACTAATTAACTCCTGCTCTTAGGACAAGGAATCATGGGACCTCACCAACAATCAAGAGAAAATTGATGCAGCACCAAAGAAGAAAGAGGAAGGAAATGCACTATTCAAATCTGGGAAGTATGCTCGAGCGTCAAAGAGATATGAAAAGGTAACACTCTTTTTATTCATTCTAGTTCCATAACTCCTAAATATGGTATCACCAGCTTACTCATTTAACCTCCAAGCATCAAAGTTCATAGATTACGACAATAATTTTTCAGAGGAGGAACATAAACAATCTAAAGCACTCAAGGCAGCTTGTAACCTGAACAATGCAGCTTGCAAGTTGAAGCTCAAAGACTACAAAAGGGCAATCAATTAGATTTCATTTCAGGTCCAAAGAGGGTCTGAAATAAATTTATTTCAGGTCCTCTTTGGGCCTGAAATTTTTTATTTCAAGCCCAAAGAAGGTCTGAAAATTTTCATTTCATGCTCACTTTGGGACTGAAATATTTTTATTTTAGGGGTCTTCTTTAGGAGTGAAAATATAAAATATAAAATATAAATAATAAAATAAAAATTGAAAATATTAATGTGAAAAAAATCTTAAATAGTAAATTTTCACTCCTAAAGAGGGTCTCTAAAATAAAAATATTTTAGTCGCAAAGAGAGCCTGAAATGAAAAATTTTAAGCCCTCTTTGGGCCTGAAATAAAAATATTTCAGATCCTCTTTGGACCTGAAATGAAATCCAATTGATTTTTCCTGGAGATGAAGTATAGGAGCATACCAAACTCATTTCTTTTCAACTTTTTCCCCCTTCCTTAAAATATCCAGGGAGTGCTAAAATTATTCAACTTCCTAGGTAGAATCACACATAAAAAATGCATCGAGAGATATTTTATATTGTGCACAATGCTGAGGTGCCACATTCCAAGAAAGGGATTTGATAGCAATGTTAGATAACAATGTTGCTAGTTTCAGATAACATTACCATAGAAAGGGATGTGATGCGTCTACCTTCTATCTGCATAAAACAAATCAAGGATCCATTTGGAAAGCAATGCATAACTCTCTAAGAACTACAATAGAATAAGTGAATTAAGTTTATGCCAAGATTTATACAGCAATTTTATGAATTACAGATATGCATATAAATAAAAAATAATAAATGCGAAGTTGACAAATGCATATCAATGAACGGTTAAATTCAATACTTATTCACATTTAAGTCTACGTAAAAGAGTTTCAGGTGGCCCAAAGAGGGCCTGAAATTTTTTATTTTAAGAGCAAAGACGGCTTGAAATTTTTTATTTCAGGCCCACTTTGGGATTGAAATACTTTATATTATTTATTTTACTTTATTCTTTATTCATATTATATTTTATTTAAATTTGTATTTTTTATATTTTACTGTATTTATTTTACTTTATTTTTTTTAAAAAAAAATATATCTAAAGCTAATATCTAACCTAGCTTCAGATCTTGAAAAACTTAACAGGGCCCTGAAATGAAAAATTTCATGCCCTATTTGGGTCTGAAACGAGGAAAGATATATAAAATATAAATAAAAAAATAGAGTTCGTAGAATTGTATATATTATAAATATATAAAATAGAAATTAAAATAAAATTTATATGTGTAAATTAAGATATATTAGATATAATCAAAAAAATTATTAAAAATTAAGTAGATTTCATTTCAGGTCCAAAGAGAGCCTGAAATAAATTTATTTCAAGTCCTCTTTGGGCTTGAAATATTTTGATATATCAGGTCCTCTCTTAATTTTTTCAAGATCTGAATCTAGGTTAGATACTAGCATTAGATATAATTTTTTTTAAAAAAAGATAAAGTAAAATAAATAAAGTAAAATGTAAAAAAATAGAGATTTAAATAAAGATATAATATGAATAAAGAATAAAGTAAAATAAATAATATAAGTAAAAAAAATATATAATAAGAATATAGTATAAAATAATAAATATAAAAGAGAGAAGATTAAGCAAATATATCTTTATAAATATATATATATAATATAAAATAAAGAATAAAAAATAAAGAAAGTATAAAATATAAATAATAAATAGAATTTATAGATTAATAATATAAGAAATAAATATAATAGAAATTAAAATAAAATATCAATGTGAAAAAAATAACATAATTCAATTTACCTTTAAACAAGCTTAGACGTATCATACTCTTGAAGAATATCTATAAAGCCCCTAAATATACATTGGATAGCACAATACAAGTCTTTGCAACACCATCAACTCATAATATTTGAAATTATTGCAATCAGACTTTTCTAGGTCCATTAGTGAGTTTTCGCCATAACCCACTGATGGACCTATGATATTTGGATTTCTCAATACTTGATATCACTATGTAGTGTTGAGCTAGGAGAAGGTAATTATGATGTCAAAACTTAGTCCTAACCACTAAAAATGATCTTCTTGTGTTGTGCCACTTGGCCCGGAATAATACATTATGTAGAAGTTGTAGCATATTTTGACTGTCTTTTTTTTTATCTCTCATCTTTATATTTTTTATTTTTTTATCTTTATATCTTATTATCTATCTTAATTTTTTTTCATATTTATATTTTAAATTTAATTGCTATTATATTTATTTCTTATATTTTTAATCTATAAACTCTATTTATATTTTATACTTTCTTTATTTTTTATTTTTTATTCTGTATAATAAATCATTCCTAGGATCTGTATGGACGAAAATTTTATACACCTAAAGTAGGCTAAAATGAATAGAGATTTTTTTTTACTTTCCCTATATTTTCAATAAAACCTTCTTGTGAAGATATTTTCAAGTTTTCCATGTTATTATAGACGATAATCAAATTCTATAAATATAAAATGATGAATTCAAGATATATAAGAATATGAATGCATTAGTGAATGAAAATATTACTTTGATGATTTTGATGGAAATTTTTTACAGATAAGGAAATCTTTGTTATTTTTTTTTCCTCACAAAAGACCTCCTTGATCTTATTCGACTCTGTAGCAATCAGTATTAAGTTCATGCAAGAGTTAGGCATGCCAGAAACATGCTGTACTGAAAGACCACATCAACATGAAATACTTGAACCTATTGTTAAACCTTCGTAGATTCCAATACACTTTCAAATCAATTGGTCATCATCATCAAATAACAAATCACCCATGACAATTACTTATATATCTTAATTCGCAAAGTGATATTCATCAACTCTCAGTTCTCTTTGGGCCTGAAATAAAAAATTTAAGACCTCTTTGGGTCTGAAATAAAAATATTTCAGACCCTTTTTGGGGCTGAAATATTTTTTTTAGGGGCTCTCTTTAGGAGTGAAAATATAAAGTGTGGTTTATCATTGGCCAAAGAATACAAAGTATTATTTCCCTTCATTACAATGGATTTCAAAGCTTTTGATTCATCATAGAAATGAGATATTTGGTTGACAATTTACTAATCTATATATGCAGCACTTCTAACAAAAATGATTGCTTTGCTTTATTTTATATTTTATATTTTCAAAAAATTAGTGATTTCAGAAAATAATACCCTGTATTCTTTGGTCAATGATGAACCATACTTTATATTTTTACTCCTAAAGAGAGCCCCTAAAATAAAAATATTTTAGGACCAAAGAGGGTCTGAAATAAATTTCTTTCATGCCCTCTTTGGACCTAAAATGAAATTTAATTAATTTTTAATAATTTTTTCGATGGACAAGAATGAAGGGATCAATTACGAAAAAGTTAAATGAAAAGTTGAAAAATAAAATGATAATTTAGAAGCATCGCATTAAGAATTTCCAATTCTAATACATAGAAACTCTTCTATTTCCAATTCCTTGATATATCACATTTATATTTTCTCAGCCCAATTTCTAACAAAATCCAATGACAACTTGAAGTGATAGCTTTGTTGAACATCCAAGATAACATATATAGCCAAGATAATAAAATTTTTAGGCCCTCTTTGGGACTAAAATAAAATCTAATTAATTTTTAATAACTTTTTCAATAGACATAAATGAAGGGATCAATTACGAATAAGTTAAATGGAAAGTTGAAAAATGAAACAAAAATTTGGAAGCATCGCATTAAGAATTTCCAATTCTAATACATAGAAACTCTTCTATTTCCAATTCCTTGATGCATCACATTTATATTTTCTCAGCCTAATTTCTAAAAAAATCCATTGGCAACTTGAAGTGGTAGCTTTGTTAAACAACAAAGATAACATATATAGCCAAGATAATAAAATTTGTAGGCCCTCTTTGGACCTGAAAAAAAAAATTTCTGCCCGAAAGTGGGCCTGAAATAAAAATATTTCAGGGTCTGAAATAAAATCTAATTGATTTTTAATAATTTTTTCGATAATATCTAATCTATCTTATTTTACACATATAAATTTAATTTTAATTTTATATATTTATAATATATACAATTTTACAAACTCTATTTTTTTATATTTTATATATCTTTTCTTATTTTATTTTGTTGATATATTTTTTGATATTTGATATTTTCTATTTATATCCTTATTTCAGGCAAAAAGGGCTTGAAATAAATTTATTTCAAGCTAAATGGGTCTTAATAATTATTTATAAGATAATCTTTTAATTATTTCTTAATTTTTTCACAATCACAGTAAAATATAATAAAAGCTTCGGGGCATGGTTGAGTTATAAGGCAGGAAGAGATATATAGGGTAAGAAAAAAATGAGAATATCTGCATCCGAACCATAGTTTATTATTTTAAAATCAAATTATGAAAAGACGGTTCAGATATCTCAAAAAATGAACTATGAAAAGGAGTTATCGGTGAGCGGGGTATAAGAGGAACGAGCTGATTTTACATGCGCCCTTTGGTAAAGAATAAACTATACGATATACGTCTTTTGATAAAATGTTGAATTTTTTATTTACACCAAACTTCTTGTTTGGGAAAAAAAAGGAAAAAAAAAACTTCTAAATTATTCATGCCGTGCTTGCATCTATCAGACTTGGTGAAGGGGCTTCACCACTTGCTCTTTCGCCTGCACTTTTGAACGGGGCTCGTCGTTTCCGATTGGCTTAAAGCATGCAAGCTCTGCTAGGGTAGCCACCGCCTCGACGACTCCTTCGATCCTCGTCGATATCTCGATGAGCAACGTTGTCATCGTCACAACTGCCATGGCTTCCGTTTGAGGTATTAATACAACAACCACGTCACGGTCGTCGGTGTAGCTGATGTTCTCGTTCCCTAATTCACTTGACTTTGCTGGCCTTGTCTCTATCAACGCCAACTGCTCGGTCAATGATGACAAAGAAATCCGAAGCTCTTCCACTGAATTTTTCATCTCCGCTGCCAATAAATTGACTCTAGGAGACTTCTTCATTGTCTTCACGGAACTCGACAGTTCCTTTAAGACCTTGGACGAGTCTGAGCTCAGTTTCATACAGACATCTCTCAGATGTTTATCCCAGAATTCCGGTCTCTGTCAACAAATCAATGTGGTTTAATATCTTATTTTAAATAATGGAGTCGTCGGAGCTGAATTAACTGTAATGAGTTTCTTAATTAATCACCTTAATCGTCTCTGAGTTAACGCACCCATGCAACGTTTCTACACAGTAGGCACAATGCCTCATGGCAGCTCCCACCTTGCTATATTGCTGCCATGGGTGCCTAAATTTAAAACATCCATGTGCCGGCTCCCACCTCGCCAAATTCGCCCATGAATCCTCCGATGATTTCGAGTCCAGCACACACTTGTAGCTATGTGATCTCTTAGAAGCTATTTCTGCCCTGTCCATGCTCTCACCGTTTACAGGAAAGTAATCTTCTACGCCACCTGGCAATCAATATATAATGAACGTCCGATTCACATTGATTCGAAGACACTTCTCAGTTCAAACTTTCAAAATTATGATTATGAAAGAATGAAGGGAATGGAAGATGTATACAGTATACCTTCTATGGACTCAGCAAGCTTTGCCAAGTTGCTAGAAATGAGAAAATGGAGCTCTTGGCCTGACCAAACAGGGCAAACAAAAATGCAAACAGAGACAGTGGTAGCAATGCCAATGCCGACGGTCAATATGCGTTCCCCTGCAAAGTCCGTCAGATCATCGACGTGAGAGCCCGACAAGGCCACCAAGCTAAAGGTGAGGATGAATATGGTGATGCCGTAGTCGAACCGTGCCTTTACAGTCGGCATGAATCGGAAAAATGTCGCAGATAAAGCTGATACACACAACGAATTAGTAAAGATCATTATAAATTAAATAGGTCGTCGAATTAGTAAATAGACATCGGTCCACACGAGCCATGCATATATGCCGACGTACAATATATTCATTAATTTTTCTTACCTAAAAGGAATACTGAGGCACTGAGAATTACTTGCTCCGCCTTTGGCCCTGACTTGGCTGCCATCCAGTGGGCGGCCAGCGCAAGACTGCCGCCGCTGAGCGTGGCTATTCCTCTGTTGATTACCTTGTACAAGCAACCACCTGCGCCCATATATCATCTCGTACGTTTATATATATAAAGTTCTACTAGCTAGCTACGACAACAAATTAAATAGAGATCGTTTCTCTTAGTCTTTGTGCTTACCGACGGTGTACTCGAAGACCACGACGACGGTCATCACCGCCCACATGGTGTTGCTGCCGAATTTATCGTTGAAGGGGCGAGTGTAGTAATAAAGCGAGACGAGCGAGAGAGCAACCCCTACTTTAACACCGTGAATGAGCTTTCTCGGATCGTCTGCACCCATCCTCCAAAACTTCTCAGCAAACGCTAACACTTTCGTTCTCACTCCTACTCCAAACTCAACCAGTCGACCCCAAGCCCCAGCCATCCAGCCGGAGTCGGGTAGGTTACGTTGCCGATCGATCGAGTTGGAGTCCTAGCTAGCTAGCTATGAGAAGAGTACTGGCATATATAGATGCTGAAGTTACTATTTGAGGAATGTGAAGAGCAGCTTCGCTTTGAGCTAGCGAAATGTCCGAACGACAATGAGTCAACCACACACGCATTCGAGGGGCAAGTGCATGCATGAACATATTTTATTTTCCTGAACGTGACAAATTATATATCACGTACAATACGAGATATATTACGTGGGAATGCAACGTCAATTTTCGTGGGAAAGCAACTGATCGTCAACGTACGAACACTGTTATCTATGAGAAGAGTACTGGCATATAGGCCGAAGATTGTTGACGCACATTTGTAACGATTCTGAATGTATGAACATACGTTGGTTTTCTGAAGGATTGACGAAGTATCACCCTTCGAGATGGCATGTACGAAAGTTTTGATTTTATTTAGTCATTTTTTTGGAAAAATGTGTTCTATTAATTGTTTGGTAGGCAGCACGTTCTTAATGAAAGCCTCACGGAAATATTGTATTTCTCTCTCAGTTGATTCTGAATGTCTATTGCCATCCGTTAATTTCAACTCAAAGTTATTGATGGACCTATAATATTTAGAATCAGGACAGTTGGGTATTAATGTGTCACATCCCCAGAGATCTATATTTATTTGAAGATCAAATAATGTCTCTCTTGTATGACAGACAATATAAAACTTGTCTACACCCATCTCAACAATATATAATGACACAACCACACACGACTGACAACAATACTAAAATAATAAAATTCACATCCACACAGTTATTAATATTAAAAATAAATAAATACTAAGCGTAATAAACTCTGTAGAAAAATAAATAAATAAAATGTATAAAATCGAAAGTTCACAAAAAGAAATATAAGTTCATTAAAGACATGACTACACATTCACCGAATAAAACTATAAATACGAAACAACCAAAAAATATCCAAGATCTGAGACTGGCAGCTAGATCCTCTCCTGAAGACTCATGACGTAACTATCAATTTCCTTGAAACAAAATAGAGGCAAGGGGTGATGAGTCCATGCGAACTCTACGGATATAAGAGTAGATAAATGGATGACAAATAAAAGATCCAACAACCAAATAAAACAAAAGTATACAGTTTTCAGAATAGAATAACACATATGCGAACATATAAAACTAAATAAAAGTGCAACCATAAATAATACATGTATGTCAACCAAATGCAACAATCATAGCTCTTATAAATGTAGCAAACACAAGAAAATACAAAATGCAATAAATGCACATGATGCAATGACATCTGTCACCCCTGACGCTAGTCAAGCGCCATCACATCGCATCTGTGAGGCCGAGTAGGTAGGGTTGTGACAACTATACGTACTCCAACAACAACCACTACTATAAGTGGTTGAGTGGATAGGATGTTGGGAGCCAACTACTCCAAAATCCCAGGAAAAAGGGGGAGCCACCAACAACTCTGTCATCTATCGAAAATAATGGTGAGGACATCAACTACTTGCCTACAACTCCAACATCCATTACCCCTGAGTCATTGAATGTGACATAACAGGACAGCTGCTCGCACTCTAGTAAGTACCACTACCCATGAGTGGTTGAGCGGGCAAAGCAGCTAAATGACTGATGACAGGCTTAACCATAAGGAAGTCGATGATTGTCAGCATGCAACTATGCAGGTATGGTGCATGATACTAAATGCACAAACAACCAAGTCACAACTATGCAACGGTATGAAAAATAAATTCCAGAATCCATAAACATGCAACTAATCTACTGGGTAGGGTATATCTAATGTCAACCAAACCCTAGTTGTATTTAATGATTATTTCTAAGTACTCACATATAAGCGATACTTTATAGATCAGAAAATCAACAGTGAGACTGTATGGACATACATTTGAGTAACTCAATGATCAAGCAAAGAAAAGTATCAACGATGATGTCAAAGTCAAAGATAAGGAAAAGCAGTCCTACTCAGAAACAAAATAGGTCATGCATTTAAGTTCAATAAACTACACGATACAAAGAAGAAGTACCAACCTTAAATGTAGAACGTATCCAAATAAACCTCATATCCAAGTCCTCATATCAAATCCAAGGATATAGTTTAGCTATTTATATAGTTAATTAATTAGCTAAACTACATACAACAAAAATTAGAATAAATCCCAACTACCACATTCGTTTAATTAAATCTAAAATAACAAAAAGTTCCAATTCCATAATTGAATCGAAATCTAATCCTAATAAGGCCAATCCCAAATCATACCTCACAACAGTAACAATGCTAGAACAGAACACAAGATCAAAATCTCCCAAAACTAATCCAAAACAACCTAAACTAAACCATGTTCAAAGAACTCTCGACCAATTAGTGACACCATTCCAAAGGGGTCATCTCATAGGATAAGAAAATAGCTATACCAATTACCACACATCAAATCCCACCCCCACTATCTGCTCATAGGAATTCACGACAAAGACAACATTCACCAATTGGATAAACAAAACTCTAACTATAATCCATCACAATTATCCCAAATGGAACAAAACCCAAACAAGATAGAAATCTAAGGTAGTGATCCCATAGTATACTAGTCAGATCAAACCCAACAATCTATTGTTAATGACCACCATAATTAATCCACACATCATATCATTAACCTAAACTAATAGATCCCTTAACTGAAGATTCAAACTTCCACTCAAACCAATTTATTTTTAATCATACATTAATCCCAATTAATTGAATACAGTTAACTACTATAGTATTCACTTAAGCTTGTTCAAGAGTAACCTTATTCATCAATCCACTATTGGAATCGATTACAACCAATCTGTTAGATCGTGACAAGCAAGCTAGAGGGGGGGGGGTGAATAGCTTTTCTCGATTTCTACCTATGATGTTAGCGTGCACAAGCGGAAACAACAACAATAAAAACAACCAAACGCTAACACGTTACCGTTTACGTTGTTCGGAGATGACGCTCCTACTCCACGGCAGTCCGTAAGGTGGATGATTCCTCGATCCTTCGGCAGATCACTCCCTGGATGCCCTTCGGCTAGTTCATGTAGCTCCGGTTAGTAGGAGCCCTAGAGCCAATTATGTGATGATTGACTAAGGACATTTTGTATCATATTCTATTATTAATAAAGACATGGTTATTATACTTACTTTGTATTTGTGCCAAATAACTAAGTATAATAATGTCCTTGGGTAGTAGGTTCTTATCTACATTATATCGATTGGTTGAATCGATAATGAGATGATGTAGAGAACACTACTCTAAACCATTCCTAGTCAAGCATTAATATTCAGGAATAATATTAATGCATGGAGACTAGCATGTAGGTCAATTGATGACTTGAGCTCACAAAGCTCCCAGCCAAAACAAAGTCCTTTTAAATAGAGCTCACTCTTGTTTTGGCTGTTACCAATCGACTGCCTCCACTCAAATTTGACCATTGCAAGCCCCAACGTTCGAATTCTGGCTGCTACCAGTCGACTGCCCCATTGGCAGTCGACTGATCTTGCTGTGGGGTTTACCAGTCAACTGCCAGAACCCGAGTCGATTGCTACCTAGGTATTTCCCTTCCTGAGTACATTTCTCTTCGCACTCGACCCCTAGCATTTCCCCGAGTACATTCCCTCAACACTCGACCGCTCACGACTCAGCTAACTCTTCACCAGCAACCTCGACTATTGCCTTCACGCCCTTTTCATCTTTGGCTCCCATCCCTCAGATGCGCACGCAAGCCCTCGACTTGCCTCCATGCCATCCTTCACTCATGTTTCGAAGTCCGCGCCCCTCGGCTCATCGTCCTTGCTATCCATGGTCCATCGGGTGCACACAAGCCCACGACTGGCCTCCATGCCACCCTTCACCATACCTAAAGCCGTCCAGCTAAGTCAATATGTGTAATCTACAAACCTGCACACTCACATACATATATTAGAACACAAGGGTAAACCTAACTTAAACACTTTGCCCAATCATCAAAACACATGGTCAATTCGGACCATAGATTGACCCAATAATCTCCCCCTTTTGATGTTTGACAATACGTTTAAGTTAGGGAAAATAAATAGCAAAACACAATGCTAAAAACCATTTGGACTTACGTTGCCAAGGCTCCACCTTGGACTTACACCGCCAATGCAGATGCAATGCAAATATCGATCATATCCCAAGGCATCCCCACACCTAACCTCCCCAAGTTAGGATTTTTACCAAAATAAGCTTTTTAAAACCTTCCCAAGGCTCCCCCTACATTAGACTTACAAAGGCTTTTTAAGAACCTCTCCAAGGTTCCCCTTATGCCAAGAATAGAGCAACAATGCTCCCCCTTTACCTAAGCTTCCCCTAGACCTAGGATTTCTTACAAAGACGTGTTTGGTTTTCCACTTAAACCCAATACTTCTCCCTCTTTGCCATACATCAAAAAGATCCAACAATTTCCCCCTTTATTGGACTCTTTAAACCCTAAATGATTATAACCACAGTGTACTAACCCCATAAGGTTCCACACTTGTTTCACATCATTTGGACACCTTCCAATAGCTGAAGCCCATTTCTCAGCCTTTACTAGTCGACAGGGACAGTTACCAGTCGACTGGCACGCTGAAAACTAATTTTTCAGCCTTGTGAACTCAATTTTAGAAATACACCAGAAATTTCACAAGTCTCTAAAAATTTCTAAATTTTGTGGTACCCATATCTACTTGGGAAAAATAAACTCAAAAATATATCTATCATCTTTCCCAAGATTGACACAAATTCCAAAGCTACCTAATTAGTTCAATTAAACCATGACCTAAAGTCCTAGTTTTGGTTTCGTCTTGATGTCTTTGCCCATACCAATCTATAATGCGTCCCTAGCATTGATTTATATGACATTTTTACAGCAAAAACCAACTTTCATACTTTATGACCCCAATGTCATATTTCCATGCATGAAACTCAAAATCATCGTCCCAAAACCCAAGAATTGAGACTCAAGTCCGTCTCCAATTCTTTTAACACACTCCATGGTCCATCTAGACCTCTAGGAGAACACCTCCCAAGATCTATTCACCATATATCCTAAAGGCTCCTAGAGCTCCCCTTTGAGCTCTTAGCCCTAGCCACTGTTGGAACTTGGATGGCTATAGAGGGGGGGGGGTGAATGTAGCCAGCCACTCGAAATTACTCCCCTCTTGAGCTTTTCTTTCTGAGAACAGATTAGCAGCGGAAATAAAACAACAGAAAGAAATACAGAGAAGGAAGAACAAACCAAACAAACGCTAACACCGCGATGTACAAGGTTCGGGGATAACTTGCCCCTACTCCTTGGCGTGCCCGTGAGGTAGGCGATCCCTTGATCGTCGGCAGATCAAGCCCCGGTGACCCGGATAAAACAGCGCCTCCTTCTCGGTGGAGAAACCTCTCCACAAGCGTCTCAATAGGATACAAGATAAGCTCACGAGACTAAGAAGGATCGCTCACAAAGATGTAACAATAACGCTCAAGCACAAAGCAACACACTGAGAGCTCAACCCCACAGCAAAAACTTCACCCGTTTTTCGGTCTTTCCTTGTTGCCGCTCCTCTGCATCACCTTCAACTTAAGCTCTGCTCACCATCACAAGCTTCATCAGTATCCACTGAGCCAGCCTGAACCCACTGACCACCCTGAGCACTCAGTCCACTGAAGACTTCCTCTCCAGCTGAGCCTCCATCAGTCGCCAGCTGCGCTAGTTGCCCGTTGAAACCTGAGATGGAGAAACAACCAAACCTGGTCAAAGGAAAGTCTTCCATTGACCCTCCTTGAGTGTTTGAATCATCCTTGTAAAGCCAGCACACTTCAATAGAAGCTTAGCAAATCATATCAAACATAATCAACAATGTATCAGAGAATCGGCAGAGAAAACAGACGTGATCAGAGCGTCTGACAGTGAATTTGAATTAAAGTTCAGCTCTTGATCGGTCCCCAGACCGATCAGGATGTGGCTTGATAGGTCACCAGACCTATCCAGCAGTCTGCTGCACACTCCTGATAGGTCCCCAGACCTATCCAGCAGTCTGCTGCACACTCCTGATCGGTCCCTAGACCGATCAGGATATGGCCTGATCGGTCCCCAGACCGATCAGGGTGTGGCCTGATCGGTCTGGGGACCGATCAGGGCACTTCCTGACCAATCAAGATCCAATCTGATCGAACATGGAGAGGAGCTCGCGACATTTGATCGTTCACCAGAACGATCTAAATAGTATCCCTGATCGGTCACCAGATCGATTAAGAGTCGATCAGTAAAGTTCCCAATCTCACTATATACTCCCTGATCGGTCACCAGACCGATCAGACATAGCTGGATCGGTCACCAGACCGATCCACGAGGGAACTTCGTGCCAACTTCCCTGATCGGTCACCAGACGGATCCAGGCAAGGTCAAATCTCCTCTAAGTCACGAGAACAAGCTTCCAACCCTTCTCTGACTCGTTCTTAGTCCCCCGGATCAAGACTCCGTGCCCAGTTTCACTCACCGGGACTTCAACCTAGCCCTCCAAGCTAGGACCTGACCCTCCAAGCCAGGGTTTCAATCACCCAGCTTCACTCACCGAGATCCGGCTTCACTCACCAGCATTTCAACCTATCTTCACTCACTAGGATTTCAATCACCTGGCTTCACTCACCAGGACTTAACTTCACTCACCGGGATTTCAACCTAGCTTCACTCACTAGGATTTCAACCTGGCTTCACTCACTAGGACCCGACTTCACTTACCGGGATTTCAACCTAGCTTCACTCACTAGGATTCAATCACCTGGCTTCACTCACCAGGACCCGGCTTCACTCACCAGGACCCGACTTCACTCACCGAGATTTCAACCTAGCTTCACTCACTAGGATTTCATCCAACCTAGCTTCCCAAGCTAGGACCTGGCTTCACTCACCAAGATTTCATCAACACCTAACCCTCCAGGTTAGGAATTTTCACATGCCAGCGTGCGATCTCCCGATCCACCTGGACTTAATCCGAATTCAACCAAACTTGAATCAAACTTAAATCCATGTCAAAACCAAAACAACAATCAGGGTCAGATTGCATCAACAATCTCCCTCTTTTTGTTGTTTGACAACCCGATTTAAGTTTATAGATTAATGATCAATTGAAGGCAGTTTAATTATCGTATGGGAATCAAAATCCTCCCCCTACGATAACCCTAAACTTAATCAACTATTCTCTCCCTCTTTGTCAAACATCGAAAAGGGTATGGTTATTAAGTTTGAACATACCTCCCCCTCAAATACGGATCTCTCCCCAAACCCAAAATAATCAAAGATAAACTTTTCAATTGCATATGAAAGACATATACCATAAATGTATCATGGCAACAATGTATATGCATCATATGGCAATAAGTGTGAATTGCACATGAAAACATATACAGAAATATATCATGGTCAAACATGTATATGTTTCATATGACAAGTAAGGAATGCAGCTGTATCGGACACATAATCCTGATTGGTCTCCATGATCGATCAGGTTCGTTGATTATTTGATACAGAAATATTTCTTGTTAGTCAGGGGAGCGATCAGATTTCAGAAAAATTTCTGAAACTCTGATACGTTCCTGATCAGATTGCATTAACAATTTACATTCCACAACAGGGGTGTAGACTCCATTAACATCTGATAATTCAGAAAAATTTCTGAAACTATTTCTCATCCAGGAAAAAGAGTCATGATTCAACCAACCTTTATTGATTTAAAGGTTCCAACACAGGTTTGCATCAAATCAGTATTAGGTTTTGTTCCAAGTATGATTAGGATGTTCCAATTGTAAGTGGTTTGTATCAGATTTGTGTGTAGTATGATCATTAAACTGATACAATTTGGTGAAGGAGGATAGGACTCAAGAATTTTTGACCTAATCAGGGAATTCCCTGATCTGAATTGATCTGATCGGTCACCAGACCGATCAAGGTGAGTCCTGATCGGTCGGTGGCCCGATCAGGTGTGATACAGAAAGGTTGTTTACAAGCCGTTCAGTTTCCAAAAATTTCAAAATCGAGTTTTTCCAATTCCCAACTACTCCTAAACCCTTACACAACTAGTTTTGATCCCTTTGATCCTAAAAGGGTTTCCCTTAACTAACATGCATTTTCCCATATCAACAAAGCAAAGACATTTAAAGAGGAATGTTGTTTGAACATCTTAAGAACAGACATGCTCAAGTTGGTTCAAAATTTATATCAGTTCCATAACCCCTAATTTCGTCCATTCAAGAATCAAGATTTTATAAAAATAAATTTGTATCAAAGCATAATCAGTATGTTCTAAACATGATCATTAAGTTTCAGACATGTTTGATCCAACCAATTTTGATAACCCATAGCTCTAAGTTTGTCTTAACCCAAAACAGAGTGATACCATTCCATTAAAAGAAAAATTCATTTCCCTTAACCAAGCTTTATTTCATATCAAGAATTCAGAATTTCTATGGATTAAGAAAATACCCAAAAACAGGTTTGTGTCAATTTCAATGGATGATCAAATTTCCCAAAACATGCTTATATCAATTCAATTCATAATGTTGCATTTTGTCCAACATGCATTTGTTTCATTTAGAAAGTTCCAAGTACATGCATTTGTCTCATTCAGAAACATACATTGATCACACAAAAATATGAAGTTGCCATGGAATTGTCTAACTTCTCTATAAGGAGGTAGTTAACTAAACTATCTTCATGTATTTATCCAATTTAGACAATTTTAGAAAATTCAAAATATTGATCATCAAGACATGAAATTGTCAAAAATCTATAAATACAAGCAATTAAGGGAACCTAACTTAGACCTCAGATATTGCAATAATGAGGCTAAACATCCTAGGAAATTCATATTTCTAATTTAAGTTCGTATCATCAACACAAGGCATGTTTACATATTAAATTAGTATCCAAACATAATTTTCTCCCAATCATTTGTTTGGAGCACCCATTATCAACCACCCATGTTGATAGATGCTCCCCCTCAATCAATGCCTATACAATTCTAAAGATAGAGGCTTTAGGTACCCAAATTTTGGGACCTAATGCATCAATAATGAAAGACTTAGGCACCCATGCCTTAGTCCTTTTCTTTCTAACCTTTTGAACCCTAGACTTATTTGATGATCCAAAATGTGTTCTTGACATTAATGATACAAAGCTCGGTTCTTTAGGTTGGTAACCTATACCGGCCTTATTGTAAACCGCCCTTTGGGAGTTAAGAACCATATCTAGGATTTTTGAGCCAATTGAGAATTTCTCAAGAATAGTCTTGAGATTTTCAATTTCACTCCTCAAAGTCTTATTTTCATTTTCAAGGGACTCATCATGCATAACATCAATTACCTCATCCTTAGAGGTTTTCAATTTTTCTACTTCTAATTTCAAAGATTTAAATTTGGCCTTAGACTTCTTAAGCATGTTTGTCAATCAAGCTATTGTTCTATAGCATTTATCCAATTCCGAAGAGATTATCTCTTCATCATCCGAAGATGATAAAGGCGCGGTTGAGGAGTCACTTGATTCATCATCGCTTTCTTCTCTCGAGTTCTCTATGGCCATGAAGGCAAAATGATGGGTGTGCTTCTCCTCCTTTTCTTTCTTCTTTCCTGCCACAAGAGCAACTCTTTCTCTTTTGGACTTTGGTTAGAGATCTCATGTAGTTCCATTTCACAAAATAGATCTTCTAACTTAACAAAAGAAAAATCTTTGGAAACCTTGTAGGCATCCACCATTGATGACCACAAAGTATTCCTAGGGAAGGCTTTGAGAACGTACCTTATAAGATCTCGGTTTTCCACCTTTTCATTGATGTAGTGGAGGCCGTTGAGTATCTCTTTGAATCTTCCATGAAGTTCACTTACCTTTTCATTTTCTTCCATGGAAAAGTTTTGAAGTTGGCTTACAAGGAGGTCCTTCTTGGCTATCCGGGTTTCATGAGCGCCTTCATGGAGCTCAATGAGCTTGCTCCATAGGTCTTTAGCACTTGTGAAGGGACCAACTTTGATTAGTTGGTCTTTGGTCATCCCACATTGCAAGGTCATAACAGCTTTCGCATTGGGTTCACCTTTCCGGATTTGATCTGCCGACCAACTTGAGAAGTCCATCTCTTTTCCCTCAGCATCTTTAGGGGTGGAAAAACCTTCTTTGACAGCAAACCACATGCTGAGGTTGGTTTTGAGGTAAAACTCCATCTTCGACCTCCAATATGGAAAATCAGTGTCATCGAAGAGTGGAGGTCAGCTGGTGCTAAACCCTTCTCTCAAAGCCATCCTTGTTGACTCTCGGGTGTTAATCCGTTTGAGTAGAGCCCCAAGCTCTGATACCACTTGTTGGAACTTGGATGGCTATAGAGGAGGGGAGGGTGAATGTAGCTAGCCACTCGAAATTACTCCCCTCTTGAGCTTTTCTTTCTGCGAACAGATTAGCAGCGGAAACAAAACAGCAGAAAGAAATACAGAGA
>JAGFNQ010001007.1:172817-241128 GCA_024364735.1 Boesenbergia rotunda
ATGTCAAAACCGCGTTCCTGAATGGGAACCTACTCGAGGATGTGTACATGACACAACCTGAGGGTTTTGTAGATCCAAAGCATACTGGCAGAGTATGCAAGCTGCAAAGGTCCATTTGTGGACTAAAGCAAGCTTCTCGGAGCTGGAATCTTCGATTCGATGATGCAATCAAACAGTTTGGTTTCATCAAGAATGAAGATGAACCTGTGTCTACAAGAGGGTTGAAGGAAACATAGTAGTTTTTCCTCATATTGTATGTGGATGACATACTACTCATTGGGAATGATTCCTATGCTTCAGTCTGTGAAGACTTGGCTGGGGAATTGTTTCTCAATGAAGGACTTAGGTGAAGCAGCCTGTATTTAGGCATCAAAATCTATAGAGATAGATCTAAAAGATTGCTTGGCCTTAGTCAGAGTACATATATTGACAAGGTATTACTTCGGTTTGCCATGCAGAATTCCAAGAAGGATTTCTGCCTATGTCACATGGTGTGAGTCTTTCGAAGACTCAAAGTCCCTCTTCTAGAGAGGAGAGAGACCGCATGCATCAGATCCCTTATGCTTCGGCCATAGGATCTATCATGTACGCCATGCTATGTACTCGTCCTGATGTCTCGTATGCTTTGAGCATGACGAGCAGATACCAGTCAGATCCAGGTGAGCGTCACTGGATAGCGGTCAAGAATATTCTTAAGTACTAGAAGGACTAAAGAATATTTCTTGATATTTGGAGGCTCAGAGGAGCTATCTGTAAAGGGTTACAGTGATGCCAGCTTCCAAACCGACCAGGATGATTATCGGTCACAGTCAGGGTTCGTGTTTTGTCTGAATGGCGGCGCTGTGAGCTGGAAGAGTTCGAAGCAGGACACAGTTGCTGATTCTACAACAGAGGCTGAGTATATTGCTGCATCAGAGGCAGCAAAGGAGGCAGTTTGGATCCGCAAGTTCGTTGCAGAGCTTGGGGTGGTTCCTAGCATTGCAGATCCCATAGAGCTTTATTGTGACAATAATGGAGCTATTGCGCAGGCTAAGGAACCTCGCTCACACCAGCGGACCAAACATATACTACGGCGCTTCCATCTCATTCGAGAGATCATCGATAGAGGAGATGTGAAGATATGCAGAGTACCCACAGAGGCGAATGTCGCAGATCCCCTGACCAAGGCTTTGGCACAGACAAGCATGATGGTCACACTAGATCATTGGGTATTAGATACTACAGTGATTGGCACTAGTGCTAGTGGGAGATTGTTGGTGAGAGCCCTAGAGCCGATCATTGTAATGATTGTATGGACTAATTGTATCATATTCCTATGTATAAAGGCATGTTTTATGTTATTATACTTACGTGTATTTGTGCCAATTAGCTAAGTATAATAATGTCCTTGAGTAGAAGTTTCTTATCTATATCAATCGATTGGTTGAATTGATAGTGAGATGATATAGAGAACACTACTCTAAACTATTCCTAGTCGAGTATTAACATTCAGGGACAATGTTAATACGTAGAGGACTAGCATGGTAGGTCAACATGATGACTTGATCTCATAAGTCATGGATATAGAGATATCAAGTTGACACATGGGTATGCATTAGAGAATGTATATTGAATGACCCGCATGAGAAAGTATCATGGATCGTTATATGAGTGTCATATACTTTCTCATGTGGCTATTAGTATGACTATTAGTCCTTGGACCTGAAGTCCACCATGGATTCCTACATAGGAGTTACATACTTTAGCTTCGTCAAACGTCACTCGTAAATGGGTGGACTATAAAGGCGATTACTGGGTATGTAACAAATTATGGAGAGGGATGTGAGTGATGTAGATGGGATCTATCCCTCCTATATGACGGGGACGATATCGTATTCTTGATAGAGTTAGACCACAAAGTGCATGGCCATGCCCAAGTGAGTCAATATGAGATATTGAGCTCATTTGATTAGTGTGAGTCTACTTGGAGTTCAAGATATAGATTGACTCGTGGATGACACGGTCTATGCCTCAATTGAGTCAATCTAGATATCAAGGATAGAGGACATTATCATATATTGTGAGAGTCACAATTATTAGTCACAAGGTGATGTTGGATCTCAACATTCTTGTAACTTGGGTAGCAATGATGTGTTGCTAGATACCGCTCATTGCTTATGTCTCTAAAAGTGTTTGGAGACATTGCCAATGTTACAAGAACCTATAGGGTCACACACAAAGAGGACATTATATTTGGAGATGGGTTCTTTTAGTTAAGAACAAATGAGCATTGGGATGACCAAGACTTGGGTTAGACTCAAGTTGTATTTGGATTAAACTCAAATTGGATTTGAGTTACACTCAAATTAAGCCATATGGTTGGATACATCTTGGATTAATCTAACCACATGCAACCACACTTGAGTTGGACTCAAGTTGTATCTACTTGAGTTAGACTCAAGTTGAACTTGGATTATCTAACCACATGCAAGATGGACTCAAGTTACATGTACTTGAGTTAGACTCAAGTTGAACTTGAATTTAGCTAGACACATGCAAGCATGCATGATGAAAACGGCAAGAATTAATGGTGATTAATTAATTAATCAATCTTGCATTAATTGGGGACATGATTATGGCAAGCATTAATGATTAATTGGTGAATTAATCATGAATTAATTGGAGGCCATTTTGTTTTGGCTTGTGGTTGCGTGGAGAATAAAAGAAAGGGGCATGATTATGGCAAGCATTAATGATGATTAATTGGTGAATTAATCAAGCATTAATTGGAGGCCATTTTGGGTGTGTCTTCTTCTTGTTGCGTGGGGAATAAAAAAGAAAAGAGAGAGAGGATTCTCAAGGCTTGCGAGAGTTGCTTGTGGGTGCATCTTCCTCTTCCCTTTTGCTCTTTCTTCTCACAAAGAGTTGTGATACGGTTGCTAGCACAACCGATTCTCCAAAGTGTTTTGTCTGTGTGGATACTTCTAGAGGAGTATCTATTTTGATACTCTACGAGATCCGGCATTATTCGGACGAGCGGGAAAGCGAAGGGCTACGCTACAAAGGTAACTACCCTATCATGTAGATCTAACGTAGATCTGTAGATTAAACTCGTACTCGTAATTTGTTTTTATGTTCGCACGGATCCGTGGCCGAACTTCTGGGGTTTCCGCAACGCAAAAAGCGGTTTTTGCGGCCTAGAATTTCCAACAAAAGGGGGTTCACCCCCAAGGCTTCTACATCAATTGCTTTCAACTCTTACGCTCAAGCGCTCCGCTCCGACAAGTTCCATACTCGTGATTCAAGCGGTGATGACGACCCGCTGCTCCGGAAATATCCAACCTCTCCGGTCGTCGGTAAAAGCTAATTTTGTTAAGTGCTGTATTGTTTTCCAATTCTAAATTTGTACTCTTGACTTGTAATCTTTTACGAAAATATAGAATTGTCCATTGTAAACGGTCAAGGACCGTGGGCCTTGGAGTATGAGCCGACCGCGACTCCGAACCAAGTAAAAACAAATCGTGTTTGCGATTGGTTTTTTTTCGCTGTACAATTACTCTTCGCTTTCCAAAAATGTTTACGATCGATATTCACCCCCCCTCTATCGATTCAATACGATCCCACAAGTGGTATCAGAGCGGGTGGCTCAAACTTGGTGCAACCACCAGTTTGAGATTTTTTTCGGGTTTTCACATTTTTAAATTATTTATTCGTTCGAATCTTTCTCGTTAATCAAGGTTGGTGCAACACCACTCGATTTTTTCATTATTAATATTCTTCCAGCACTACTAATCCAAGACTCAGTCTTGGAACAAGTTTTTTTTAATTCTTTTTCAGTTAAAATTAAAATAGCCATGCAAGAGTGATACAACACTGCCGACCTCCTCTTTTCAGTGGAGAAGAATTCTCCTACTGGAAAAGCAGGATGGGAGTCCACCTGAAAACTCTGGTGGACATGTGGATAATTATCCAATCTGGGCTGAAAATTCCTAAAAATGCACAAGGCGGTGTGCAACACTATACCGAGTGGGGCGACCCACTAAAGAAGAAGATCGAGGCCGACGCGAAGGCAACTCAAACCCTGCAGTGCAGCCTAACAAAAGAGAAGCTGAACCGCGTAGGACCCTTCAGCAGTGCCATGGAGCTCTAGAACAAGTTGATCGAGCTGCACGAAGGCACATCCGACACGAGAATAAGCAAAAGAGATCTGTTGCTCAACAGACTCTACCTAATCAAGATGCACGATGGCGAGACTGCAGCTCAACTCCATGTAAGAATCCAGGAGCTAATGAACGGGTTGCACACGATAGGTCACAAGGTTGAAAACCATGACCTAATAAGGTATACTTTAAATTCATTTCCAAGAAACTCACTGTGGGCGTCTATGGTAGATGCCTACAAGGTTTCTAGGAATCTATCAGAAATAAAACTAGATGAGTAATTTTCAGAGTTAGAACTGCATGAATAGACTAATGCTACCTTGGTCGAAAAAGGTATAGCTTGTGTTGCAAGTAAAACTCAAGAGAAGACTCCCAAGAAGAAACCTCAACCAGCACCCGATTCCAACTCCCACTCAGAATCTGACGAAAGTGAAGGAGATCAACCCAAACTGGTCTAATTAGCTCGCGATTACTACAAGGAACTTAAGTACCAAACGAGTAAGAAAAAGTCAAGACGAAGAAAGGAAGCTCCAGCGGAACCTTCAACGAGCTTGAAAGGCAAAAGCAACGTCATCTGCTACGAATGCAACTAGAAGGGACACTTCAAATCAAAGTGTCCTAACCGAAAGGAAAACAAGAAGGTGCGGAGAAAGAAGGCTCTTCAAGCCACCTAGGGTGAGTCATCATCCGAAGAAGAAGAAGAAGAAGAAGTCCTGCACGCAAACTTGCTTGCCTTGACCACCTCGGATGTCATTGACTCTGGATCAGAATCGGAACCAGACGAGGACGCCAACACCAGAAGACTCACAATCTCGGAGAATGGACAAATCATTGTAAGAGGTTATTCTGAATATGAGTTATCTAAATTAATCTCTTATTTGTCTCGTTACTCAGTGAAATCCAAAATCCGGGTTGAGTCCCTCCGATAGGAAGTAAAACGCCTGAAAGAGGAAGCCGACTCGAGGTCCTTGACCGAGCAAATTCAAGAAGGAAACTCAACTCAAGTTCAAATGCTTGTGGAAGGGAATTCCTTCTTTAAAACTCAAGTCATGGAGCTCAGAGTAGCCTTAGAACAGTTCACTTCAGGTTCCAAATGATCCATGGAAAGCAGAAGTCCGTTCCTAACCGATCCGAATTAGGCTATCGAACTAAGTCGAGACAACGATCATATTACTCTGTATTGAACCAATCTAGAACCCAAGTCCAAGCATGGGTTCCCAGGCTATGTTTAAATAAACAAGTTGGACCAAACCGGTATTGGACCCCCAAGGACAAGATTCACATCTTGCCTAACCCTTATCGAGGCTATAGTCCAAGGGGAGTCAATATAAAAACCATATTTATAGTTAGATAATTTTACTGAATTGCTTGCTTGCTTGTCTATTTTCTTTTTGCAATTTTTAATTATCATGCTTAGATTTAGGATTGGTTAAGGACAAATGATTGAGTTAAAATTTGAACAACATAGTATTGGGTGGAGGTGAGATGATAGTACGTTAGGGAAGCCCTTCTAATACGGTCAAGTATATTCTACATGGTCTGATTAGTCTAGTGGAACTAGCCGAAGCTACCAATCCAAGACTCAAACTAGTTAGATCAAAATCTTTCAAGAAGTAACTTGAAGATGAATTTTCAGTAAATGACTTTGTCAAGGAAAGGGTTGTTGCTCCAATAAGGCTACGGCCAAAGAAGGCCTTGTGCCTCGCCAAGACCTGGACCCAATTACTGAAAATCAAATTCAATTTACTATTTGTTAAATTTGAATCTAACACAAATTTTAATTAATCTTAGATTCAACATATTTTCAAAATCAATAAACTTAAATAGTTTTCTAAATTAAACCAACTCTTTCAAAATTAACCGTTCTTCAAAATTAAAATTTTATTTTGAAAATCTGTCTCACAAAACCCATAAGGTTAGCATGTTTGATAACACTAGATTGGGTGAGATAGACTAGGCTATGAATATCAATTAAGCTATCTCTAACTCTAATGGATCCAAATCAACTAATACTTTATGTGTAGGACATAAAGATTTGGACCAGTGGATGTTGGATAGTGGATGCTCCAGACACATGACTGAAGACAAATTGAAATTCACCAAAATCAAGTTCAAGAACCCAGGCTCAGTAGCATTTGGCAACAATGCTACACTCAAAGTTATTGGGTCAGGTAACATTGAACTTAAATCTGATTTCATTATTAAGAAAGTTCTCTTGGTTGAAAATTTTAAGTTCAATTTGCTTAGCATTAGTCAACTCTGTGATACTGGTTACATAGTTACTTTCACCAACTCTGACTGCTGATTAGAAACCTCTAAGACACAGAAGTAATACTTAAGGGTACTAGGAAAAACAACGTTTATACTATTAACTTACCTTTAGTACCAAAATGCTTCTTGACACAATTAGAAGAATCTAACATTTGGCATAGGAGATTAGGTCACACTCACACCAAATTGATTTCTAAAATTACTCAACTTGGCTTAATTAAAGGTCTACCTAAAATCAAGAATTTTGAGAACATAATTTGTAACTCATGTAGTCAAGGTAAACAAACTAAGTCTACTCACAAACCAACTCAATCTGACTTAACCCAAACCACACTTGAGCTCCTGCACCTTGACCTATTTGATTCACATGGAGCCAAGTCACTAAGCGGGAATCAGTACTGCTTAGTAATCATCGACGATTACTCTAGGTTTACCTGGGTTAAGTTTCTAAAATCTAAGGATGAAACCCTTAATTTACTTATTGATTTATGCAAAATAATTGAAAATAAAAATGATACTAAAATTAAGAGACTTAGGAGTGATCACGGGGGAGAGTTTGAAAATCAAAGGTTTGAGAAATTCTGCAAAATCAATGGGTATATTCATGAGTTTTCCTGTCTTAGAACCCCCCAACAAAATGGCATAGTGGAGAGAAAAAATAGAACCCTTCAGGAAGCCGCTAGAACCATGCTTAATGAATATAACCTAGCTAACCATTTTGGGCAGAAGCGGTAAGTACGGCGTGTTATATTCAAAATAGGGTCCTAATTAATAAAAGGTAAAATAAAACCCCTTATGAACTATATTATCATAGATTGCCTAACCTACATTACCTAAGGGTCTTTGGGTGTGAAGTCCATATCTTGAACACTAAGGACTACCTAGGTATGTTTCAATCTAAGACAACCCCAGGGACCTTTTTAGGATATTCAACAACTTGCAGAGCCTATAAGGTTTATAATAAACAAACCCACAAAATTAAAGAAACTAGTAATTTAATCTTTGATGAAGAAGTTGAACCAAAACTTGATAATCAAAATTTGAACCAACCAAATCTTGATCAAGAAGACAGTGAACCAATAATTGAATCATCAATTGGACCACTAATTGAACCACTAAATAAACTAACACTTGAACCAATTATTGAGGTGTCAATTGAACCAAATCAACCCAACACTGAACTGAACCATCCAGCCAAACCTGACGTTGAACCTAGCTCTAGAAGAACAAAGAAACCCAGACTCAATCATCCCTCTGATCAAATTGTGGGTGATCCGACCTTAGGAGACAGAACTAGGTCTTCCTAAAGAAATCTTAGTCAGATAGCACTTATCTCAAAAATTGAACCTAAGACTATAGAGGAAGCTCTACCTGATCCTGATTAGATCATAGCAATACAAGAAGAACTAGCCCAATTTGAAAGAAACCAAGTCTGTGAGTTAGTACCTAAACCTGAGGGAAAATCCATTATAGACACTAAGTGGGTCTTTAGGAACAAATTGAATGATCAAGGGGAAATTATGAGAAATAAAGCCCGCTTAGTAGCTAAAGGGTTCAGTCAGGTTGAAGGATTAGATTATGATGAAATCTATGCCCCAGTAGCTAGACTTGAGTCAATTCTAATGTTGTTAGCCTTTGCAGCCAATAGAGGGTTTAAGCTATACCAAATGGATGTCAAGTCTGCGTTTCTATATGGGTTTATTAAAGAAGAGGTTTATGTAGAACAACCCCCTGGATTTGAGGACCTAGAAAAACCTGATTATGTTTTTAAACTTAGAAAAGCATAGTATGGATTGAAACAAGCACCTAGGGCATGGTATGAATGTCTATCAACCTACCTAATCTCTAAAGATTTTAACCAAGGACAAATTGACTCTACCCTATTCGTTAAAACTTTAGAAAAAGATATTTTTATTGCACAAATATATGTTGATGATATAATATTTGGATCGACTAACTCTAATTTTCTAAAAGAATTTGTAAAAATAATGGAAAGTGAATTCGAAATGAGCTTGGTAGGTGAGCTCAACTTTTTCTTAGGGTTACAAATTAAACAAAATAGAGATGGTAATTATGTGCACTAATCCAAATATGCCAAGGAGTTGATCAAGAAATTCAAAATGGATAATTCAAAAAGCTTAAGTACCGCTATGGCAACTAATGTCAAAATTGAAAATGACCCTGAAGGTAAGCCTGTAGATCTTAAGTTATATCGAAGTATGATTGGTAGTCTACTCTACTTAACCACCAGTAGACCTGATATCTTATTTTCTATAGGAATGTGTGCTAGGTACCAAACTTGTGCTAAGGAATCCCACTTAGCAGCCCTAAAAAGAGTGCTAAGGTACATTAAGGGTATCCTAAATGTAGGGATTTGGTATCCTAGAACTTCCACTTTTGAATTATCAGGATATTCAGATTCTGATTATGCTGGGTGTAAGTAAGATAGAAAGAGTACAAGTGGAAGTTGTCAATTATTAGGGCATAGTCTAGTCAGCTGGGGTAGTAGAAAGCCACACTGCGTAGCCTTATCCACAACCGAAGTAGAATATGTTGCCCTAGGAGAGTGTCTGGCACAACATTTATGGATGATGCACACTCTTAAGGATTTCCAGCTTGACTACAACCAAACCCATGTTTTTATTGATAATATTAGTTCAATTAATTTGACTAAAAACCCAATTCAACATTCCCGAACAAAACACATAGAAGTTAAACATCATTTTGTAAGAGATCATGTAGCCAGGAGTGAAATAGAACTTAAGCACGTGAACTCAAAATCAAATTTAGCAAACATTTTCACCAAACCCTTACCTGAATCTGAGTTTAGCTCACAAAGAAGGCAGTTAGGGTTGTGCTTAGTAGAATAGGACTGTTCTATATTTTTTAAAAATTGTTCCTATTTTTCAATTTTTTCGAAAGTTTAAATTCAATTTTTTTTTGAAATTTAAATAATTTTTCGACTTAGTTTTTTTTAAAAAAACTTACCCCCTTTCAAAACTTAGGTTTTTGCACAAATAGACTTAGCTTAGGCCCTAACCCTAAAACTGCATGCACCTATAAATCTAGAAGCCAACATCTCACAAGCACCTTAGGGTACTTTGATTGATAACCTATACTGGGTTGAGATGCTTAGGTCTATGCCTTGATTCAATATACATTAAGTCAGTGCATCTGCAGTAATTGGGGCAATAAATACAACTTGAACAGCAATCAGGTTAAGTGTCATGCTTAGAAAATCTAACTTGATCAGATCACTTAACTTGACTAACCCAAGCGAAAGCTACTATTTTATAACAGTTAGTAAGTAGCTAACTTGGTTAGACATGACCCGAACAAGAACGGTTCAATTTGGTTTGGTCCTTTTTCTTGCTTGAAAGTACTAGAGTTGGTTCAATACAGATTTCCAATTTGTCAAACTAGCTCTAATTCAAAATTGAATTGCAATAGTCAATTTCTCTTGCTTATCATTTTTTGATATATGGCAAAAGGGGAGAGAAAGGAAAGAAAGGAAAGGAGAAATTTTTTTTCAAAATTTTTTTCTCTCTTTTGCAAAAAGTAAAGTAAAAATCTAAGTGCTTAAAATTTTTTCTAAGTATGGCTAAGTGCTTAAAAATGTTTCTAAGTATTTCAAAATTTTCAAAAAGCATTTCTAAGTGCTTTCAAAAATTTCTAAAGCACATCAAAATTTTCTAAGTGCATTTGCTTTGATAATTCTCCTTAGTAAACTAAATTTGTCGAGTGAAACTCATCCGAATTATTTTTGCAAATGGTTCTAAGTGAAATTTTTTAAAGGGAAAAACTATATTTAAATTTTTTCTCTAAACGTTTTTTTTGCCAAAGTATTTTCAAGTAAATTTATTTTCTAAGTGTGAAAAATTTGCAAAAACTTTTTGGAAAATTTTCTAAGTATGAAAAACTTGAAAAACTTTTTTGAAAATTTTCTATGTATAGAAAGCATGCAAAATTTGTTATCTAAGGTTGTAAAACTTTTTTGAAAATTTTCTAAGTATAAAATGCTTGCCAAATTTGTAATCTAAGGTTGCAAATTTTTTTCAAAAACCTTTTATCTAAGTACAAATACTTCTGCACCTAGTCAAAATCTAAAGCACTTAGAAGGTTTACAAAAATCCACATATCATTGAAAAATTCAGGTGGAGAATATTCGTTTCAGGGGAAAAAACTGAATTTTTTTTTAACGATTGTTTTTGCTTGTTAGAAATGTTATATCGTTTTTAACTTAACTTTTTGAACCGTGTTGCCAAAAATCAAAAAGTGGGAGATTGTTGGTGCCAGAAGAACCAAAGTCAAACCTTTATTTTGATAATGGCAAAGGGTTCAAAAGTTAAGATTTGTTGTGATCTAACAATGCTGATCAAGTATGCAGGAAAAGTCCTAGGAATACTAGACACTAAGTCCTGGTTCTATGAATTGGGCACTAAGTCCTGGTTGCGGGCTGGGCAACTAAGTCCTGACGTAAGGTTGGGCACGAAGACCTGGTGAGTGTAGCTGGGCACAAAGACCTGGTGAGAGAAGCTGGGCACTAAGACCTGGTCAAGGACTGGGCACCGAAGACCTGGTGAGTGAAGCTAGACACGAAGTCCTGATCGTGGATTGGGCACAAAGACCTGGTGAGTGAAGCTGGGCAAAAGTCCAACTAGAGGAGACGGTTGGTAAAAAGGTAAATTCTCCGAGAGAAGTAGATGAGGACGCGTTCCCCATAGGAGGGAACATTAGGCGTCGGTTCAACCTTGGGCTCCATTTGGGAAGCCCAAAGTTAGAACCAAGATAGCTTAGGCTGTAAATCATGGTTAATATATCATGCATATATACATTGTGTGTTTTGGAACTAACCCTGGTTGCAGGAACGAAGGGATGAAGTTTCTGCATTTAGGCACCTCAATGGAGTGAGGCACTTCACTGGGCTAGGCGCCTGTATCGACACAGGCGCCCCATTGCAAGGCCAATCCAGTCATTCGAAGTTAACTGCCTCTGAACCAACTCAAGTGAGGCGCCTGTGTTAACATAGGCGCCCCAGTCTGCTCAGGTGCCTCAATCAAAGGGGATAGGCGCTGACCAAGTCTGCGGATTGGAGTTCTCGCAGGGCAGGCCACGTGTCAGGCGCCCCCTTCGATATAGGCGCCCGACTGACTACTATAAAAGGGGGTTCACCCCCAAGGCTTTTACATCAATTGCTTTCAACTCTTACGCTCAAGTGCTCCACTCCGACAAGTTCCATACTCGTGATTCAAGCGCTGACGACGACCCGCTGCTCCGGAAACTTCCAACCTCTCCGGTCGTCGGTAAAAGCTAATTTTGTTAAGCGCTGTAATTGTTTTTCAATTCTATATTTGTACTCTTGACTTGTAATCTTTTACGAAAATATAGAATTGCCCATCGTAAACAGTCAAGGACCATAGGCCTTGGAGTAGGAGCCGACCGCGACTCCGAACCAAGTAAAAACAAATCGTGTTAGCAATTGGTTTTTATTTTTCGCTGTACAATTACTCTTCGCTTTCCGAAAAAGTTTACAATCGATATTCACCCCCCCCCCTCTATCGATTCAATATGATCCCACAAAATCTTCTCTCGAGAAGAGACGAGGATGAGCAATGATGTATCCTTTTTGTTGGGCCATTTAAGATAGAGAGATTCTGCAAGGAAAAGAAAAATAGGAAAACTTGTCCCAAGACTTGCTCTTGGATTAGCAGTGTGGGAAAAATATACGTAAAGAAAATCTCGAGTGGTGTTGCATCAACTTCGAGAAACAAAAAACATACGAATAAACAGAAGAAATAAGTTTTCAGAAAAAGGCAAGAATTCCTTTTCTGATTAATTAAAACAATAAAAAATAGCTCAACTGGTGGTTACACCAAATTTGAGCAACCCTCTCTGATACCACCTATGGGATCGATGAGATTGATAGGGGTGGGTGAATATCTATTCGAGAAATTGCTAGATTTATGTAGAGTGAACGTAGCGGAAATAAAATGTACAAGTCAAAACAAACGTTAACAAATTTGTTTTTACTTGGTTCAGAGTTTGTAACGACTCCTACTCCAAGGCCCACGGTCCTTGACCATTTATGTTGGGCAATTCTATAAGTTCGCAAAATATGTTACAAATATGCAATTTGATGTACAAAAGAAATAATGAAATTATATCGACAACTTCTAATTAAAAGACTAAAGCAGCGCATTGTTGTCGGAGTTCCTGGATCTCTTCAGGACAGCACACTTGAGCACCGATGATGTGAAAACTTCATGTGGAATGATGTGGCTTGAATCCTCTATTATGCAAGCCTTCGAATGCCGGAGTGCCCATTGGGGCGTCCCAACTCAATGCTTTAGTCGCGTTGTCCGCTGACGAAGACAAATCTTATCCTTCTCGTGTGCTTGAGTGCTCTGGGGTGCCTATGTTGGTGACGTGGCGTGTCCATTCAGCAGCCACCAACTCAGCCTTGCCCAGGCTGAGTTTTATGCGTTGGGGCGCCTGAGACCTCTCGAGCGCCTGTCTTCTCGAGCGTTCAAACCCTCTTGGGCACCCTGGATGCTACTGATCTCCAATCACTTCGGCTACAACACAGGGTTAGTCCGAACATACAATATATATGCAATGAATGAATATTTGACAGTTGGAGCTATCTGATTCTGACTTTGGATTTCAAAATGAATCCTATGTCAGACCAACGCCTATTGTTCCCTCTTCCAGGGAGCGTGTCCTCACCTACTCGACTATGGAAAAGTTACCTTTTGCCAACTAGCACCTCCGATTGGACTTTTGCTCGGCCTCCGAAGCTTCCGCATCTTGAGACGTTCGTACCTCAACCCGTCTCTACTTCTATCAATTGTCCTTGATCTACTAAGACTCCTGCCCGATCTTCCGGGTCAAGTCTTCGGTGCTCGACCCCCGACAAGGACTTCTTGGCCAATTTCTCGAACTAGGTCATCGTGCCTAACCCTCAGTTAGGTCTTCGGTGCTAAGCCCTCGGCCAGGACTTTGTGCCCAGTCCTCGACCAAGTCTTTGTGCTCATCCCTGCATGTTAAGACTTCGTGCCTAGGTAAACTAGGACTTTCCTGCACACTTAGTAAAACATGTTAGATCACACAACATATTTAACTTTGAACCCTTTAGCATTATCAAAATCAGGTTCGATCCGGTACTTCCACCACCAACAAGATGAGAATTCAGGATAGTCTTCATGAGTAGGTGTAAGGTCAATAATTTAGGTATCCATGATGATCTAGTTATCTGGGTTTATAACTGTTGTTTGTTAAGGATTTGGTAAGGGGAGAGGAAGCCCATGAATTCTATGAAAGTTGTGTTGGGACCGGTAGACGAGCTAGAGGGGGGGGGTGATTAGCTTCGATTCGCTTGTAGATGATTTGTCGCGGCGGAAGACTTCAAGCAATCGCTAACACGTTGGATTTTACTTGGTATCCACTCCAGCGGGTGACTAATCCAAGGATCCACTCTCCTCACACTCTCATACACTATGAAAGCCTCCTTCTTGAGGTGGAGAAACCTCTTACAAGCTTTCACAATGATACAACAAGAAACAAGGCAAATACAAATGAAATCATACAAGATTTACAATGAATAAGCTCACACTTTACTTTCCTTGCTATCTTCAAGCTTGTGATCGCCTCTAGAACTTTGGAAGTGCAGCAACACTAAGCCCCAAAGCTTCTCTTGAAATGGCGTGGAAGGAGGAAGAAGAGTTACGCTTCAAACCTGCGTGAAAACCTTTATACCCGACGCCTAGGGTTTCTGAATCGATTACCCAATCGATTACCACGTAGGATTTAGCCGTTCAACGGCTAGTTTTCGAACCGTAATCGATTACCCAATCGATTACGAGTGTCCTAAATCGATTACCCAATCGATTCAGAACCCTTCTGTCTCTCGCGCAAACTACCGTAATCGATTACCCAATCGATTACCGATACCCTGAATCGATTGCCTAATCGATTCAGGGCTCTTCTGTCCACTCGCGCAAAACCGCCCTAATCGATCACCTGATCGATTCACCCAATCGATTACCCAATCGATTGAGTCCAACCTAACTTGTTTCCTCAAGCCTAGGTTTCCCTACCAAGTGTCCGGTCAACCCCGTTGACCAACATGGATTTCTTCTGCCTAGTTCCCAACTAGGACTTAACCTGATTCCCCACCAGGTTTGCCAAACCCTCGAGTTAGGTCTAGACTCTCGGTAGACTTCCACCTTGCCAGCATGCGATATCCCCGATCCATCTGGACTTCACCTAGTCCCACTAGGCCTAATCCCATGCCAGCGTACGATCTCCCAAATCCACATGAACTTCACCTAGTCCCACTAGGTGTGCCTAGTCCCACTAGGTCTTTTCCAATGCCAGCGTCCAATCTCCCCCGATCCACCTGGACTTCACCTAGTCCACTAGGTGTGCGTAGTCCCACTAGGTGTGCCTAGTCCCACTAGGTCTTTTTCTCTTACCAGCGTACGATCTCCACGATCCACTTGGACTTCACCTAGTCCCACTAGGTGTGCCTAGTCCCACTAGGTCTTTTCCCTTGCCAGCGTACGATCTCCCCGATCCACCTGAACTTCACCTAGTACCACTAGGTCTTTTCCTTTGCCAGCGTACGATCTCCCCGATCCACCTGACATCATACGACATTCAAACACCATATGATATTCAAACATCATTATCAAACATCGAAACATCTAACCTTAAGCTTTCCAAGCTTACCAGACCTAAGCTCACCCGAGCATAGTCAAACTAGGTCAACCCTGACCTAAACAAGATTGCACCAACAATCTCCCACAGACCTAAGCTCACCCGAGCTTAGTCAAACTAGGTCAACCCTGTCCCAAACAAGATTGCACCAACAATCTCCCCCTTTTTGATGTTTGACAATATGTTTGAGAAAGACTAATCCCTATTAGCCTTTCAATCTCACCCAAATTTCTCCCCCTTTGACACACATCAAACCTCTCCCCGAGAGTCTATATGGTCAAAAGCAAATCCAATGAAAGTCCCACACCTTTCATTTAAACCCATGCTCACCCATGAGAATTCACCATAATGAAGATTTCCAATCTTCATTCTTTCACAAAAAAATGGAAATTCAGGCACATGCTTTTAAGGAAGACCTCCCCTCTCAAAACATGCTCTAAACCTCTATCATTGCACCAACAATGATTTAGGGAATTCCTAAAACTTTAGGAAATCTCAACTTGAGGTTTTGAGATTTTGGGATTCAAAACCTGAACCAAAACCTCTCCTTAACCCTATAGTTTTCACCAAAACTATCCCTCTTGTGATTTCACAATGAAATATACCCAAATATACTTATAAAAGTAATTCAAGGGTCTAGGGATTGTTAGGTTACTCAAAATTAGGTTATTAGACTGAAAATAGACAGTTTCAGTCTCACCAATCGATTGGAGTTGGGAACCAATCGATTACGCTGTGCCTTAATCGATCAACTGATCGTTTACGGCTGACTGTAATCGATCACCGGATCGATCATGCGAGCTTCTGTGCTCGCAAAAAGACCTACCAATCGATTGACTAATCGATTGGCTATGGTCCCAATCGATCACCTGATCGATTGGGAGTTTCTGAAAATCTGAAAACAATTTCAGGCCGAATTTCAGAAACCCCTAAATAATTCTACAAAATTCGAAAAATTTTGAAATTTTGTGTAGACATTATTTATGACATATACTATCAAGGAAAAATAATTTTCTATGAAAATAACCTTTATTTTCAAAGATTGACACAAAATTGGAAACCATTGAAATATTTCAATGTTTCACTCTATTTTGTATCCAAATCATCAATGATGAGTGCTATCAAAAGATAGTCTTCACCAAGGTTTTCCAAAATAGTTTTGAAATAGATTTCAAAAATAATTTCCAACTATGTTCCTTGGGCTAAATGCACATGACTTGTACATTAGCTTTCCCAATGATTGGAGTTCATTTATATTCTTGTTTTGATGAACCTAAAACTCCATTAGATGCACTTTATCAACACCTTGAGTTTTGTTCATCTTCCTAACATCTCACTTGTTTCTAATGTGTCTCAAAAACACACACAAGTCAACTTATGGTCTTAGTGAGATGTGAAAGTCATGTTCTCCCTAAACTAAGGGTTCATGCATTTCTACCTAGGCATTGTAAATTTTGATCATCCACCTAGGATGTCAATTAATGCCAATGTCCTTAATTTCAATAAAAATTGACTTAATGCATGATAATGACTATGACATGCATCATATGAGGATTTTCAAAAGAAATTATAGCTCGATGATGCATGTATGACATGACATGTAATATTTTCATAATAAAATATGAATGATGAATCATGATGTCATGGCATGTGATAGGGCATTCAAAGCATGGCATAATAGCATAAAAGAAAATACCTAGATTTTTATCTACGTATCAATAACTCATCGCTAAGCCATTGATAATCCTAATTTGCCCCTAATTTCCAAGATAGTGCCAAAACTCCCCAACTTGGCCTATCTTTGGATTCTTACCTAGTTGTGCCAACTTTTATCGAGTTCAATATTCCAAAAACATAGTTTGGCACAAAATTTACTCTTCCTAGAGTAAACAATTGACTTCTTCATTTTCAAGGATAATAACTCCTTGAAAATGTCCCAAAGTGCCAACTTCATCAAGGTTAGGTTAACTACCCTTCCAATTTGAGTTGACACTCCCTAGACCTATCTAGGGTGTGGCGAACACACTCTTAGGAACCCAAAACCTATTGGTGCTCCTTGGGTGTTTTAGGTATTCACTAGGGATAACTTCCCTTGATACCTTCCTAATGACCTTTCTAGGCTTCTCCGAAGCCTTAGTCATGTTGATCTTGTCTTGGTCAACCCTAGGGATAGCTTCCCTTGTGGCCTTGACTTGACTTCTAGACCTAGATTGAGTTCCATATTTATATGGAACTCTATGATAGGATGGACCATCATCCTTGGTTTTGGGTTTGTATCCCAAACCTTTCTTACTCCTAGAGGGTCCTTGACTTCCTAAACCTAGGTTTTGAATTTTTGATCCCTTAAATAGATTTTCTATTTTCTTAAGGGATTTTTCTAATTGATCAAGTTTTGACCTCAAAACTTGATTTTCCATCATTACCTCATCAAGGCTTGGTTTTCTAAGATTGCCTTGGTGATTGTTTTTCTTGGCCTTGGATTGGGTAGGTCTACCCTTAGATGATCTAAAATCTTCCCTATCCTTAGGGGTGGTAGACCTAGCATGGAGGGCTCTATATTTTTCCCTAGGCTTTTCACACCTCCTATGTTCATGATAAATTGTATTAAAATGATAATGTTTATTTCTAGCATGCATATTATCATGATGAAAATTAGTACCATTACCTAATGGTGCCTTAGTCTTAACTTTGGAGGCTCCCCCTTGATTTGAGCTCCTCCTTTTTGCCTTGGTCGGATTCTTCCCCTTTGGACATTGATTTTGATAATGTCCCTTTTCCTTGCATGAGAAGCACACAATGTGCTTCTTATCCTTCTTTGCCATGGGGCCGACCTCCTTTGGCTTCTCTTTGGTCTTGGGTGCCACTTGCACCTTCTTCTTGACCAAAGTAGGACACTTACTTTTGTAGTGCCCTTTTTCCCTACACTCAAAGCAAATGATATGATCTTTATTTTTACAACTTGAAATTTCTATACCTTTGCTTGTAGGGGTGTAGCATGACTCTTCACTTGATCCGGAGGTAGAAGCTTCTTGCTCTTCATTGACATTGGATGATGATGTTGAAACTCTTCTTTGATCCGATGTCAATGGTACATTATGCTCCCCCTCAATCCTTGAAGTGGAGGCTTCTTGAGTTTCATCTTCGGATGTTGAGTACCTCTCAACTTCCGAATTTTCTTCCTCCGATGAATTTCCCTCTGCGGATTTGTCTTGACTTGGTACAGTGGAGGGATCTTCATGAAACCTTGCCAATTTGCTCCAAAGCTCTTTGGCATCTTGAAATTCTCCAATTTTGTCCAAGATTGTGCTTGGCAATAGATTGACCAATAACTTGGTCACTTTGTAGTTGGCCTCGCATCTCTTGATTTGCTCCTCATTCCATTTGCTTTTCTTGAGGAGCTTCCCTTTTGAGCTTGTTGGAGCTTCAAAGCCCTTCATTAGAGCAAACCATTGCTCTATCTCCATCATGAAGAAATTTTCAATCTTTGATTTCCAAAGATCAAAATTCGCCTTGTCGAATGGTGGAGGTGCCCTTGTGTCATAGCCAAACTCCATTTTTGAAGATAAACCCTTTTTATGATGACTTCTTGAAATTAGGGTTTCTTCCAACTTCTTCTTCTTCCTCTAGCTCTTGCCCTCTTGGCGATGAGTCCAATGAAGAGCAACCTTGCTCTGATACCACTTGTTGGGACCGGTAGACGAGCTAGAGGGGGGGGTGATTAGCTTCGATTCGCTTGTAGATGATTTGTCGCGGCGGAAGACTTCAAGCAATCGCTAACACGTTGGATTTTACTTGGTATCCACCCCGGCCGGGTGACTAATCCAAGGATCCACTCTCCTCACACTCTCATACACTATGAAAGTCTCCTTCTTGAGGTGGAGAAACCTCTTACAAGCTTTCACAATGATACAACAAGAAACAAAGCAAATACAAATGAAATCTTACAAGATTTACAATGAATAAGCTCACACTTTGCTTTCCTTGCTATCTTCAAGCTTGTGATCGCCTCTAGAACTTTGGAAGTGCAGCAACACTAAGCCCCAAAGCTTCTCTTGAAATGGCGTGGAAGGAGGAAGAAGAGTTACGCTTCAAACCTGCGTGAAAACCTTTATACCCGACGCCTAGGGTTTCTGAATCGATTACCCAATCGATTACCACGTAGGAATTAGCCGTTCAACGGCTAGTTTTCGAACCGTAATCGATTACCCAATCGATTATGAGTGTCCTGAATCGATTACCCAATCGATTCAGAACCCTTCTGTCTCTCGCGCAAACTACCGTAATCGATTACCCAATCGATTACCGATACCCTGAATCGATTGCCTAATCGATTCAGGGCTCTTCTGTCCTCTCACGCAAAACCGCCCTAATCGATCACCTGATCGATTCACCCAATCGATTACCCAATCGATTGAGTCCAACCTAACTTGTTTACACAAGCCTAGGTTTCCCTACCAAGTGTCCGGTCAACCCCGTTGACCAACTTGGATTTCTTCTGCCTAGTTCCCAACTAGGACTTAACCTGATTCCCCACCAGGTTTGCCTAACCCTCGAGTTAGGTCTAGTCTCTCGGTAGACTTCCACCTTGCCAGCATGCGATCTCCCCGATCCATCTGGACTTCACCTAGTCCCACTAGGCCTAATCCCATGCCAGCGTACGATCTCCCCGATCCACCTGGACTTCACCTAGTCCCACTAGGTGTGCCTAGTCCCACTAGGTCTTTTCCTATGCCAGCGTGCAATCTCCCCGATCCACCTGGACTTCACCTAGTCCCACTAGGTGTGCCTAGTCCCACTAGGCCTTTTTCCCTTGCCAGCGTACGATCTCCCCGATCCACCTGGACTTCACCTAGTCCCACTAGGTGTGCCTAGTCCCACTAGGTCTTTTCCCTTGCCAGCGTACGATCTCCCCGATCCACCTGGACTTCACCTAGTACCACTAGGTCTTTTCCTTTGCCAGCGTACGATCTCCCCGATCCACCTGACATCATATGACATTCAAACATCATATGATATTCAAACATCATTATCAAACATCGAAACATCTAACCTTAAGCTTTCCAAGCTTACCAGACCTAAGCTCACCCGAGCTTAGTCAAACTAGGTCAACCCTGACCTAAACAAGATTGCACCAACAATCTCCCACAGACCTAAGCTCACCCGAGCTTAGTCAAACTAGGTCAACCCTGACCTAAACAAGATTGCACCAACAAGTTGTAGCCTCTATCTTCCCTATTGATCATTTTCATTGTTATACATGTAACAATGTCAATTTGGCTTCCAAATCATACAATTCACAACCCAAATTTACAGCAATGCGAGTTATCAATCCCAAAAAGTATACTCCCTGAAGAAGCCTTTCTAAACCTTGCTAGAGTTTGTATGAAGTAGAACCCCGAATCAAAATATACATTATTTAACATCAACTATAAATAGTAAATCTCGATCTTCCATACAACATCATCATTTTCTGCTCTTCCAAAAATGATTTTACACATAATATGGTATAAGTAATGAAAGATTGGATTTTGGAGTGATGATGCCTTTCAATCGTGATGAGTCATAGGGGTTTTTAGATATAGCTATATCTTCCCAAAAATGCTCACTATCGAAGATGTCATCAAAATCATGCATACATCCAGTAGGCAGATCGAAACAAATATTAAAATCATGAAGAGTCCACTCATAATCAGTACTATTCGTCAATATGAAAGTTATTTTTCATAACTCCTTTCCACTTGAATAGAAGTGGGTCTTTATAGAACTCCAAGGTAATTCTAGGATACGTAGGGTAACTAATGTTCATGAATTCCGTCCAACCTATATTGTCAAACATCTTCGAAACCATCCTTAATTCCTAAAATGCCCATTGTGTAACTATCTAAGTAACGAGTGCAGATAAATTTACAACAAGCAAATGTCCCAAATCTAGATTTTTGATCATTTGTACTAAAAATAATGTCATAATAGTTCTTGTCATCTTTGTCGCGTGTTACTTTCTTTCCCTTGCCGGTTGCCTTAGCCTTTTCAACTGCCTTCTCTTTGCCTTTATTGACTCCTTTTCCCTTTCCTTTGCTTGGATCTTCACCTCCTCTGCTTGATCCTCCACTCTTACGAAGTCTTTTCTAGATATTAGACATTATCACAAGTTTAGGGAAAGAGAGAGTACTTTAGAATTGAAGAAGGGAGATCCAAGGAAGAAGAAAGTTTCTTGGAAAATGGTGAAGAGATCTTGAGAAAAGAGAAGTGCTTGAGAGAAGAAGAAGAGGAGATTTAAGGGAGAGATATTGGGAAAGGGTGTAGATCGGAGCTTGGAAGATCTTTGGAGAAGAGGAGATGAAGGAAAGGGGTAGAGAGGAGGTCACACAGTTGTCTAAGGTATGAGAGCACGGTTGTGTGATCGGGCTTAAATGACCTAGCCCTCATTCCACACCGCTGTGTCGAGTTGACATGGCTTAGGCATGGGTTGGGCGAAATGGCCGGCACGACCTTGCTTTGTGCCTCTCGAGTAGAAGAGGTACAACCGTGTCAGTATGACACGACCCTAATCTGTTTCTTTCGATTGTGTCAGTATGGCACAACCTTGTCAAAATTACTTTGGCCATGGTAAGAAAACACGACTACACCATGTACCTTTGGTTCAAACTCTAGGTATTGAGACATGCCCGTGCTTGATTCACATGACCTTTGCGTGTATTTTCCTCTCAAATTCCATCAGGGAGACACGATTGTGTCTACCAGACATGACTGTGCCGTGTACACAGCATGGTAGCAGAGTAGGGAACACGACCATGCAGGGCAATTTTGCCCTGTTTGGATTTTTCTCCCTCCCCTTAACCTCTATGCTCGCGGAGAAGTCGTGCGACCAGCTCATGGAGGTCAAAAATCCTAAAAACAAAATAAACTCAAATTAAGCAAACTAACAAGGATTAAAGTAAGAGAAGAAAGCAACCAAAAGAACTAAAGAAACCTATGGGTTGCTTAAAAGAAGCACTCTTTTAAGGTCACGAGCTCGACCCCTGACTCTTTATTCAGTGGACATGGCTCAACAAAATATTGCCTATCATCACATTCAATCGACATTCCTAAAAAATATCTTTTTAACCTTTGCCCATTCACTTTATAGGTTCCTGACTCCTTGTTCCATATGTCTACAACTCCATATGGGTAAACTTTCATAACTCTGAAGGGTCCCATCCATCTTGACTTCAACTTTTTAGGGAAGAGTTTTAGCCTTGAGTTGAATCATAAAACCAATTCTCCCTCTTGAAATTCTTGCCCCACAATATGTTTAGCATCCCCCTTCTTTGTTCTCTCCTTGTAAGATTTAGCATGCTCGTAAGTATCCATTATTAGCTTATCAAGTTTATTGATTGGAGTTTTCTCTTTTCTCCCACCACATCTAAGTTGAGTTTTTTTTTGCATCTAAGTTGAGGTTGAGTTTTCAAATCACCCAATACGCCTTATGCTCCAACTCTACTAGGAGGTGGGATGGCATCCCATACACTAATCGACAGGCATCATCCCAATTCGAGTTTTATATGTAGTACGACAAGCCCACAAGGTATCATCCAACTTAAGAGACCAATCATTCCTTGTCACAGACACTGTCTTTTCTACGATTGCTTTGATCTCTTTATTTGATGTCTCTACTTATCTACTTGTTTGAGGAAGTTAGAGCATTGCAGTCTTATGGCTTATAACATATTTCATAAGTAGGGTCTCAAAATGCTTTTCAATAAAAGAGATATCCTCTTGTAGGATCATAGATAGCAATAGAGGGGGGGGGTGAATATTGCGTTCAAAAATTCTTCGAATTCGTGAAAGTAAGCGAGTATATAGCAGAAAGTAAAGTAAAAAAGCATGGCTAACAGTTTTTGTTTTTACTTGATTCGGAGTCTGTGACTACTCCTACTTAAGGCCTACAATCCTTGACTATTTACTTTGGGCAATTTTATAAGTTAAAAATGAGTACAAGAATGTGATGTTCAGTACAAGAAAAAGAATAAGAATACCAACAACTTCCAATGAAATAAAGGAATGGAGAGTCATTGTCAGAGCAGTGTTTCATCATCTCTAGATCATTTTGGAATAGCACACGAGAGCACAACCCTCGGCTAGAAATTCGTGACCAACCCTATAGATCAGGATTTTGTGCCTATGTAAAGTAGAAATTTCCTGCACGCTTAGTGAAACACATTAGATCACAAATACACTTAACATTGAACCCTTTACCCTTATCAAAACAAGGTTCGATCTGGTGCTTCCGGCATCAATAATCTCCACTTTTTGATTTATGACAACCCAATTTAAAAGTTAAGTTAAAACAATAGTTTAAATATGTTTCAAAGTATCAAGTAAGTTTGAAAGCACTGTTCAATATTTTTAAAGGCAAGAAAGAATTTAGAGCATAAGCTAAAAGAGAAAAGAAATTTCTAAATCATTTTTGAAGTAGTAAATAGATGTGAAAGCATTGTTCAGTATTATTTAAAGAAAGAAAATCTTTCAAAATCTTGCTTTAAGTACTTTGAAAAATACATGAAGCTCCCCCTTGATCTATTACTCACCCCCTGAATCATTTGAAATGTACATTTTCAATAAGTTTTGAAAAAATTTGAGCATGAAAAACCTTTGAGAAATACTATGAAAAATACTTTTGAAAACAAATACTATTGAAAATTGATTTTGAAAATTATTTTTAAAAAATATTTTGAATGTGTTTGAATAGGGAACTTTTGAAAACAGATTCGAAAGATGCTTTGAAAAATATTTAAACTTTTGAAAAGCTACTTTGAACGAAAAAAATCTTTAACTTTTCTTTTCCCTCCCCGTTTGGCATATATCAAAAATATTTAGTTAAGGAAAAAAAATTTAAGAAGTAAGTGTGGGAGTTTTTGATGGTGATCATTGGTCGGCAAGAGGGGGGGGTGAATTGCCCCTGAAAATAAAAATTTTATCTTTTATTTTTGCTTAAGCAAAGATGTTAGTTTGTTCAAAAAGAAACACAACTTTACATATAAAAACAATAACATAAATAAAGCAATACTAAAATGAAAGAGGCAACCAGAATTTTACTTGGTTTGCAACCGGGGAGGTTACTAATCCAAGGCAGAATGCCGCTCGATTCTCCTGAATAAAGTCCTTTGGATGGAGAAGCCTCTTACACAATAAATGCTTAGAAAAAGAAAGAAAACTAGAAAGACTTTGTTTGTTATTAATGAATTAAATAAGTGAATTGGAACTGAGCTCTGGGTCCTATTTATAGACACGGTCAATTCTATCTGAAAGTTGACATGGCACTATAGGGGTGCCTGAGTGCTTGAGGGCGACATACACATGGCTTGAGGGTTATCCGAATTGCAACATTCGTAAACGGCTAGCTGGCAAAACAATATTGGCTCTCGGTCTCCTGTATGCACTAGGGTACCAGAGCACTCGGGCGCCCCTATGCATATGGGAGCTCGAGAACCCGGGCACCCCTATGCATAGTGGTGCTCGAGTACAAATAGCCAGCACCTTGCTGACCAATTTTACGATGAGTTTTCTTGGGTGATTTTCGGGCCTTCTAGTGCTGGGCTCACCCGAATCCTCCTCCGACCTTCTCTTTAAGTGAGCTTCCTCCCGGCTTCTGGTCCCTCAGACGTCGCACGCATCATTCTTGCTCCACCGGTGTATTCTTTCACAGACCTCCAGGTCCCTCGGATACACCAAGCCCATCGGGTCCCTTCCCGTGCCATCATTCTCGACCATTCCGTCTTCTGCTCGACTTCCTGCTCTCCTAAGCTCCTGCACACTTAGACAAAGGGATTAAAAACTAATAGGACATAACTTGACTCAGTTGATCACATCAAAATCAACCTAGGGTACTTACGATCACTCCCTTTTTAATGTGCATCAATACGAGTTAAGTTAGGGTTAAACAAGCATAGAAAAATAAGAATGAATAAATGACAATGTAAGTACCATTTTTTTTAAAAAATTTAGCCTATCCCTTAAATTAATCATATTTCTCCCCCTTTGATCACATCAAAAATTTAAAACATGTTAAGGGAAATACTAACACTTACAATAATTAATAAAAACTTAATCCAAAATCTAAATTTTTTGATAAGAATTTTAACACTAAAAGTAGTTTTTAGAAAATCTAAGTTTTTAAAATTTGCTCGAAAAATTAATTTTAAAAATGTAAACTCTATTTTTTCTAAAAAAAATAATTTTCAAAAATTGATTTTCATTTAAAAATTTATTGAATTTTTATATAAGTCAGAATTTTCATAGAATTGTCTCTAGAAAAATTCTCAATGTGAAAATGATTTTCTAACATTTTGAAAACTTAATTTTGAATTCAATGATGATAATTTTAAAAAGTAATTTTAAATTTTTATTTTGACATCAAATAATTTTAAAAATTTCTTACAAGGCTTAGAAGATAATCTCTAGATCCCAAAAAATCTGATTTGGTGAAATAAATTTTTTAGAGTATTTTTAATAGTTAATAGCACATTTTTTAATGAAAAATCATAATAAATACATTTATTTGATAAAAATTCCAAAAACATTTTTATAGATAGAACAAAGCAATTTCTACCATTGAAAAATCTTTAACTTATTTTATTCAAATAATAGATAAGAAAATGATATATTAACCATATCAAGCATTCATTACAAAAAAAAATAATCTTTACTTGAAAAAAACTTTAATAGTTTAAGACAAATTTAGGGAACCAATATAAGTTCTTTCCTACTGGATTAACCAAAAAATAGATGGAATATAATGTTGGTGTCGAAAGCACTAGATCGAACCTAGTTTTGATAATGACAAAGGGTTCAAAGTTAAGTTTATGTTGTGATCTAATGAATTTGCTAAGTGTGCAGGGATGTCCCAGTTTACCTAAGCATAAAGTCTTGGCCTATAGGGTTGAGCACGAAGTCTAGTCGAGGACTAGGCACGATGTTCTAGCCATGTTCTGGTCACCAAAGACTTGACCGACGGTTGGGCATGAAGACCTGGTTCAAGGAATTGGGCACAATGTTCTGGTAGAGGATTGATCACAAAGACTTGATCTGGATGATCAGGCAGAAGACTTAACCGAGTGAGGACTATAGTCAGAAGTAGGGATGAGTCGAGGTACGAACGTCTCGAGATCCGGGGGTTTCGGAGGCCGAGCAAAAGTCCAACTGGAGGTGCCGATTGGTTGCTTAGGAAATTCTCATGTCATGCAAGGGTTTTCACCCAACAATTGGTATCAGAGCGAGGTTTCCAGTTTTATGTGTTTAGGATTCGGTTATTTTTTTGTACACTATCATATACTTTATTTTTGCTGGATAATTTTATTGAGGCAATCGGCCCAAGAATGATCGGGAAGGTCATGGTTTTGATGTGTGTGCCAATAAGTTAAAGGTTAGGGTGTTATGTTCTATTTGATATGTGTTATTAAGTTTACAGGTCTTGGAGAATCACACATGGAGAACGCATCTGAGAGACGAGAGACGAGAGAGGTGGACTCCAAGGGCAAGCTGGGCAGTGGACTTCAAGGGCACACGTGAAGGGTGGCATGGAGGCAAGCCAAGGGATGGCTTGTGTGCGCATCTGAGGGACGATAGCCAGATGAAGAAGACTTCAAGGGGCAAGCCAAGGGAGCAGACCTGAAGGCACACGTGAAGGAGAGTGTTTGGAGTTGCTGTAAGTGAGTTTAGATGTTGGGCAGTCGACTGGCCAGAGGGCAGTCGACTGGCCAGAGGGCAGTCGACTGCCAAAACTCACAAAAGGTTTTCAGCCTTCTACCAGTCGACTGGCCCAGGGGCAGTCGACTGGTGACCCCCCAAAAACTAGTCGTTGGCTAGCCGTTGCCTAGCATTTATTGCTAGGCCAGTCGACATCCCCAGGGGCAGTCGACTGGTGCGGGTCTGGACAGCTTGCGAAGTTGTCGTGTTCCCTTATAAAAAGGGGACTTTTTCCGTACGTGAACGGTACGATTTTTCTACTGTAACGAAGTGTTGTTCGTGCGACTAGTCTCCAGATCTTTCTCTCGCTCTTCATCGCATTCTCTAAAGAGGAAGACAACGCTTGTAAAGTTTTCTCCACCTTTGAAGGAGGATTTCATAGTGAAGAGTGTGCAACTGCGTAGATCCTTAGATTAGTCACCTTTCGGGGTGGATACCAAGTAAAATTCGTGTGTTGGCATTGCATTATTGTTTTTCATTATATTTTTGTTGTATTGCGCTAACAATCTTGTAGAGAATTCGGAAACATTGCTATTCACCCCCCTCTAGCAACGCCTTCGATCGTACAATTAGTATCAGAGCTGGTTCGCTTCGGGAGAATTCACCGTCAACCGAAGTAAAAGAAAATGGTGTTTCAAGTGTAACGACCCGGAAAATTTTCTTAATATTTTCTTTAAAATATTGATCATGTCTAGATAATTTTTCGAGGGACCTAGAGATATTAGTACGAACCTTGGCCTAGAAATCCATGGTTTTTCTCATTTAAATTGAGAAACTAAGTACTAATGGGCCTTATATGGGCTTTTTAGTACCATGGTTATTGGTAGATTTTAGGTAAAAATTAATATAAATATAAATAGGTTTTAATGAGGAATATTGGCATGATTATGGGGGAGTTTTAAGGGAATTTTTGAAATAATAAAAAAATAAAAAATAAATAAAGTGCATGCACCAAGGATTGAACCTTGGACCTCTATTACCACCATGCATGCACTAACCAATTCACCTAGCAAGGGAGTGCTATTAGAAGAGGATGGGAAATTATAGATAAGTGGGAAGAAGATGAAGAGACACAAGAAAATTGAAGAGACACCATTAAAGAGGTGCTTGCTCTTTACTCACCATAAAAGGCCATTAAGAGGAGGAAATACCTAGGCATTTTCGACCAAGAAACCTTTCCCCTTTCTCTCCACCAAACTCTTATCCTTTCTCCTCATCCTCACCGAAATCCTAGAGCCCCTTGCAGCCCAAAACCGAGCCCCACAAACCGGAAGAAGAAAAGGAGAAGAACAAGAGGAAACACCAAGTTTAAGAGGTCTTTTCTTCTCCAAAATTTGGAGATCTTTTGGGAACATAAGCACAAGTGGTAAGACTCCCTCACCTGCAACATAATGGCTTTTTATGTGTTTTTTATGATTTTTATGTTGCTTGTGATGTTGGGTGAAAGAAAATGGAAGAAATCCTTGAGGGAAGTTTTGGCCATTAAGGGGTACCCCCTTTTCTATGTCCAAAAACTTAAAGGAAGAGTTCATGAAATTGTTACTACCTTTTTGTAATAAATATATGATAGATACATGGTGTTTGAATGCCCTCCATGATGTAACGGACTTGGAAGAATTCGGCCAAGTCATGAAATGGATAAATGTTGATGCATGAAGTAGGCTATTGTTCTAATGATTGTTTCCTTGCTATATAAATGTTTTAGGCCATGAAATTTTGTGGAATCTATGCTAAGGGACCTCTGTAACATTCGGCCAAGGGACCTTAAATTATGCTTTAAAACAGATTTTTATAGACCTTCATGAAGTTATGGTTAAATCAAGTGATATGCATGTGATTGGGTGTTTTATTTCATGATGGAAATAATTTATACCTTAGGGTCAGTACCTTATCTAAGTTATTTGAGCCTAAACTCATGCTTCATTCTATGTATTGATGTTTAGAAAAATGTTACATGTACCCATATGCATGATAATCCAAGTAGAACTCTAGATCATACACCTAGACTAGTGTTTGGTGAAGTACAAACTACTTTTGCACTTGTGAATGAATTCTTATGAAAAATATGCTTTTATTCCCATGTTAGGTGAATGATTATGCTATGAAATCCCTACTGTGAGTTTCAACAAATTACAAGAATAGGGGTTAAGAATAGGTTCGAGTACAAAGCATGCCCCTAAACTAGTGTTTAATGAAGCCTAGACTACCTTTATGCTTGTATATGACCTTAATGGTAAAATATGTTTTTGTTTACATGTTATATGAACTTTTATACCATGTTATACATACTGTGAATTTTGACCAATTACTAGAATAAAGGCTAAGAATAAGTTCAAGTACAATTCATGCACCTAAACTAGTGTTTAGTGAAGTCTAGACTACCAGTGTACTTGTAAATGACCTCTTATGTAATGTATGTTTTTATTTCCATGATTATATGACTCTTATACTATGATATCCTTGCTATGAAGTTTCGGCCAGCATGTATTAAGATGAGAAAAGAAAGATTAAACTAACATATTACCTTAATTAAGACAAGCATGTTATAAGTATGATGTATTGATGAAACTAGCATGATGGTTGCTTCACTTACATGTGTTAAAAGAAAGGTCCTTCCATGTCTTGCTATTTATGCTAATGATTATGCCATGAAAGTATGCCTATGTTTATGAATAATTGAATACCTATAGTACATTCAATATGAAAGAAAGAAAGAATGCATGTTCTATATATGAAAGTATGCTTATGATTATGAATGATTGAATGTCTATAGTACATGCAATATGAAAGAAAGAAAGAAAGAAAGGAATGCATGTTCTATATGAAAGAAAGAAAGAAAAGAAAAGAATGCATATATGTATTTTACTTTAAAGAATGGCTTGTACCGGGTCTTGAAAAAGATCCACGGTTCTGGACTACCGAAGCTATCCCTAGGCTGAAAGATAGTAAGCCTAGAATGTAGACCCCTGTAGGTCGGGATTAGCTACCTCGCATCCTACATAGGGGTATGCACGCAAAAGAAAAAATGGGTACAAAACCGGAGACCCCAAAGAAAGATAATGTATGCTTATGTTAAAGTATTACTTATTATGTTTTCCAAAGAGCAACCTAAATGTTTTTGCAAAGCATATGTTCATGTGTTTATATGTCTTTATATGTTTATATGCCTTATGTATTTTTATGCTATGCATAAGATATTATATGTCTCTCAAATGCATGTGACGTATGGATTTAGTGAGTAGGAAAGAGCTTACTAAGTTTCATACTTATAGTTTGTTTGCTTATGTTGCAGATCAACATAGAAATTATTAAAGAAAGGGAAGCTGCAGGAAGGGCTAATGTGTGTGGTGGTGACTTGGCTGATCGATCCACTTTAGTGTCATCTATAGACTTAGTTCTTATTTCTAATAAGACATATGTTGCTACTTTATGCATGATACTTGCTAGTTCTTTTGGAGTTTATTTAAGTATGGATGCTATTAGATGTTACATGATTTATATTTACACTCCTTCTCCCTTTGCATATGATTATGTTTATGTTTTATTTCTGTTGCAATGTTAGATTCATACGCAATGATATTAGTAAGTAAGAAAAAAAGGGTTAAAGGTAACGCGCCGCCTAACGGTAAGGGGCGGGCGTTACATCAAGAGGGTTACAGCACTGCACGGCCTCCATTCTTCTACGGGAACGATTTCGCCTACTGGAAAGGTAGAATGCAATATTATTTGATGAATGATATTGAAAACTGGATAAGTGTTGCAGATGGATTCGATGCACCCGTCGACGAAAGAGGAGAGCCATTACCCATGAGAGCATGGTCCAAGGAAGTCATGAAGAAGGAGCAAGCCAACGCGAAGGCCACCACCACACTTCAGGGCGGGCTCTCAATGGTGCAACTCAACAAAGTGGGGCCGTTCAAGAGCGCCAAAGAACTATGGGAGAAACTCGTTGAACTCAATGAAGGGTCCAACGAGTCAAGACGGGCAAAGAAAGATCTACTCGTTGCCCAACTCCAATCACTGTCCATGAAGACCAATGAGACCGTGAGCCAGTTGTATGGAAGGGTAAAGGAGATCATCAATGAACTCCATGTGATTGGAGTGAAAGTTGAAAATCGCGATCTCGTAAGGTACGTTCTATAATCCTTCCCGAGAACAACCTTGTGGGCATCAATGGTTGATGCCTACAAAGTATCAAGGGATTTGTCTATAGTTAAATTAGATGATTTATTTTACGAATTCGAATTACATGAGCAAGCTAATGTTTCGGCCAAAGAGAAAGGTATAGCTTTCATTACAGAAAAGGAGAAGAAAAAGAAGAAGAAGATGAATGTGGTCTACTCCTCTTCATCCGACTAAGAGGAGTCCAGTGCCTCTATGGATAGCGACCAAGAGGCCTTCATGATAAGAAAAATGTGTAGGGCATTTAAAAGTTTTTCTAACAAATCTTATGCTAGGAAAGGATCTAAGAGTAAGAGCAAGACAAAAGACATTATCTGCTACAACTGCCACCATGAGGGACACATGAAGAATGAGTGTCCCCAACTAAAATGAAAGGATGAAAAGAACGAAGAAAAGAAGAGAAGTATCAAGAAGAAGTCAAAAGGAAAGGAGAAAAGTGCCAACAACCTCAAGGCGACCTGGGATGATCCATCATTATCAGAGGAGGAAGAGGATCAAGTGTCCCATTTTGCACTCATGGGAGTGGATCACTCAGAGTCATCAGATGATGAGAGAAGATCAAGTTGTGAAGAAGAAAGTGGCTCATCATCATCATCCGAATCTGAGGCATCGGTAAGTGAGGTATATAGCTTACCCACTTCTACCTTGGTTAAAATTATTTCTAGTACCTATATGGACTTAGCTAAAGTTAGAAGTTAAATTAAGGACTTGAAAGATGAAATTGTCATGCTTAGAATAGAATCTACAAAACTTAAGGAAGACTTGCATGCTTGTTCTCTTATGTCACATGATTCATGCTTTGAAAACGAAAATAAGGAACTAAGGAAAAAGGTAGAAGATCTAACCAAGGCACTTAGAAAGTTTCAAGTCGGCTCTAGTAACCTTGACAAGATAATAAACAGTCAAAGAGCCGTCTATAACAAGGCCGGGTTAGCATATAGGACAAAGACCAAGAAAGTAGCCTTTTGTCTCACTTATGGGTAGAAATGGTGCATCTAGGAGACAAGGGGCTAAGGAAAACATCTAGAAGGCTTGGGTACCAAAGAAATTTTTAAATGATGCTTGTGGATCAAAAATTTGGGTACCAAAAGAGTGTGTCTTCCATGTGTGTAGGTGAAGGTGAAGGAGGCCTCAAACATGTGGATAGTAGATAGTGGGTGCTCAAGACATATGCTCGGAGATGTGAGCAAGTTCACCACTATAAGCTACCTAAGTGAAGGGACGGTTTCTTTTGAAAATAGTGGGAAACTCAAAATTATTGGTAGGAGCACCATTGAGTTATCTCCTACAATCTCTATCCACAAAGTACTTCTAATTAAAGACATGAAATTTAATTTACTTAGTGTAAGTCAATTATGTGATGTGGGCCTTAGGGTTGAGTTTCATGCTAGAAAATGCTTTATAAACAAAATAGGTCCGATATGTCATACTAGAAGGGTATAGAGAGGCTAACCTTTATTATCTTGATCTTGCTTATGCTTCTAACCATTTGCCTAAGTGTCTCATGTTTAAAGAAGAAGAAGGGTGGTTGTGGCACCGAAGACTTGGGCACGTCAACATGAGGAGCATTGCAAGAGTGGCCAAGGAGGAGTTGGTGAAGGGGCTACCTATGATCAAGTATGAGAAGACCAAATTGTGTGATGCATTCCAAGAGGGTAAGCAATCAAAATCATCACACAAAGGTAAAACCCTAACCACCACTACTTTACCTTTAGAGCTTTTGCATATTGATCTCTTTGATTGCCATAGTACTCCCTCACTTGTAGGGAGTAAATATTGTTTAGTTATATAGATGACTTTTCTAGATTTACATGGGTGTTATTTATGAAACATAAGGACGGTACCTTAGAAATCTTTATAGGGTTTAGTAAGAGGGTAGAAATTGAAAAACACCTAAAGATTAACCGAATTAGGAGTGACCATGGTGGGGAGTTCCAAAACTCCAGCTTCTCATAATTTTCAGTAAAAAATGGGTATAAGCATGAATTTTCATGTCCAAGGACTTCTCAACAAAATGGAGTAGTAGAGAGGAGAAATAGAGGCCTACAAGAAGCTGCTAGGACTATGCTTTATGCATATTCCCTTCCTTGTTATTTTTGGTCCGAAGCGGTTAATACCACTTGTTACATTCAAAATCGGGTTTTGGTACATATGTTTTTAGGTAAAACCCCCTTTGAGTTGTGGAATGGGAGAATTCCACAAGTCCACTACTTTAGGATCTTTGGATGTAAGGTTTATATTCTAAATACCAAAGATGACCTAAGTAAATTTGAATCAAAAGCGGATAAGGGAATTTTAGTTGGCTATTCATCCACTTGTAGGGGTTATAGGGTCTACAACAAAAGAACCAAAGTCATTGAGGAGTCTACAAATGTTGATTTTGATGAATCTACACATACTTACCCTAGGAAAGCCTCAATTGATAAGGACATAGAGGAATGTTAACCCCTTGCCCAAGGAATCCAAGACCTACATTTGGAGGGCAATGATCAAGGGGGAGGGAGAAGTATCCTAGAGGATGAGGAACATGTAGTCAATGAACCAATAACCTCTAAGCCCTTGAGACATCACCAAGATCACCCTATTGATCAAATAGTGGGAGATGTCACTCAAGGGGTAAGGACTAGGTCCTATTTTAGAGACTAAACTAGTCAAATTACCTTAATCTCTCAATTAGAACCTAAGTCTATTGATGAGACATTAGGTGATGTAGATTGGGTCCTAGCCATGCAAGAGGAGCTAAATTAATTTGAAAGGAGTGAAGTTTGGGAGTTGGTTCCTAGACCCAATGATTGCACCATTGTACCCACAAGATGGGTCTTTAGGAACAAACTAGATGATCAAGGCAAAATCACTAGGAACAAGGCTAGGTTGGTAGCTAGGGGGTTTAACCAAGTTGAGGGACTAGACTATGATGAGACCTATGCCCCCGTATCTAGATTAGAGTCCATTAGAATTCTACTAGCCTATGCCGCTCACATGAGTTTCACACCTCACCAAATGGATGTGAAGTCGACATTCCTTAATGGGTCATTAAGGAAGAGGTTTATGTAGAACAACCCCCCGGGTTTGAAGACCCAAACTATCCTAGACATGTTTACAAATTGAGAAAAGCCTTGTATGGATTGAAGCAAGCTCCCCGGGCTTGGTATGAAAGGCTTTCCTCATTTCTAGTGTCTAAGGGTATTAGGAGAGGAACAATTGACCCAACTTTGTTCCTTAAATTTAAGGATAACGACATATTTGTGGCCCAAGTTTATGTAGATGATATCATCTTTGGGTCTACAAATAATGGCTTCCTACAAGAATTCATCAAGTGTATGGAAGATGAATTTGAGATGAGTCTTGTAGGAGAGTTAACTTTCCTTTTAGGACTTCAAGTTAAACAAACAAATGAAGGAACACATGTATTTCAAACTAAATATGCTAGGAAAATGCGAAAGAAATTTGGATTAGAAAATGCTAAGGAAGCATCTACCCCTATAGGAACGAATGTGAAAATGGATAGTGATAGTGAAGGGAAAATGGTAGACTCTAAGCAATATCGAAGCATGATTGGTAGCTTATTGTACCTAACTGCTAGTAGACCCGATATACTTTTTCGGTAGGTATGTGTTCAAGATACCAATCATGTGCCAAAGAGCCCCATTTGGAGGAAGTTAAGAGGATCCTACGGTATGTTAAAGGTACCCTCAATGTCGGACTTTGGTATCCTAGAACCCCAAATAATGATCTTATTCGATACACCAACTCAGACTATGCTTGGTGTAAGCTAGATAGGAAGAGTACTAGTGGAGGGTGTCAATTCCTTGGGTCTTCCTTAATTAGTTGGAGTAATAGGAAACAACCATGCGTTACCCTATCAACTACGGAAGCCGAATATATGGCAATGGGTGGTTGTGTATCCCAACTACTTTGGATTATGCACACCTTAGAAGATTATGAGTTACATTATTCCAAGGTCAAAGTCTTGTGTGATAATGTAAGCACAATCAATTTGACTAAAAATCCGATTCACCATTCTAGAACAAAACATATTGAAGTGAAGCATCACTTCATTAGGGACAATGTGGCAAGGGGTGACATAGACTTGCACTATGTTGAGTCAAAGTCAAACCTTGCCGACATTTTTACCAAGCCTCTTCCCAAATCGGAGTTTACATCCTTAAGAAGAGGCCTTGGAATGTGTTTTGTAGAAGTATATGATGAACCTTAGAGTGTCACAAGAGGAAGGTGGTGTTTGATCCATTAGGATGATACAATTGGTTCACTTGTGCTTGTGGCATAGTGTTGAATCATTAAATGTATCAAAATTATTGAACATAGACCAACCATGGGGAAGACATGTGTTTAATTAATGGACATATTGCCCAAAGATCATGGTTGGACATTTTAAACATTTGAAAACCATTTCATGTTTTATATGTTTTGCCATAAGCCTAAAAGATATATGATTTCAAAACTAGGTTGAGATTTTGATACAAACTTAGTGGTTTTCAAGAAATTTGGACTTTAGTCAAAAGTTAAGCATGCTTGAAATTTTTCACTAAATGATATTTTTCCCTGATAGAGTATCTTACAAGAAACATGCTTGTAAATTTTTATAATTTTTAGAATTTTCTGGAATTTCTGGGAGGTTTCTGAAATTCAACACAGAAGCTGAAATTTGCCACTGACAGAGTATCAGTCGACGGCCCCATAGGGCAGTCGACTGGCACGCCTGATTTCAGCCTGCTGAGCTATTTTTGAAAAATCCAAAATTCTCTCATTTGATGCCATGGATTAGGGTTGCTTGAGGCAATATTTTTGATGGTGTCAAAGGGGGAGAATGAGTTGGTTTAAGTTAGATTTTTAGCTTTTTAGCTTAAATTTTTGACTTAACTTGGATAAGTTGGATTATTATAAAAATGGATGAAGGCATAGGGTTAAGGGGGAGGTTACCTCTTAGGTTTTGCTATGTCCTATATTTTCATGTTGTTGCTTGTGGTAAGTTAGGTTTGAAACTTAACTTAGATTATGAGTAGAATTGAAAATGGGAGAAGACATGGATTAAGGGGAGGATACCTCTTAGGTTTTTGATATGTCTTATGTTTTTCAATTGCTACTGTTATTTACTTTGTTGACTGGTATTTTATCCCTAAACTTAAACATATTTCCACACATCAAAAAGGGTGAGATTGTTGAGGCAATCAACCCAAGAATGATCGGGAAGATCATGGTTTTGATGTGTGTGCCAATAAGTTTAAGTTTAGGGTGTTATGTTGTATTTGATATGTGTGATTGAGTTTGCAGGACTTGGAGAATCACACATGGAGAACACATCAGAGGGATGAGAGCCAAGGGAGGTGGACTCCAAGGGCAAGCCGGGAAGTGGACTTTAAGAGCACATGTGAAGGGTGGCATGGAGGCAAGCCAAGGGAAGGCTTGTGTGTGCATCCGAGGGACGATAGCCAGAGGAAGAAGACTTTAAGGGGCAAGCCAAGGGAGCAGACCTAAAGGCACACGTGAAGGAGAGTGTTCGGAGTTGCTGTAAGTGAGTTTAGAGGCTGGGCAGTCGACTGGCCAGTGGGCAATCGACTGCCAAAACTCACAGAAGGTTTTCAGCCTTCTTCCAGTCGACTGGCCTAGGGGCAGTTGACTGGTGACCCCCCAAAAACTAGCCGTTGGCTGGCATTTATTGCTAGGCCAGTCGACTACCCAGGGGCAGTCGACTGGTGTGGTTCTGGACAGCTTCCGAAGTTGTCCTGTTCTCTTATAAAAAGGGGACTTTTCCGCACGTGAACGGTACAGTTTTTCTACTATAACGAAGTGTTGTTCGTGCGACTAGTCTCCGGATCTTTCCTCGCTCTTCAAAGCATTCTGTAAAGAGGAAGACAACGCTTGTAAATGTTTCTCCACCTTTGAAGGAGGATTTCATAGTGGAGAGTGTGCAACCGCGTGGATCCTTGGATTAGTCACCTTTCGGGGTGGATACCAAGTAAAATTCCTGTGTTAGCATTGCTTTCTTGTTTTTCATTATATTTTTGTTGTATTGCGCTAAAAATCATGTAGAGAATTCAGAAAAATTGCTATTCACCCCCCTTCAAGCAACGCCTTCGATCGTATAAATTTTTGGGTGTGCGTAGGCTAACTTTTTGTTGTAGGCACTAGATTCCAACTATTATGACATTAATAGGTTATGTATGTGATTGATTGTGTGTGTTGTAAATTAATTGAATCCTCGGGGTTGACGAGGCTAAATTAGGTATTGAATTTTTGTAATTAAACATAACACCTGTTTTGTCATGCTTTTATTTACTTTTGATCTAGATTGCATGTACAATCCTTTGTGGAGTATAGGATCAATGGATGTAAATAAGTAAGCTAGTCATCTCGGCTCGAGGAGTCCTTCATGTGGCTTGCGCATGTAAAGGATGGATTTGACGAGGTAGCAACACGACTGGAGACACATTGGAGACCAAGTCCATAATAGTTGAAAAAATCTAGGATTTTTCATTATCTACTATATTGGTTTATGTGCTTGTCGTGTGTGTACATGTGAAAAACCTCAACGTAAATAACTAAGTGGGAGAGGGACCCTAAGGGTCCCATGGCCTCCATTACAATCTGATAAGTGATGCGAACAAGACAGTGCATCGGCTCTGAGTGCCTTCCTCCCCATCGGATGGGCTTGTTCTATGGATCACTAGGTCAGAAAAGACTATAGGAAATTATTAAAGAGCGTGTGTACTTTCCCATCGGAAGACACATAATCGGAAATATTTTTTCTTAGTGTCGTGTAATGGTAAACACTTAGATATAAATAATAGTATCCTCCCCATCAGAGTCACTGCTATTATTTGTAGGGCTGAAGAGGACCAACTATTAATTTTACTTGTCAGAAGGTTGGGATGACAAGATAGTAAAATTAATGGGTAAAACCTCCTCTCACAAATGTAGAATTCGTATACGTCCACACCATCGTGGCATGCAAAATTCTCAGTGTTTTGAGGTGTTGGTTGTTTTTGAAAAATTTATTATTTTGAGGAGTCAATTTATTTTCAAAAACTAAAGTGTGTGATTGTTGTGATTCACTGGTATTTTAAAATGGATCTAGACCCACTTGTTCTAATTGAAAGAGAAAACCAAATTAATGCCGCTAATAACAATATAGATTGGGAATTAAATATGGACATTGTCTCCACTACCGAGGAACCCAAATGTGACCATATTGAGTTCTGTGCCGAAAAACCTAGCGAGATTAATACTGAAGAGGAGTTTGAATATTTTAGGAAATGGTTAGAAGCAGACGAGAAGACCGAGTATCATCAAAATCAGTCTTCTTCCATTACTAGGATAAAACATCCAAACTCAACGAACTCTTCGAGCAAAGTAATCTAGCCGCTAGGCAGGAGGTGATGAAGAACTTAACAACAACCATCCTAGTTGATGATATGCCCGTAAGGGAACATGTTCTCAAAATGATGGCTTCGCTGAAAGAGATGGAAATCCTTGGAGCGCAAATCGATGGGGAAACCCAGGTCGATCTTATCCTCCAATCTCTACCAAAGTGTTTTGAGAAGTTTCGCCTAATCTACAATATGGACAAGTGTTCATATTCTTGGGCAGAACTTCTGACAGAACATGAGGCGGCGGTGGCGTTTTCTCTTTCACAGACTTTCATTGCTCAAGAGGTTTCAACTTCTAAACCAAAAGGAAAGAAGAACAAGAAACATGCTGGAGAAAAGAAAGTAGCAGGATTACAGGGACCTTAGAGTTGCATAAAGAAGCCGAAAGGCAAATGCTTTGTGTGCAAGTAGTCAGGACATTGGAAGGCGAACTGCCCCCGCCGTCAGGGTAATAATTCAGGTATATTTTCTTCTTTTGTCGTTGTAACATGTTTAGCGGTGATATCTATCGGTACCTGGTGTGTAGATACGGATGTCACTAATCATGTCTGCTTTTTTGTGCAAGGGCTCCAGGAAACCCGACGGCTAGATGAGGAGGAGATTACTGACTACATGGATAGGCTATGGGGATGACTTTTGTAGTGGGAGTTTATTCATTTATGTCTTTAGCATAGGATGATACAGTTTTGGTTTTATAGAAATTACTTTTATGTACTTAATTTTTGGAAAGAACTTTTTGTTCAGTTTCTGGAATAAGATATTCTATTGCTTTTATTGTTAAAAGTGGAATAGAAGAATTATCTGTTAAAGTGCATAGATAGACAATTAGCTTAAAACCGAAAGCTCCCATGATACAATTAGATAGCTTATCATCTGACCAAAATAAGAGATTTCCTTCCAAGTTGATCCAAACATATATTTTGGCTCTAAGGCTTGGTCTTATAAACCTTTAGTGGGATTCAAAGGTTGTTAACCAATGAGCCCTTGGGTTCATTGGTGATGGAAGACTTGTCTTCGTTAAGATCATTGACTCTTACTAAGAAGGTAACAAGACCAAAGAGGCTTTTTCTAAGCCTAGGGGCATAGAGCAAAAGATATGTAGGAATTGGTTCATCCTGATAAGTATAGGTCCTTAGTCTATCTAGTATAGAGGTAGCCTTGAAGATTTTGTTTATTTTATAACAATTATTCAAGGGACAAAGTACATTTACTTGATGTACCGCAAGACTAATTTCTTTGATGAGATCAAAGAATTCAAGTCTGATGCGGAGAAACATCAGAGTAAAAGTATGGTGACATTACGATTAGATCATAGTGGCAAGTACCTCTAGGGATAGTTGTAGGACATACATATCAGTGATTGGGATTCGGTCCTAATTCACTGCACCTGGTGTGACCCAACAGAATGGTGCAACACATGGAAGGAAGAAGGTCTCTTAAGGTAATGGTTAGAAATATGATAAGCCACTCTGAGATTAGCCAAATTTGTTCATGTTAGTAGGAGCCCTAGAGCCAATTATGTGATGATTGACTAGGAGCATTTTTGTATCATATTCTATCATTAATAAAGGCATGTTTGGTTATTATACTTACTTTGTATTTGTGCCAAATAACTAAGTATAATAATGTCCTTGGGTAGTAGGTTCTTATCTACATTATATCGATTGGTTGAATCGATAGTGAGATAATGTAGAGAACACTACTCTAAATCATTCCTAGTCAAGTATTAATATTCAAGGACAATATTAATACATGGAGACTAGCATGTAGGTCAACTGATGACTTGAGCTTACAAGTCATGGATATGTGATATCAAGTTGACACATGGGTATACATTGGAGAATGTGTACTGAATGACCCACCATGAGAAAGTTTCATACATTGTCATATGAGTGTCATAAACTTTCTCATGTGACTATTGGTATGAATAGTCCTTAGACCTGAATTCACTACGGTTCCCTACATAAGAAGTTATGTACTTTGGTATCGTCAAACGTCACCCGTAACAGGGTGGACTATAAAGGCGATCACTGGGTATGTAATGAATTATGCAGAGGGATATGAGTGATGTAGATGGGATCTATCCCTCCCATATGACGGGAGTGATATCTGTGGGCCCCTTGATCGAGTAGGACTGCTAAAACGCATGGCCATGCTCAAATGAGTCAATATGAGATATTGAGCTCATTTGTTTGAGTGAGTCTACTCGGGGATCAAGAAACACAAGATTGATTGAGGATGACACGGTCTATGCCTCATTGGTCAATCTAGATATCAGGATAGAAGGACAAGGTCATACATTGCCATAGTCACGGAGGTTAAGTCGGATCTCGACTTTCTTGTTACTTGGGTAGCATTGATGCATTGCTAGATGCCGCTCATTGCTTTTGTGTCTAAATTAGTTTAGACACATTGTCAACGTTACGAGAGCCTATTGGGTCACACACTAAGGACACGATGCTTCGGAGATTAATTGATCTTGATTTAGCTAAGATTTAATTGGAATTGGATTAATTGAGTTAGACTCAAGTGAATCCAATTGGATTATGGATTGAGATCTAATTTGAGTTAAACTCATTTAGATTAGACTCAACCACATTTGGAAGAAATATTAATTCATTAAAATGTTTAATGAATTAATAAGAGAGGAAGATGGAGAGTTTCTCACCATTAGAGTGATACATGAAAAGTTAGAGAGTTACATTAAAATGTTTAATGAAGGGAAGTTTAAAAGCCAAAAACTCCTCATGATATGAGTATAAAAGAGTTTTCCCCTTGTCATTTGAATGACAACTTGTCATTTTCTTTCCCCTCTTCCTTCTCTTCTCCATCTTGGCCGAAACCCACATCTTGGGTTCTTGGTGTTTTGTGAACTACCTCAAGTTGCTAGCACAACTAAGGTAGTTCTTCTCCGAAGTAGAGATATCGTGTTCGTGTGGATACGAATAGAGGCACGGACACTTGAACGTGCAAGAGATCCGGCGGCACTTGGACGAGCGGGATAAATGTAAGGGCACGCTCCAAAGGTATACGTTTAGATAGATCTATTAGATAGATGATTTCGTACGAGTTTTTGTTTCACATGGATCGCTCGAAGTTCTTGTTTCCGCTGTATTTTTGTGTTTATGTCGCCTGAAGATCCCAACAGTGGTATCAGAGCCACTTGCAAAAGATCGTACAAAGTTTTATGCTTTTATATGTGATATAGAAGTAGGATAAGTTTTTTTTTATGAGTTACATATACTGTATGATATAATAGTCGGGCTCCCGACCTCCCACTCGGGAAGACTGACCTCTGAGGTCATATCGAGCAGACAACTTCCCGAGGCCACTCGTGAAGACAGACGCTCGGGTCGTCCCGAGTAAGGAAACCCCGAGAATGTCTCGGGAAAGGGGACTCCGAGTGATCATACTGTAGCTATATGGGTCTCGGATTCATGTTGATGAATCTGGGCAGCGGCTCACTCGAGGATTAACAAAAGAAATTTTGTAGCAGGACCGCCGTGAATTTCTGTTCAAGCGGCTAATTTTGTTTTTGCACTCATAATAAAATTAGTGTCCTAGATCTATTGTGTATAAATGATGACATGGTGAATGGTTATGGCCTTAACCCCAATGTGATTGGATGTATGTGTGTGTGTGCATGTTGTAATTCATAATACGGCCTGCGTGTCGTGCCTTGTGTCTATTCTTCCTAATTGTAAAATTAGATTTAGACTCGAATGTAACTCGAATTTTCCTACATTGTAACGTACAAAAGATGAATGGAGTGTCCATTAAAGAATGAAGTGAAAAGGAGGATGCCAACCACACATGATGACCGGAGGATGCTCTTGGAGAAGATGTTATCTCTAGGTTGACCATCGATCCTCTCATTGGCTTGAGAAGATCGTAGCATACGGGCCATAACCATGTCACGGTTTTAATGCTTATATGTTGATATATGCTATGTGTGTATATGTGATGCATGCTTAGATGTTAATCGTAATTAAGTCAATTCAATATGCCTACCAAGGTTCGGTACTCATAAACTACCTCGATCATTTGTTGTTGGGTTTGCCAAAGCAAAGCAACACATTTTATCTTGATAGAGTGCGAGAGGACAATTGTGATGTCCCGCTATCGAACTTTGGGTGAGACTTAACTAAGTCACCTCAATTGGATTGAGAATCTTAGAGGCATATCCCAAAAGTTGGGAAAATTGGGTAAGAGGAAAATTATACTAAGTCTTGGGCGATTAGGCAAAACTAACTCAAGATGATGTGTAATGTGAATCTTAACCCTTTTCAAGAGTTGCATACGATGCAATTGGTAAAAGTTACCTACCTAATTGTATCGAGTCTTGGGCGATTAGTCAATGCAAACTCAAGATGAAGTATAATTTGGATCTTATCCCACATAAATGTAGAGGCGTTTTTGATTTGGAGCTAGTAGTGTGAGCAAATTGAGTTTGCCTACATCCATGACTAGCCCATACAAAAGCTCTACAATTTACTGGGAGTATTATTTAATTAAAGGCCTAATTAAGTGATATAGATATGATACTTATTTCTGCATGTTGTATTATTGTAGATCACCATGTCGTCTAATACGTCGAACACTCTCTCTCTGTGATCTGTCCTTGAGAAGGACAAGCTCAATGGAGTTAATTTCCTGGACTTGTACACCCGTTGCTAGAGCAACCCCTTCCAGAAGCACCCGTTGCTACCGCCACCCGTGCTGAGAAGGATGCTTACAAGAAGTATCAAGATGATGCACTTGATGTATCATGCCTTATGCTTGCCACCATGAACTCTGAGCTTCAGAAGCAACATGAGAACATGAATGCTCATGATATGGTTGAGCATCTGAAACAACTATATCAAGGGCAAGCTAGGTACGAGCGGTTTGAGATGTCCAAAGCCCTATTTGCATGCAAGATGTAAGAAGGAACTCCTGTAAGGACTCACGTACTCAAGATGATTGGGTATGTGGAGAACCTTGAAAGACTAGGATTCCCACTGGGCCAAGAATTGGCAACAGACCTTATCCTGCAATCATTGCCGGAGGGTTATAATCAATTTGTCATGAACTACAACATGAATAAAATTGATAAACCTTTGCCTGAGATGCTCAGCATGTTGAGAATTGCTGAGCCCAATCTCAAGAAAGCCAAGACCAGTAATGTACTGATGGTTAACAAGGGCAAAGGTAAATGGATGCCTAAAGGTAAGGGTAAGACCCAAGCCAAAGGCAAGGCCAATTCTACTACATCCAAGGGCAAAGGCAAAGCGCCTAAGGAAGGGACCTGCTTCCATTGTGATGAGACCGGACATTGGAAGAGGAATTGCAAACTCTACCTGGAGGAAGCAAAGAAGAAAAGAAGTGAGACTTCTGCCTCAGGTATTTTTGTTATAGAAGTCAATCTATCTATCTCTTCTTCTTGGGTATTAGATACCGGATGTGCTTCTCACATTTGTACTAATGTGCAGGGCCTTCAAAGAGCTAGATCATTGACCAAGGGCGAAGTGGACCTACGAGTAGGCAACGGAGCAAGAGTTGATGCTATTGCTGTAGGAACATATTCCTTGTCATTGCCCACTGGGCTTATCCTTGAACTAGAAGAGTGCTTTTATGTACCTGCATTAACCAAGAACATTATTGTTGGGTTCTCCCGGCACAAAACAATAAAAATACAGTGGAAACAAGAACCCACGAGTGATCCATGCGAAAGAAAACTCGTACAAAGCTATCTATCTAATAAATTTATCTACTGTTTATACCTTTGAAGCGTGCCCTTCAGTTATCCCGCTCGTCTAAGATGCGCCGGATCTCTTTCACGTTCAAGCGTCCGTGCCTCTATTCGTATCCACATGGACACAATCTCTCAACTTCGGGAGAACTACCTTAGTTGTGCTAGCAACTTGAGGTAGCTCGAAAACACCAAGAACCTTACAGTAAGGTTTCGGCCAAGAGTGGAGGAGAAGAAGAAGAGAGGAAGGGAAGAGGAAAAGCTAAGGCAAGAAGAAGACTCATCCAAAGTCACAAGACCCTCTTTTATAATCATCCCATGAATATGAAGAGGTTTGTGTCTCTTTGGCTTCCCAATAAAGAGCACATCTTTTCATGTGGCTCTTCATCTTTTCCCATGCAAGAAAAGAATCTTTTCATCCAATGAAAAGAGACTTTTCTCTTTCCTCCATGCAACTCCGATCGGGCCTCTCAGGCTTCCAACTCGGTCTCCCGACCAAGTCTCCCGAGTGGCGAGCTCCCGACCAAGTGTGCTGAGCTCCAACCCAGTCTGCCGAGTGCCGACCTGATCCGCCGAGTTTTGACTCGGTCCACCGAGCTCCGACTCGGTCTATCGAGCTCCGACTCGGCCCGCCGAGCTCCGACTCGGCCCGCCGAGCTCCGACTCGGCCCGCCGAGCTCCGACTTGGCCCGCCAAGCTCCGACTCGGTCTCTCTCGAGTTCCCAACTCGAGTCCCCCGAACTGACCTCCCGAGTTTCCAACTCGGGCTCAGGTCTCCCGAGTTCCCAACTCGGGCTCAGATCTCCCGAGTTCCCAACTTGGGCTCAGATCTGCCGATCAACTTTCCCGAAGCATTGTGTCCTTTGTGTGTGACCCAATAGGTTTTCGTAACGTTGGCAATGCGCCTAAACACTTTAGACACATAAACAATGAGCGGCATCTAGCAATGCATCATTGCTACCCAAGTAACAAGAAAAGTCGAGATCCGACTAAACCTCCGTGACTATCATAATGTATGACCTTGTCCTTCTATCCTTGATATCTAGATTGACCAATGAGGCATAGACCGTGTCATCCTCAATCAATTTTGTGTGTCTTGATCCCTGAGTAGACTCACTCAAACAAATGAGCTCAATATCTCATATTGACTCATTCGAGCATGGTCATGCGTTTCAGTAGTCCTACTCAATCAAGGGGCCCACAGATATCTCTCCCGTCATATGTGAGGGATAGATCCCATCTACATCACTCACATTCCTCCGCATAATTCATTACAAACCCAGTGATCGCCTTTATAGTCCACCCTGTTATGGGTGACGTTTGACGATACCAATGTACATAACTCCTTATGTTGGAAACTATAGTGACTTCAGGTCTAAGGACTATTCATACCAATAGTCATATTAGAAAGTCTATGACACTCATATGACAATCTATAAAACTTTCTCATGGCGGGTCATTCAGTACGCATTCTCCAATGTATACCCATGTGTCAACTTGATATCACATATCCATGACTTGTGAGCTCAAGTCATCAGTTGACCTACATTCTAGTCTCCATGCATTAATATTGTCCCTGAATATTAATGCTTGACTAGCAATAATTTAGTGTAGTGTTCTCTACATTATCTCACTATCGATTCAACCAATCGATATAATGTAGATAAGAACCTACTACACAAGGACATTATTATACTTAGTCATTCGACACAGAATACAAAGTCAGTATAATAATCAAACATGGCTTTATTAATGATAGAATATGATACAAAATGCCCCTAGTCAATCATCACATAATTGGCTCTAGGGCTCCTACTAACAATTATTTCAGTGTCTTGTTTGGACAAGAAAGGTTTTTCATTTATCATAAAGGACAAGTGTTGTTCTATAATGTTAAATGATATGTTCTATTGTAATGCACTACTGATAAATGGACTATATCTTCTAGATCTAGAGAACCCAATCAATAATATAAATACCAAACGGTTCAAACCAAATGATTTGAACCAAGCATATCTCTGGCATTGTCGCTTAGGATATATAAATGAGAGTCGCATATCCCAGCTCCATAAGGATGGATTACTGGACTCATTTGATTTTGAATCATATGAGACATGTGAATTTTGTCTTTTGGGCAAGATGACCAAGACTCCATTTAGTGGACACGGTGAAAGAGCGACAGAGTTGTTAGGACTCATACATACTGATGTATGTGGCCCTTTCAATGTTGCAACTAGAGGAGGCTATCAGTACTTCATCACTTTCACTGATGATATCAGTAGATATGGCTATGCGTATCTTATGAGACACAAGTCAGAATCCTTTGAAAAGTTCAAAGAATTCAAGAGTGAAGTACAAAATCAACTTGGCAAAAGTATTAAGATACTTTGATCAGATCGAGGTGGTGAATACCTTAGCCAAGAGTTTCATGACCATCTAGCAGAGTGTGGGATCATATCCCAACTCACTCCACCTAGAACACCACAGTGGAATGGTGTGTCCGAGCAGAGAAATCGTACTCTATTAGATATGGTACGATCAATGATGAATCAGACGGATCTTCCTACTTCCTTCTTGGGTTTCCCTCTAGAGACAGCTCTTTTCACACTTAACCGAGCTCCATCAAAGGTTTTTATAAAGACACCATATACGATATGGACTGGGAGGAGTCCCACGATGTCTTTTATGAAGATTTGGGGTTGTGAGGCTTACGTTCGACTTCATGTCTCAGATAAACTAGGGCCCAAATCTGACAAGTGCTATTTTATAGGATATTCCAAGGAAACGAAGGGATATTACTTCTACAGTCCCAAACTAGGCAAAGTGTTTGTCGCTAGAAATAGCATTTTTCAAGAAAGAGAGTTTATTTCTAGAAGAATTAGTGGGAGTAAAATCCATCTTGAAGAAATTCAAGATGCAAATGGTACTGAGGCCTTGATGGACATTGAACAGGCACCACAAGGTGTTGTGGATCATGAGATTGTTGCACAAGAAGTTGTGGAACAATAAGCTGTTCAAGTAAACCAACCTCTTTGCAGATCTGATAGGATACGTCGTTAGCCTGAGAGATACTCATTTCTCTTGTCTGACCTGATGACGTTATGCTTCTTGAGTTAAACGAGCCTACATCCTATCAAGAAGCTGTGATGAGCCCAGATTATGAGAAATGGCTAGAAGCCATGAGGTCCGAAATGGAATCCATATACACTAACCAAGTACGGACTTTGGTTGATCCACGTGAGGGGATTAAACCCATTGGGTGTAAGTGGGTCTTTAAAAGAAAGACTGACATGGATGGTCTTAAGCATACCTATAAAGGGCGAATGGTAGCTAAAGGTTTCAAGAAGATTCATGGTATCGACTATGATGAAACCTTTTCACCAGTGGCGATGTTTAAGTCTATTCGGATCATGCTTGCTATTGCAACTTACCATGATTACGAGATCTGGCAGATGGATGTCAAAACCTCATTCCTAAATGGGAATCTACTTGAGGATGTATACATGACACAACCTGAGGGTTTTGTAGATCCAGAGCATGCTGGAAAGGTATGTAAGTTGCAAAGGTCCATTTATGGGCTAATGTAAGCTTCTCGAAGCTGGAATCTTTGATTCAATGATGCAATCAAAGCGTTTGGTTTCATCAAGAATGAAGATGAACCTTGTGTCTGCAAGAGGGTTAGTGGGAGCACAGTTATCTTCCTGATCTTGTATGTAGATGACATACTCCTCATTGGGAATGATATCCCTTCACTACAGTCTGTGAAGATGTGGCTTGGGAATTGCTTCTCAATGAAGGACTTAGGTGAAGCAGCCTATATCCTAGGCATTAAGATCTATAAAGATAGATCTAAGAGATTGCTTGGCTTGAGTTAGAGTACATATATTGAAAAGGTGCTTAATCATTTTTCCATGCAGAATTCCAAGAAGGGATTTCTGCCGATGTCACATGGTGTGAGTCTTTCAAAGACTCAATGTCCCTCTTCTACGGAGGAGAGAAACCGTATGGATCAGATCCCTTATGCATCCGCTATAGGGTCTATCATGTACACCATGCTTTGTACTCGTCCAGATGCCTCGTATGCTTTGAGCATGACGAGCAGGTACCAGTCAGATCCAGGACTGCTGTCAAGAATATTCTTAAGTACTTAAGAAGGACAAAAGAATATTTCTTGATATTTCGAGGCGATGAGGAGCTAGCTGTAAAGGGTTACAGTGACACAAGCTTCCAAACAGACAGGGATGACTATAAATCGCAGTCAGGATATGTATTTTGCCTGAATGGTGGCGCTGTGAGCTGGAAGAGTTCGAAGTAGGACACAGTCGCAGATTCTACAATAGAGGCCGAGTATATTGCCGCGTCAGAGGCTGCAAAAGAGGCTATTTGGATCCGGAAGTTCATTACAGAGTTTGGTGTGGTTCCTAGCATAGCAGACCCGATAGACCTCTATTGTGACAACAATGGGACTATTGCGCAGGCTAAGGTACCTCGCTGTCATCAGCGGACCAAACACATACTACGGCGCTTCCATCTCATTCGAGAGATCATCGATAGAGGAGATGTGAAGATATGCAGAGTACACACTGATTCTAACATCGCAGATCCTTTGACCAACGCTTTGGCACAAAAGAAGCATGATGGTCATACCAGGTCACTGGGTATTAGATATTGCAGTGATTGGCACTAGTGCTAGTGGGAGATTGTTAGTAGGATCCCTAGAGCCAATTATGTGATGAATGACTGGGGACATTTTTGTATCATATTCTATCATTAATAAAGGCATGTATGGTTATTATACTTACTTTGTATTTGTGCCAAATAAATAAGTATAATAATATCCTTGGGTAATAGTTTCTTATCTACATTATATCGATTGGTTGAATCGATAGTGAGATAATGTAGAGAACACTACTCTAAATCATTCCTAGTCACGTATTAATATTCAAGGACAATATTTATATATGGAGACTAGCATGTAGTTCAACTGATGACTTGAGCTCACAAGTCATGGATATGTGATATCAAGTTGACACATGGGTATACATTGGAGAATGTGTACTGAATGACCCACCATGAGAAAGTTTCATAGATTGCCATATGAGTGTCATAAACATTCTCATGTGACTATTGGTATGAATAGTCCTTAGACCTGAATTCACTACGGTTTCCTACATAAGGAGTTATGTACTTTGGTATCGTCAAACGTCACCCGTAACAGGGTGGACTATAAAACCAATCAGTAGGTTTGTAATGAATTATGCAGAGGGATGTGAGTGATGAAGATGGGATCTATCCCTCCCATATGACGGGAGTGATATCTATGGGCCCCTTGATCGAGTAGGACTGCTAAAACGCATGGCCATGCTCAAATGAGTCAATATGAGATATTGAACTCATTTGTTTGAGTGAGTCTACTCGGGGATTAAGAAACACAAGATTGATTGAGGATGACACGGTCTATGCATCATTGGTCAATCTAGATATCAAGGATAGAAGGACAAGGTCATACATTGCCATAGTCACGGAGGTTAAGTCAGATCTCGACTTTCTTGTTACTTGGGTAGCATTGATGCATTGCTAGATGCCGCTCATTGCTTTTGTGTCTAAATTGATTTAGACACATTGTCAACGTTACGAGAGCCTATTGGGTCACACACTAAGGACACGATTCTTCGGAGATTAATTGATCTTGATTTGGCTAAGATTTAATTGGAATTGGATTAATTGAGTTAGACTCAAGTGAATCCAATTGGATTCTGGATTGAGATCTAATTTGAGTTAAACTCATTTAGATTAGACTCAACCACATTTGGATGAAATATTAATTCATTAAAATGTTTAATGAATTAATAAGAGAGGAAGATGGAGAGTTTCTCACCATTAGAGTGATACATGAAAAGTTAAAGAGTTACATTAAAATGTTTACTGAAGGGATGTTTAAAAGGCAAAAACTCCTCATGATATGAGTATAAAAGAGTTTTTCCCTTGTCATTTGGATGACAACTTGTCATTTTCTTTCCCCTCTTCCTTCTCTTCTCCATCTTGGCCGAAACCCACATCTTGGGTTCTTAGTATTTTGTGAACTACCTCAAGTTGCTAGCACAACTAAGGTAGTTCTTCTCCGAAGTAGAGATATCATGTTCATGTGGATACGAATAGAGGCACGGACACTTGAACGTGCAAGAGATCCGGCGGCCTTTGGACGAGCGGGATAAACATAAGGGCACGCTCCAAAGGTATACGCTTTAGATAGATTTATTAGATAGATGATTTCGTACGAGTTTTTCTTTCGCATGGATCGCTCGAGGGATCTTGTTTCCGCTGTGTTTTTGTGTTTATATCGCCTGAAGATCCCAACAGTTCAAGGGGATATGCCCTGGATACGATAGTGTATATGCTTGATACTATCTAGGTCAATAGTCTCTTAAAACCATAGAAATATAGACTAAGCGAAAGCCTAGTCTAAAGCATGTTCAGATTATGGGTGGATCAGCACATGTGCTAAAAAGAGACACTGATAAGATGAAATCTTGTGCATATATTCGTAGGCTATCCTAAGGGAACAAAAGGTGGTTTAATCATCCTAAGGATTAGAGGATATTCGTTGGTACGAATGTCTAATTCTTAGGAAAAGGACTATGAAATAAACCACAAGCCCATGAGTAGAATTATTCTGAGGGGACATTCTAATCTTAGTACCAACTATACAAGAGGGAATACCACAAGGCACTGCACCTCGTGTCACAAAAGATACACAAGGGGTACCTTATCATAGTGGGAGGGTTATTAGTCAACCTAAAGGATTCATGTTCATGGAAAGTGTTGGTGCAAGTTGCATCAATGATGTTCTCCTTTAAGTGTTTTAATGTTTGACAATACACTTAAGTCAATGATACAATGAATAGACAAAGGGGAGCAAAAGTGAAGTAACCAAAGCTGAAGAAAAGTCCTAGTTAATCTAGGCATCGGAACCCTAAAGACCTAGCGAAGGGCTGTTAGGCACCTAGCGAAGGACTGCTAGGTATTGAAACCCTAAGACCTAACGAAGGGCTGTTAGGCACATAGCGAAGGGCTGCTAGGTATCGTAACCCTAAGACCTAGCGAAGGGCTGCTAGGCACCTAGTGAAGGACTAGTAGGCATAGAAGATCTAGCGAAGGGCTGCTAGGCACCTAGCGAAGGACTGCTAGGCATAGAAGACCTAGCGAAGGGTTGTTAGGCACCTAGCGAAGGGCTGCTAGGTAACGGAACCTTAAGACCTAGCGAAGGGCTGCTAGGCACCTAGCGAAGGACTGCTAGGTAACGGAACCTTAAGACCTAGCGAAGGGCTGCTAGGCACCTAGCGAAGGGTTGCTAGGGAATGAAGACCTGGCGAAGGACTGCTAGGCACCTGGCGAAGGACTGCTAGGTAATGAAGTCTTGGTCCAAGGGACTGAGCAACTTAGCTGAGCGATGACTAAGGACAGGAGTAGAGACGGGTCAGGGTTCGAGCGTCTCGAGATCCGGACTAATCGGAAGCTAAGTAAAAGTCCACCCGAAGGGCTGAGTGGCAATCGTCTCCTGAAAGAAGTAGGTGAAGGGCGAGTTCTCGGGGATGGGAACTTGTGCCGGCTCGACCTAGGGTTTCGTAGAGATCCGAAGTCCGAACCAAGTCCTTAAGACTAAAACTATATGTATATGTGCTATGTGGTTATGTATCTTGCAGGTACCAAGAGTGAAAGAGGTTATAAGCAGCTGAAGGCCCTAACCGGAGCGCCCGGAGCGTCCGGGGCACCCGGAGCGTCCGGGGCACCCGGAGCGTCCGGGGCGCCCTGGTTCGACTGCTTGTGCTGTTTCATGTTCGAAATACAGATAAGCGCTCAGGAGGGCGCCCGGGAGGTCCGGGGTGCCCTGGTCAAAGATCTTATCACCTGCGGTGAGGTAGGCGCAAGGATAAGGTTTGACCGAGTCTTCCGGGGCGCCCCCAGCGCACAGGGCGCTCCCAGGAGGCCTATATAAGGGGCTTCGACCCCTCTGCTTTAAACACGACTTCCAAGAACCATTCCAAGCATTCTGACCAACGACAACGTGCTAGAAACGAGGCTCTACGACCGGGAGGCTCCATGAGGAAGTGCGCGGCACTTCGGAGGTCCAAATCGACCGAGTTTCAAACTTGTTCTATTCGGTTTGCTTTAATTATACTGCAATTAGTTTTCATTATCCTTTGATTGTAATATTGCACTGTAAGTCGGGTTTCTCCACCTCCGGAAAGTCCGAAAAGGAGACCAATAGTGGACGGGCGTTTCCGTGCATAGGCCTTGGATGTACTGACACTGGGGGGGTCAGGAACCAAGTAAAAATCCGCTGTGTACCTGTGTTTTTTTTTGTTTTTATTTTCCGCTGCACTAACGATCTGAATAGTTTTACAAACGAAGTTCTCGCGAAGATTTTCACGATCGATATTCACCCCCCCTCTATCGACGGCACCGGTCCTACAATTGGTATCAGAGCCGAGCCCCTTGATAAGTACCATTTTTGTGATTATTTTAGATGTTAAAATCCATGTTTGACCTATGTTTTTATTGCTTAATTGTGATTTTACCCTAGGTTTTAGGATTTCCTCTTATTTTGGACTTAATTACAAAATTACATATTTTTGGATTATTTGGCCACTAATTTTCTGATATATTTTTGTAGGCATGAAAGGATCCTGACCTAGGGCATACTGGGTCAAACTTGAGTCGGATGTGAACCGGATCGAATTATCAAGCCTACGATTAATCCGGGCCGTCCGATTTAAGAGCGGCTAGATCTGAGCCATCCGGGATGATCTAAAGCAATCCGAGCTAGGGTTAGGGTTGATCAAGCTCTATGATCAAGATCTGAAGGTTTCATCCCAATCAGAGCTAAATCAACCGTTGGATCAAGCAAGGAGGGCTCTAGAGCATCCAATCACAGATAGAGTTGATTTGGACCATCCGTTGTATATCTGGAGGATCCGAGCTACCACAAGGCAGATCCTGACCCCAGATCATCATCATAAAAGTTTGGCTCAAATCAGACCAAGATCTACCGTTGGATCTCTTCCAATCAATCACAGGCGTCCAATTGTTACTACTTAATCAAATTTCCTGCGCAGCAAAGCCTTGTCACGTTTCCTCGCCGTCTTCTTCGTTCTTCATTTCTTCTTCAGTTTTTAGCTAGTTCTTCAATCCAAGGGGCGCGACCACCTCCATTCTTCATCAGATAAAGTCGAGGTCACTAGGGAGAGCAGTTGGTGGAGTTTTCAGCTAGGAATTGGGCAAGAGCAGGGTTGTTTGAGGGTTTCGGCAGCTTTGCACTTGAAGGATTCAATTTCGGTTTTGTCAGATTCTACATCAGTCCAAGCCATCTGGAGGGGTTCTCGGACAAGCTTGGATCATTCCCGCACCTTCGTTTCAATCAGACAAGGCCAAATTGAAGAATTCGGATGGGTTTTCCTTCTTGAACAGTTTTGAGCTAAATGCAGCCACTCGATTCAGTTCCTTAGTGAATTGCTGAGCCTAGGGGTTCGAAGCCAGCCCTTGCGTGACGAACAAGGAGACTTTGAGCTAATGGAGCGATTGGGGTTTAGATTTCTTAGTTAATTTCGTTTATTAGCTATAGTTTTCATTTACTGCTGTAATTCTGTTTCTGTTCTTGGTTTCAGAATTAGTTAACTTCGATTCTTAATGGTTTCTGTTTAATTAGGTTTATATCTTTCAAGTCAAGTAGTTAGGGAATGTTTGTAGTGGATAATCGCTTTTAATTCTAGTTTAGTTGTAGTTTAATCCTTGTGTATCAGCTGTGCCCTTGTTTTTTTCAGCTACGTATCAGTTTCTTGTTTTGATTCTGCAGGTTCCAGTTTATTAAGTTTAGTTTTCGGTTTTGTTTTGTTTCAGTTCGTTTCAATTCTGCATTAGTATCAGATTGGAAGCCTGTTAGAGCACCATAGTTTGCAATCTCAGTACAATTCTCATTTCTTTAGTTGCGCATCAGTTTTTAGCTGATGTATCAATTCCTTTTTAGTTCTGAATTTTGTTGCAATAAACTGTCAGTTTCTTCCTCTGAAATTCTCCATTTCAGTTTGCCTCATTTGTATAGCAATTGGAATCCATTAATGTGCATCAGTTTTATTGAATTTGCTTTTCAATCATGCAAGTAGCTGTGCCATATTTCAATCAGCAGTTTAAATTTCTGAAGTTGATTCAGTGAAACTCTGAATTCGTATCATCCAGCAGCTGATGTCAGTTGTTTGGTTGGACTTTTCATCCAGTGAGTTGTAGCAGTCGAATTCTGAAAGTCTGAAATTCCATTACTGCATATCTGCATTGGTTTATGAAGCAAGTTTATTTCAATTCTGCATTGGATCAAATTCTGCACAACAATTGAATTAATTCCTGCAATCCATATTTCTGCTTTTCATTGATTCTGAATTTCAGCATTTCCTACAGCTGATCTGCATACCAAATTGCTGAATTTCTGCATGTTCTATACAGATTGAACTCCTGCATTGATTTGTATCGGAAGTAAACTGATTTTTGGAGTTTGGGTTATGCTGGAAATCATGTTTCAATTGCCTTTGACTTGTTTCTGAATTGGAATTTTATCTTGGCACATAAGTTCTCTTTTTGCGTACCAAGTGTTGGTTGCATGCCTTTTGTATCAAGTGGATGATTCGGTTTGAATGTTGGAGATCCTGAAGCTCGATCTAATTTGTAGTGATATTTTACAATTGAGATCGGATTTGTTTGTTTTCAAAATTGCTTTAGTGCCTTGATTGAATCTTTCCATTGATTGAGTTAACCATTGTTAATGCTGGTTTAGTTCATTGGCGATTTTCCTTCCCTTTTCTTCATGCGATTTCATTTCATGTTTGCAACCCCAAAACCCAAATTTTGATATTGAAACCCGAAAACACAAACGACACCTAAATACGAGCGCGAATAAAACAACGTCAACTAGCCCCGAGAAAAATACGACCTGTGGCCCCTATATTACATTTTCATACTTTGACTGTAAAAGGGTTTCCAGCATTTCATTTCATTCATATTTAAATCTGATGAGCCCACACTTTCGTGACAACTTTAATTAGTATATTTGGGCTCGTCACCCCTCTTCACCGGACTAACCGCCGACGGAGCAAAGATGCCAGGAGTTGAGGGGGAGCCCAGGGGTGAATCAGGTATATTTTATTTAAAATGTCCATTTGTAAATTCCATATTATTTGTTTCACGTGCAGGGAGAGAGGGCACTATAAAAATCAGTGCCCTACTCGTAAGATTCGGTCTACATCACCAGTGGCGAAGGAGGCACCAACGCCAGGAAACCGGAGGGACAAAAGTCACGTACAATGTTTCAAATGCAAGAAATACGGGCATTAAAAAAACAAGTGTCCGGCGAAGGTACACAAGATTTATGTTTCAAAAATTTTACAAATTCCTGCACTGCCATGTGATAAAGTAGTTAATTTTTTTTATAAAGTAGATTTACTGCATAGTAAAATTAACTTTTTACATGTTAAATTACAAAACGTGAATATGACCAAAATATTAGAAATTAATTGCTTAATTCAGAATATTAATTCAAAAATTAATAAAATTAATTCTGATAATTTATCTGATAAAATTAATTCTGATAATTTTTCTGATAAAATTAATTCTGATAATTTTTCTGATAAAATTAATTCTGATAATTTATCTGATAAAATTAATTCTGATAATTTATCTGACAAAATTAGTTCTGATAATTTATCTGATAAAATTAATTCTGATAATTTATCTGATTCTAATAATTTTTCTGATAAAATTAACTCTGATAATTTATCTGATAAAATTAACTCTGATAATTTATCTGATAAAATTAATTCTGATAATTTTTCTGATAAAATTAGTTCTGATAATTTTAATTCAGACAAAATTAATCCTAAGGATAATTCGGAATTCAAATTTGAAAATCCTAAGGATAATTCCGAATTCAAATTTGAAAATCCTACGGATAAATCTGAATTCAAATTTGAATATCTTACGGATAATTCAGAAATTAATTCCGAAAATCTTAAAGATAATCTAGAGATTAATGATGAAAATATTGAAAATATATCTGAGGATAATTTTGAAGATAAAATTCTCCTAGATAATAATCTAATTATAGATAATATTAAAGATTATTATAAAACCTTAATTAGTGGCCCAAATTACTCCACCTACTGTAAGGATATTGAAAGACCTAATCTTGAGGAGAATATAGAAATATCTAAGATAAAGGCCATAGTTAATAAAAATTACAAAAATTCAAATAAATCAAAATTATTAGAAAAACTTGAAAAGAAAGATAAAAATGAAGAAAAAATTTTTAAAATAATGAAAATGATGAATTTAAACCCATAATTATTAATTAATCATTATAATCTTGATTAAATCTTTATTTATTCCTAATTAAATTCGAATTAAATCTTAATTTAATCATAATTAACTTCGAATTAAATCTTAATTAAATTAAATTCAAATTAAATTAAATTCAAATTAAATTAAATTCAAATTATATTAAAATTAAATTAAATTCAAATTAAATTAAAATCAAATTAAATTAAATTCAAATTAAATTAAATTTAAATTAATTTAAATTCAAATTAATTTAAAATCAAATTAAATTAAATTCAAATTAAATTAAATTAAATTCAAATTAAACTAAATTCAAATTAAATTAAATTCAAATTAAATTCAAATTAAATTAAATTCAAATTAAATTTAAATTAAATTAAATTCAAATTAAATTAAATTCAAATTCAAATTAAATTAAATTCAATTCAATTAAAATTTTAATTAAGTCAATTAAATCAATTTGATTCAAATAAAGCTAATCAATTCAATCTACTTCAAATAAATTCAACTTTAATTGATTCAAATCAATTCAATCTTAATTAAATTAATTTTCAAGTTAATTCGAACTTCAATTAACTCAACATCAAATCTTAAATAACTTAAACTCAAACTAAAATAAAATTTTACGCAAACTGTAACAATTAAAATTAATAACATTAAATATGTAAAAGTGGGTTGGCATATTCGTAGGTTCACACGACATGTATCAAATTGGGAATTTGATACATTTTTAGAAACTTAAATAAAATGCTTTGGACTTGTTTGACTCATGCATAATTGCCATGTCATGCATCTGCTACTTCTTTTTATATGACATGTCATTCATATTTAAATTTTATGCATATATTGGAACGGCTATAGGAAAAAGAATAATTGAAACTTGATCAACCTAGTATTGGGTGGCGGTGAGATGATAGTACGTTAGGGAAGTCAATTCTAATAAGGTCAAGTATACTTGGTCTCTTTAGACTGGTGAAACTAGCCGAAGCTACTGATCCAAGATCCAAACTAGTTAGACCAAAATTTTTCAAAAAGTAATTTTGAAAATGAAATTTCATTAAAAGGCTTTGTCAAGGAAAGGGTTGATGATCCAATAAGGCTACGGCCAAAGAAGGCCTAGTGCCTCGCCAAGACCTGGAAGCCAATTTTTGAAATTCAAATTCAAGCTACTTCTTGTCAAATTCAAATCTAACACAAGCTTTAATTAAATCTTAGAATTAAAAAAAATTAAAGAAAAATGATTCAAGCATCTCACAATACACTTATAAGGCAATCATGCTTGTTGTATTGATACATCTAAAATGGGTGAGATGTTAAGGACTAATAAATTGAAAAATGTTTTTCAAAATCATTAGAATATTTTTTTAAAAATATATTTTCAAAATAGTGTTTCAACATAATAATGTTTTTATGGAATTCATGCTTGTCTGATTGAATATACATATTATACGTTTTTCAAAAATTATATCTTTTCAAAAATTATTTGACTCACGCAATTAGACACAAGCCTCATAGGACGACACTAAAGTTCCTTAAGGCACTTAGATAGAGTCAAACGGTATCGGATACAGGGGGAGTGATTTTCATTTTTTTGGCTTTCGAAAACTACACTATTATTTGAAAATACTTTTCGAAAACTGAGCTTTAAATCGTTATCACTTGTGTTTTTCGAAAAAGGTTTAAAATTGGTGTTCATTTGATTTTGATAAACCCTAAAGATACAGAGGAATGTCCACTTCATGATCTAAAAGGACTCCTAGGACGTGTCAGTTTTAGGGGGTGTCTGAGTCAATATTCTGACAAGTTTTAAATTATTTATTTTAAAAGTCATTAGATTATTCTTTTGATCTGAATCAACCCTTAAGACTCAGAGGAAGAGTACTTGTGGTCAACAAGCTTCCCAGGACTGAGTCAAGTTTAGGGGGAGGTCAACTTAAAAGAATTATTGAATATTTCGAATGTTTTCATGCGCGGTATCTTTCAAATCCTGTTGAAAACATAAGTATTATTTTAAAATACTATCAATTAAAAAAATTACTATTATCTGATTTTGATCAATTTGAAATAATATCTTGAGTTTGATAAATCTTCCAAGACACTTAGAAAATGTCCTTGTAGTCAACAAGGTTTCCTATGATTGTGTCAGACTGGAAGATAAACCAAATCAAGTATTATCACTTTAAATCTTTACATTTTTCAAAATTAACTTACATCCTATTATTCTGTGACTTATGAATTTTTTAATAATATTTACTTGGGTTGGAAAATTCCCAGGACACTTAGGAAAATGTCCTTGTAGTCAACAAGGGTTCCCAGGATAGTGTCAGACTGGAAAATTAACCAAGTGAAGTCAAATATTATGTTTTCAAAAGTACTTATGTCTTTCAAAACCAAATATTCCTTCAAAAGTACTTAATTTTGAAAAAAAAAAATATTCAATGTATCTTTTAAAAAGTACCTATTTTTTTAAAAAATTTAATATATTTTTCAGAGGCACTTATATTTTTCAAAAATTACTGATTATTTTTCTGATCCCTCTTCAAAAATATGTATTTTTCAAAACTACTCCATCTATACTCTCAAAAGTACTTGCATGCTTCAAAAATCATCTTTCAAAATATTTGTGCTTACAAAAATCTGGCAAAGTATACTAAGAATTAGTTTTATGCAATGCTTTCAAAATCTTATACTAAGTATTTTCAAAAATACTCTCATTGTTGGTGCAAGTATTTCTGTTTATTTTGATGTATGACAAAGGGGGAGAGGTGTGGCTTAAGTTAGAAATTTTTTTTGGACTCTTACCAAAGGACCATTTGATCAAAATGTTTTTTCAAAACTAAGGTCAGGTCACGCTTTAGTTTGATCCCAAAGATGGTAAGTTAGCCCCTTAAACCAATCTAACTTAAGTTATTGTCAAACATCAAAAAGGGGGAGATTGTTGGTGCAAGTTGCATCAATGATGTTCTCCTTTAAGTGTTTTAATGTTTGACAATACACTTAAGTCAATGATACAATGAATAGACAAAGGGGAGCAAAAGCGAAGTAACCAAAGCTGAAGAAAAGTCCTAGTTAATCTAGGCATCGGAACCCTAAAGACCTAGCGAAGGGCTGTTAGGCACCTAGCGAAGGACTGCTAGGTATTGAAACCCTAAGACCTAACGAAGGGCTGTTAGGTATCGTAACCCTAAGACCTAACGAAGGGCTGCTAGGTACCTAGTGAAGGACTACTAGGCATAGAAGACCTAGCGAAGGGCTGCTAGGCACCTAGCGAAGGACTGCTAGGCATAGAAGACCTAGCGAAGGGCTGTTAGGCACCTAGCGAAGGGTTGCTAGGTAACGGAACCTTAAGACCTAGCGAAGGGCTGCTAGGCACCTAGCGAAGGACTGCTAGGTAACAGAACCTTAAGACCTAGCGAAGGGCTGCTAGGCACCTAGCGAAGGGTTGCTAGGGAATGAAGACCTGGCGAAGGACTGCTAGGCACCTGGCGAAGGACTGCTAGGTAATGAAGTCTTGGTCCAAGGGACTGAGCAACTTAGCTGAGCGATGACTAAGGACAGGAGTAGAGACGGGTCAGGGTTCGAGCGTCTCGAGATCCGGAGTAATCGGAAGCTAAGTAAAAGTCCACCCGAAGGGCTGAGTGGCAACCGTCTCCTGAAAGGAGTAGGTGAAGGGCGAGTTCTCGGGGATGGGAACTTGTGCCGGTTCGACCTAGGGTTTCGTGGAGATCCGAAGTCCGAACCAAGTCCTTAAGACTAAAACTATATGTATATGTGCTATGTGGTTATGTATCTTGCAGGTACCAAGAGTGAAAGAGGTTGTAAGCTGCTGAAGGCCCTAACCGGGGCGCCCGGAGCGTCCGGGGTGCCCGGGTTCGAACCTGCTTGTGTTGTTTCATGTTCGAAATGCAGATAAGTGCTCAGGAGGGTGCCCGAGAGGTCCAGGGTGCCCTGGTCAAAGATCTTATCACCTAGGGTGAGGTAGGCGCAAGGATAAGGTTTGACCGAGTCTTCCGGGGCGCCCCCAACGTCCAGGGCGCCCCCAGGAGGCCTATATAAGGGGCTTCGACTCCTCTGCTTCAAACACGACTTCCAAGAACCATTCCAAGCATTCTGATCGACGTCAACGTGCTAGAAATGAGGCTCTACGACCGGGAGGCTCCAGGAGGAAGTACGCGGCACTTCGGAGGTCCAGATCGGCCGAGTTTCAAACTTGTTCTATTGGGTTTGCTTTAATTATACTGCAATTTGTTTTCATTATCCTTTGATTGTAATATTGCACTGTAAGTCGGGTTTCTCCACCTCCGGGAAGTCCAGAAAGGAGACCAATAGTGGATGAGCGTTTCCGTGCATAGGCCTTGGATGTACTGACCCTGGGGGGTCGGGAACCAAGTAAAAATCCGCTGTGTACCTGTGTTCTTTTTGTTTTTATTTTCCGCTGCACTAAAGATCTGAATAGTTTTACGAACGAAGTTCTCCGAAGATTTTCACGATCGATATTCACCCCCCCCCCTCTATCGACGACACCGGTCCTATAGAAAGTCTATGGACTGGCTCCTTGGTGAACATGAACCGGATCCCTAGACCTGTGACAAGGAACATCCGCTTTGATGAGATAAATCCAGTCATGTGGATTTGTTCAAAGGACAGATGAGATTTGTGTATGTAAGTAATGTGATGGAAACGAAGTGGTATTCTTGTGCTATACGTAGATAACATCATGTTGATTGGCAACAATAACGAAATACTATCAGAAGTAAGGGTATGGTTGTCCAAACAAATATGAAAGGACTTGAGAGTAGTAAGACACATCCTTGGGGATCAAAGATCTAAGGGATCTCCAGAGAAGGATGATGTGCTTATCCCAAGCTTCATACTAGACACTGCCCTAACTCATTTCAGCATGGATACCTCCAAGAAAAGTTTTATACTTTTCAGTTTTGGAGCTACTCTATCTAAGGAGATATGTTTAGATTATCAAAAGAGATAGAGTAGGTAATGGTGGTTCCTTTAGGGTCAGCAAAAGAAACCCTCATGTATGCTAAAAACGAGACCAGATATCTGTTATGCCGTGGGCATAGTTAGCAGATATCGGAGTAACCCAAGTCAAGGAAATTGGATTGCGATAAAAGCATATATTAGTGCCTGAGAAGGACTAAGGACTATATGCTTGTTTACCAGGCAGACTAATCTTCTTTAGGTTATATGGTTACAAAATTCCAATCAAGATTAGGGGCAAATATAAGTATTCCTCATGGATTTTTGTTTACTTTTAGGAGGTAGAACCATTGTATGGCAGAGTGTCGTGCAACGGCTGCATGATGGACTCTACCATAGAGGCTGGATATTTGGCAGCCTGAGTAGCAGCCTAGAAAGCTACATGGTTCAGGAAACTCAAGATGGACTTAGATGTGATTCCTGGTTTGCTCAGGGCTATCACATTTTGTTGTGATTAAAATGGTGCAGTTGCAAACTCGAAGGAATCAGGAGTCCATAAGGCAAGTAAACACATAAAGCGCAAGTACCACTCTGATAGGGAATAGATGTTGTTGCCTAGAGTGCATCAGAGGATGACCTAGAGAGATTTCTTCAGTAAGCCTTGAAAGCGAGAGCTTTTAGGCATGAGAAGGATCTAGGGTCAGATGTATGACATTTTGAAAACAGCAAAGTCTTTGAGTAAAAGAGGGAGATTATTAGGATGTATACTAAAAGTCTTGCTTTTAGTTAAAATACATTTACATTTTAAAAGAGAATCGCAAAATCACACGGTGCATATTTATATTAGTATGTGCACAAAATGTCTCATACTTGGCATTGTAGATAACATGGTGCAAGGTGTCGCACAAAAGATCATGTTATCAAGTCCCTTGTGGAAGTATAAGAAGAGATTCACAACCGGGACGGAGTTGGACAAACCATCGGGATGGTTGTAGTGTAATTAGGTGTGGTTTGTCTTAACCATAGAATCACACTAGTGCACTTTGTGTGCATTTAGAAGGACCATAAGAGAGGTCATCCAATTTTGTACTGACTTCATAAATTGGATTAGACCTCGGATATATATTATGGAGTACGATCTCTTAATCCCAAAATAATAACGGGCACGTATAATTAATTATTATTTCTTTGACTTATCAATGGGTGATATTTATTTGTTAAATCGATAGATCCGATAAATTAGAAAATAATATTAATTATATGGTGGGTCATTGATTATTGAGGGAATCCGTGTCCTGGTGAGTCGGGATGATGATGCTCACTTGATGAGCTCAAAAGGATCGTCATGTCAAATCTTGCAAGTGGACCATGGTCCGATATGATGAAAAGGTTGAGTAGTACTAATCAAGGATCAAGAGGATAATTAATTAAAATTGTCAGTAATTTAAATTAATTATCAGATATTCGATATCTTAGACACGGGGGAGATGGACAACTCATAATAGGTGGAGCCCATATGAAAATATAGGGGTTGGTGAGGAAGTTCAATGGGATCCTTTTGTGGAATGGATCACCATTAATGGATCGGGTTTGGATCCATTAGCGGACCAAGAACCAACTCCTCCACATGGTCCCTACCTTTGCCCTATAAATACCCCATAGGAGTCATGATATAAGAGAATTAATCCCTGATTAATCCACAATTAACCTAAATCAAAACCCCTACTCTCTCTCCTAGGTTTAAGGCATGCACCGGCGATAGAGGATGGAGAAGGAGGTGATCCTCCTCGGTTCACAGCTCTGACAAGTCCTCCTCTTGGCATGAAGGTTCGACCATGTTGGGACCGGCCGCATGTTGACATGGATACGGGTACGTAATTTTAAAATTAATTACGTACAGCGGAAGGTTTAGCATAAATAATTTCTCTAATTATTTAACCACACATCTAAGTATGCAAGTTTATCTTGTGTAGACATGATCATATATTTAAAATTTTGCAAAAATATAAACTAATTTACGTATTACCTCCGTAACTCGAAGGAAGGGACGAGATCCAACCATAAGCGTCCCTTGGAAGCTCCGCCTCTATTCGCGTCCACGCCAAGTATCTTCGGGATGACTTCGCAAAGCCACGAGTTTCATGTTCTCGAGAACTACTAGATTCTCCGAGAACGCGACAAGAAAAACCAAGAGAGAAGTTGGAAGACTAACCACAAAAGGATGGCCGGCTGGTGCTCCTTCTTGGGGCTGGTTGGCGCACGGCAAGAAGAGGAGAAGAGAAGAAGAGAAAGAGAGGGAGAGAGCCTATGCCTTCATCTATATGATTATTGCCCAAGCCTTGCCTTGGGTCCTTTATATAGTGGTCTTTCAACCATCAAGCCTCTCAAATATGGAATAACTTATTCTATCATGCCAAGTTTGATTTTATATCATGGTTAAAATCATATTTTAATTCATGATAAAAAATCAATCAAGTCTCTTCTCTCCTATGGAATAAATTTCCTTATCATGGTAAATCAATCCATGATTGATTTTATAAAATAAACCAATCCATGGTTCATTTTAAATTCCATGAAAAATAAACCAAACCTTGGTTTATTATATAAAAAATTTATATCATCCATAATTTTATAAAACAAATCACACTTGGTTTATTTTATAAATTGAACCAAGACTTGGTTCTCTCCCTTTGTTGTGGTCGGCCAAGCAAAGAGGATGGAGGCCCTCTTTGGCCGGCCCATCCAAGCCAAGCCCCAATGAATTAAACTTATTTAATTCATGTATTAAGTATTCAAAAGACTTAGCCATTTTACGCTTCTGATGCGTCTCTGAAAAATTCAGATTCGACTTATCGTTTGGCTCGACCAAACTTAATCTCTCTTGATTGGAAAATCTAATTTTCAACTCATTTTAAATCTCTCGGATTACTCGTAGTGCGTGTGACTAAATTGGCTTTCGATTTATGTTGGTCATCTATAATTAATCAATTATAGAACGATCATGAGTGGCACCTAGTAGTACATCATGATCCCCAATTAATCGAAAGATCAACGGTTGACCTCTGAAACAATTCTGAAACCCTTCAGCAGCTATAATGAATCGTGCCCCATTCCCTTCACCATCTTATACCCACTTGGTTCAGGACATGGTCTATGTGTGTCAGTCCCCACTAGGCTGACTACGTCACACCTAGCCCAAGTAACATTTTCTCATTCTACGGATTCTAATTACTCTCATGTATTTAAGAGATTCATACTCTAAACATGTCATGCTCTGGCCAGAGGCTTCGAGTAACAATCCGACGATAGGCCTCGGGTATACATCTCCTCGCAAGGAGTGGTGAATCCTGTGTAGCCTGTTCAAACATCTTCGAGCACTTCGGCTTATACCCAATCATCCTGGGTACACACCTCCTTGGAGATGCTTGCTTAAGATGTCAAAGTATAAGTCTCCATGACCAAGATGACTTGAACACCGCAAGTCAAAGGAACATCGCACTTAAGCTGCAGTAAGAACTTCACTGACATATCTATATGTATACTACCATATGAAGTTTTACACCCAGTCACTCCAATGAACTAGTTCCCTTAACTAGCATTCATGTTTATCTCCAGACATCTCAATGTCACCAGCCAGTGAGAATCAGCTGATTAGAGAATAACCCATGCTAGTCTCAACAGAATTGATAGTGTCCGTATTTATCAATTCATCGACTAGGGACAATTTCAATACTTCACAATTGCACATGTAGAGATAATCACTAGTTATGAATTCATCACAAATTCTCTCATGCTGTGAATTGTGACGACCCGCCTTCTCTCTCTCTTTCTTAAGGCGGGCGCCACATTCACTTTGCCTTAACTTTACCTTATTCCTAGCCTTAGGTTATAACTACTGGACTTCCTTTAACTTGTTATGAATTTTTTTTCTTCCTTCTCTCTTTTTTTTCAAAAAAAACAAAACAACTTTCATTTTATTTACTTTGCAAGGATTTGACCCCTAGACCTCTTCGTTGTAAGACTGAAGCACTAACCAGCTGCTCTATACCACTTTTTTTCAATGGTACCAGTCGACTGCTATATAGCCAGTCGACTGCTATCGGCCACAGAAAGTTTCTGGGCGCGGCACCAGTCGACTGGCCTCATGGCAGTCAACTGGTGCATCGAACAGAAACTTTCTGTTCGATAGGGCAGTCGACTGGTTCTGAACCAGTCGACTGGCATGCCTGAAAATCTACATTTCAGACTTGAAAACCATCTCCATCAATCCACAAAATATATACCTTCAAGCCATACAAAGACATAACTCCATTTCTATACTCTATACTAGTTTTCTAAACATTTTAGCAATTCAAAACAACTTCATAAACTTGAAATTAGGACTTTTGCGGAAGTAAATAAGCTATGAAAATATGTGTGAACTTTAGACTAGAGTTTGTACCCAAATTTGTATCTATGCAAGGTTTAAACAAAGTCATTCATTCTACCACTTCGAAACACCAAAACACATGTTCTACAAGACTTAGCCCATTGATCTCTTCCACGGTTCCGCCGCCACTGAACATCAATGCAAGTCCCTTCGCCTCCTTAACTTAGGCTTTTTCTTTACCTTTGTCTGCAATAGAAGGAAATGCAACTAATAAGCAAATTGCTTAGTAAGTAAATCCTAACTCACAAATCCAACGATAAGGGATAAACATGCTCTTTTCAAAGAATGCTTGCTTCAAAACACATGCACTTTGAAATACTTACACATGGAAACTTTCACATACTTATCATGCTCAATCATGCTTGAAAACATTTACTAGCATTAAAACATTGGCAAATCTAACATGCCCATAATTTCTTTTGAGACTTGCTACGTATGCATTGCATCCTTTAACCCACTAACTTCCTTGCTCTTGCTCTTTAATATGCTTGTAACATAACAATGTTAACATACTTAGCAAAACATATGCTCAAACTGAAAACACTTATATATACTCATATACTTCAAAATAATAATCAACTTTCTCAGGCCTTGACAATGTACCTGGTATCAGTGTACCAATGCGCGCATCCCTAATAGGTTTCGGGGTAGCTAGCCACCGCACCCTTTTAGAGCTTCTTTCTAACTTTCTGTGGGCCTCTCTTTTGCCCGGTACATGTCACTTTACAAAAGTAAAATACTTTCTTATTCATAATGCTTGTATTTATCAAGCTAAACTTTCTTTTTCATAAATCTTTGCACTACAAAACTTTACCTTTCTCACTTGGAACTTTCATCGAGCACCTTGCGTGCCCTTAACCCAAAACTCATTTTTGGGACTTTTCAAGAACTTAATCTTTCATGCTTAGATCACACACATAACAATCTACTCCAATTCAAATTCTATGATTAAAAATATGTATTCTTTAGAAACTTAAATCACACAATAAACAATATTCTCAAAGCATGCACTTAGATTACAAAATCAAGGTTCTACAACAAGAAAACTACATGTGAAGCTACTCCTATTGCAGGTGAGTGATTTACTTACACTTATCTTGATGAAAACTCAATAAATATCTCGAAATTCCTATCGTAGGGCTCTTTTCCTCTTCCTTTGCAAGAAAACTCCACTTCTTGGCCCTAGGGAAGAAGCCCTAGGCTCTCCACTCAAGAGGAAGAAGAAGGAGGAAGAAAACTCCCCCTTTCTCCCTATTTTCGCAGCCTCCTCCCTTTGCTCGCGCGGCCTCCCCAAACCCTAAAAGGGGTCTTAACACAACTTAAGTGGAAGTTTAAATACCTCTTCATGAAACGGGCTAAATGAACTATAACATTATTTCGTTTCATTCTTTTTTGTGCTTGATACCCTAGCCCAACTGATTACTTGGCTGCCCTTAAGGCTTTGCTTCTCCCTGTGGTCGCGGGATCAATCCCCACCCGACCCCTTAATTTTTTCCTTTTTATTTTTAATCCAAAAAATGCAATAAAATTCCGAAAAAGGCTAGAAAAATTCCTAAAAATCCCTAATAATACCAGAAAATTATTGGGTGTTACAATCCTCCCTACCTTATAAAAAGTTCGTCCTCGAACTTAGAACAACTCTGGATACCTTTGCCTCATGCTATCTTCTGATTCCCAAGTTGCCTCTTCATACTTCTGATTCAGCCATAAGACTTTCACTAATGGTACCACTTTCTTCCTCAGCTTCTTATCTGCTCGATCTATTATCTGAATAGGTCGACTTTCATAACTGAGATCTTCCTGAATTTGTACCCTCTGTGACTCAATCACTTGGTTGGCATATGGGATATGCTTCTTTAGCATTGAGACATGAAACACATTGTGCATTGCTGACATCTCTGGAGGTAGCTCCAACTCATAAGCTACTTTGCCAACTCTTTTCGTCACTAGGTAGGGTCCTATGTATCGAGGCCTTAGCTTGCCTTTCTTGCCAAATCTCATCACACCCTTCATAGGAGCTACTTTGAGGAAAACTGTATCCCCAACTTCAAACTCTAACGGCCTACGGCGTACATCGGCGTAGCTCTTCTGCCTACTCTGAGCAGTCTCTATCCTCTGGCGGATGCTCTTTATAGCTTCTGTGGTATCATCTATAAGATCAGTCTGTGACCCCATTTCCTTCTTCTCACTACCTTCATACCAACATAGGGGAGATCTACACTTCCTACCATAAAGAGTTTAGTAGGGTGCCATACCAATAGTGGCTTGGTAACTGTTGTTGTAGGCAAACTCAGCTAAACACAAATACTTGCACCAATTGCCCTTGAAGTCTAATGCACAAGCTCTGAGCATATCTTCTAAAGTTTGATTCACTCTCTCTGTCTGTCCATCAGTCTGGGATGGAAAGTTGTGCTAA